>JAGFNQ010002231.1:36237-131504 GCA_024364735.1 Boesenbergia rotunda
AAAAGAAATTTAAAAATAAGAACAACTTAAAAAAAAATAGCCATAAACTTTTGTTCATCTTCTAACTATTTTTTCAACTACAAGAAATTAGCAAAAGCGTCTCCATCATTGCAGGAGTTCGAGTCCAAAAATTGCCCCAATATGTTCTGGACGGTTGATGAGTTCCGGATTCACCCGGGAAGCGATTTGATAGAACACTTGCCATGTCAGTAAACTATCGGAGCCGGACTGATGTCGGTGTCCCACTGCTCGCTCAACTTGGACGGCGGAGGCCATCCGCTCCAACCCGCCATAAAGCCCGCGACAATGCTTACTCAGGTGCTTCACATCGAACACCCTCTCGCCGAAGAAGAAGCGAACAAGGCCCAAGAATGATGGAGAGTTTGAGGTAACTTACTGCCGCCGGTGAGCATCTTCACCAGGAAGGCGAAGTCGTAAGCGCCTTGAAAGGTAACCCAGGATACAACCGAAAAGTGGCCCGAGGAAAGCAAACCGGAGGCCGCGAGGTGCGCGGCGAAGCGAGGAGAGTCTATGCCCCATGCTTTATTCTTTTGGAAGTCGATGCCATTTGCCTGGAGTAGCTCGACAGAGGAAGGGGCGTAACGGTCGCGATCGATGTCGAAGTCGCGGAAATTGAACTCCCACACGTAGCGCACAAAAGTGCCGTCATTGTAGAGGGTGCAGGGGAGGTTACCGGCAGCATCGGAGAGGGTGAGGCCGACCTGGACGATGCGGATGGCATCGACGTTGGCGCGGATCAAGTCGTAACGCTGAGGGACGGTGAGTGTGCAATCGGGATTCTTGGAGGTGACAACGACACCAGGATACTCAGTGTCCAACGCGACGAAGGGGTGGAAGGGGAGGGCGGAGCGGATGAGGGCGAACTCCTGGTCGAGGTTGTGAGCCCACACGGAGCGAACCTCGACTCTGCTTGCAGAGGAAGAGGAGGAGATCAGCATGGTGCCGTACACAGATAATTCGA
Source organism: Boesenbergia rotunda (assembly GCA_024364735.1). NCBI lineage: Eukaryota > Viridiplantae > Streptophyta > Magnoliopsida > Zingiberales > Zingiberaceae > Boesenbergia > Boesenbergia rotunda. The sequence goes on from JAGFNQ010002231.1 coordinate 37,220, forward strand.
AATATGGAGGAAGTGGAGGGAGAAGAGATCGACGTTGGGAGATTTGGAATTGAAGGGATTGTCCAAGTTTAAATAAAGGAGGAAACGGGAGAGGGAAATTCGCCTGAAAACAAATAGAATTTAAACAGAATTAGTTAGTGCTAAGCGAATTAGTAGTAGCCACCCGATCCAACTGCAAAGTCAATCAATTAATAAATTTAGAAGGTTGTTGCGATCGATCGGATCGATTCGTGGGATTAAATTAAAATCACTTCGCTCACTTTTTAATTCTCTCTAATTGCATTTCATCTCTAATTGATTTTTTAAATTAAAATCTAGTAAAATTGTTAACGAGGTTTTTTCAAGATTGGAGGACCGCACGAAAATTTTCCACCGACCGTCAGGGTAAATCGGGAAGCACTGTGGGCGGTATAGAAGACTAACATCCTAGGGTTTGAGTCTCATTTGGAGAAAAAATTATTACAAATACACCGTTCCTGAGGATTGAATCGAAGATATCTAGGATAACAATAGTCACCCTACCACTGCACCATAACCCGGATGTTAAATTTAGTGAATGATATGATATGAAATCTGTGGATTAATTGAGCAAATCACATGTTTAACTCAATGTTAATTATTTATTAAATTAAAATCTATTTGTTTTACTTCGGACTGCAAATTTAAACACCCAACTCACCTAAATAAAGGATGCAAAAACAGTTATAGTTTCTTTCCTTGGTTTATCTCCAAATGTTTCTTCGGGAATATGATATAGCGTTAGGGCGATTAGTTGTTTTTTAAGCATTCATGGTTCGATCTCCAACTATGAGTTATTTTACAGTAATTTTTCTTTCAAATGGATCGCGAATCCTGGGACGTTGGAATTCTGGATTTCTCGCCGTGAGTGCTTTTCGATTTTCAACATTACCCCAGCGGTCGATGGAAAATTTATATGGAGCCGGATTGATCATCTGAAATTCGATGTTATCCAACCTCGTTGAATGTTTCTTCGTCCATCTTATGAACCCCGATGACGACCTATTACTCTTCTTTATTTCGCGCATATTTACCAAACAAAAGTACTAATATTTCTAGTCGACACCAAATGCGTAGAATCATCCAACACTTTCGATCAAAATGATTTAATGACCTAAACTATGAAAGAGTTTATATCCAAGAACAAGGTTTAAATCTTTCTAATTGAGGTATCTGAAAATGAGATAACAATCTATTTGCCGGACAATATGCAATGCTTTGCACCTCAATAAACGCATTTGATGCCTTCATCAACCTAAAAAACCTCTCAATCAGCTTTGATAGATCAATATTAAAAACTTCATACTGTATGGCATTTCATTGTTTGTATTCATCATCGTATAGCAAATGTCAGTGTTCTATAGTTCTATCAATGTGAGCTTTCCATCAAACATTCAACTTCAGAAAGATGATCATAGAAAAATAGCATTCGATGTGGCACGCTTAGATTACGGTCAGCGGCTAATACATGTCAAAAGTCAAGTCAAACTGAGCCCCTATTTAAGAAGGCTTGTACTATAGTTATCAATAAGTCTCGATTTTGTTTTTTTTATCGAATTAACTAGATTGCAAACTGAAACCCTCTGGAGTTCAGATGCCACAGCAGAGAAGACATACACTAAGTTTCAGATTTGCCGTAAATCTTCAAGCAAATCAGCTACCACTTGAACAGCTAAAGCACAATGGAACTATGAGTATCTCTTAAGTTGATGAATTCAGTATCTTAAGAAAAGTGTAATTAAAAGTTCATTGAACACAATCAGAATTTCAGTATCCTAACAAAATGTTTAAATACCACAAAAATAAACTTTCTATAGATGCAAGTATATGTGATCAGTAAAGACAAAGGGACTAAGGTTTAATAGCATGCAACATTTCTTCAAAATAACCAGGCTGAGCTACTCAAAGAGTAAGACCAAGAACATAAATCATAGATAAACAGACCCAATTTACTAACCAGACCAGAACGAATGTGATACAAAGGAGTAGTGAAGCCGAAAGGAATCGTAGCATGGCCCTCAAATACAGTACAAAGACAGCTGATAATACTGAGTTAGCTGATGAGATGATAAACAATTGCAATATGATATCTAAGTGAAGATTGACCTGACAAATCCACAAAGCAACTGGTTGACTATATCAAGCTTTATCATTTTGCCAAGCATCACCTGATGAATCAGTGTTGGTGTTCTGATGGCTGAGTTGGAAACCCATCGATGATTTCAACAGGGTATCTATGGATGCAATCCGGCCATGGACTGTTATCTGGAGAAGCTTTCACGTTGTGGAGAGCCTGCCACACTGCACTGTTGCATTTGAAGCCGCTTCCAAAAGCAATCTGCCACACTCGATGTCCCTTGCGCATCCTGCCCTTGGCCTCAGTGTATGCGAGCTCGTACCAGATAGAGCTGGAGGAGGTGTTGCCAAACCGGTGCAGGGTCATCCGTGAAGCTTCTACATGCTCAGGCCGGAGTTGCAGATTCTTCTCTAGCTCGTCGATCACAGCCCTGCCTCCGGCATGGATGCAGAAATGGTCAAAGGCGAGCTTGAAGTCCGGGATATAGGGCTTCACCTTGCCATTGAAGAGCTTCTTGGCAACGAGAGTGGCGAAGAAGAGGAGTTGTTCGCTAATTGGAAGGACAAGAGGACCGAGGGTGGTGATGTTGATCTTGAGTGCTTCCCCGGCGATGGCCATGAGGTCCTTGGAGAGGGACACGCCGACCTTGCTGTTCTCGTCCTGCTCCTGGTAGACGCAGCGGAAGGCCCTGTCATCGGCGCCGCGGTGGGTGCGGACCACGTGGAGGAGCTTGTACTTGGCGCGACGTCGGTCGGCCGAACGGTTGGAAAGCAACACGGCGGCGGCTCCGACACGGAAAAGGCAATTGGGGATGAGCATTGACTTGCGGTTCCCAAAATACCAATTTTGCGTGATGTTCTCGGTGCTGACCACGACCGCGTAGGTGGAGCGGTGGACCTGGAGGAGGTCGCGAGCGAGGTCGAGAGAGATGACGCCGGCGCTGCAACCCATGCCGCCGAGGTTGAAGCTCTTGATGTTGCCGCGGAGCTTGTAGCGGTTGACGATCATGGCGGAGAGGGACGGAGTGGGATTGAAAAGACTGCAATTGACGACCAGGATGCCGACGTCCTTGGGCTTGACGCCGGTGCTCTTGAAGAGGTTGTCCAAGGCGCCGAACATGACCTGCTCCGCCTCCTCGCGGGCGGTGGCCATGGAAGGGCGGGGCGGGAGGTCGTGCAACGCGGCGGGCAGGTAGGTCTCCTGACCTAGTCCGGAGCGCTCGAGGATCCGGCGCTGGAACTCGAGGGCCGACTCGTTGAACGCCCCGCAGAGCTGCGAGTGCGACATGAACATCTCGAAGGGCACCTCAAGTTTCGCCGGCGGGCGATAGCAGGCGTAGTCTACGAGGTACACGGGGCTGGGCCGCCTCATAATGTACACGGTGGCGCCGACGACGAAGAAAGCGGAGCAGACGATGACGCTGACGAGATTGTACTGAAGATGTCGCCATAGCTGACGGAGCTCATCCGGGTCGGTCTGCGCCGCCTCCAGGAGGACCACCGCCATCAGAGGTATCAACAGCAGGGTCAGCAGGTGGGTGATAAGGTAGTGGTATCCCAGCTTCACGTACTTAAGGTTCACACTCTGCAAGAAGTCCGGCAACCGCCGGCTCTCCCGCCGTGCAGGCGGCGGCGCCTGCTCGCCGGCCTCCTTCGATGCTCCTCCTCCCTCCATCCTCCCACCTTCGCTGAGATCTCAGTCCCTCCCTTTCTCTCAATGGCTTTCTCCTATCGCCCTCCGTTATATGCACGTCGCTGACTTTTTTTTAATAGGAAAAGAATAGTCGCCAAGAAACCCCGCTGGGATCGTTGACAAGGTTTTCGGAGAAGGAAGAGCCGCCGTCTCCCACAGTCCCCTCCGTGTGGCCGCCGACTGGGAGGCGAAGAAGTGCTGCAACAAGGCCGTCCGCCGCCGCCGCCGTATCCGCCGCGCTGGGATCCCGCGGAGGGACAGCCACAAAAGAAGGGGAACGTCCCGGGGGCTGGCGATGATTCCGGACCTCGTCTCAGCCAACGGGACCACGTGCGCCAGGCTGTCGCCGGTTGTCCGTCCAAAGAACGAACGGACCGCGACTGAACCGCTCCGTTTGGTTTTTTTTAGCAAAACCGGTTGGTTTAATTTAGTTTGGTTTGCTAAACGCCGTAAAAGTTGGATTCAGACTTGGTTATTATTTTTTTACAAATTAATTTTAATCTATTTACGGACTTGTGTCTTTTTATTAAATAAAACATAACTTAAATTCTAATTGACCTTCCGATGTATTGATAAACGAAAAAGTCTGAATTGCTCATAAATCTTATTTATAAATGCAATCGCCAAAATTTACTAAATGTTCATTTTTTTAATTTTTTTTTTAAATTTTAAATTTAAAGTTTAGAGTAGGACTAGATCTAATATTTTAGGTGTGAATGAGCCGAATATTAAATAACAAAATTAATTATTAAATTTATTGTATAATAATGGCATCCCTTAAACTTTCAAAAATATTATATATATATATATATATAGAGAGAGAGAGTTGAAATGTGAAAAATAGAGAAAAAAAATAAAATTTAATCATTTTACCACCGAATCAACTATAGATCATTACCTGATCCTAATATAAATTAGTCCCTATTATTAGAGCCAATTATGAATAGAATATTTTGTTCACGGTTAGTTATATTTGTATAAAATTGAGAATTTTTTTACCTTCTCTACTATGCTTAAAATGGGCAACGAAAAGTGAGGATAGGAAGAAAAATAAAATTGTTCTCGCTTAGATGATTCATATTCTCTCTCTTTAGGTTTTTTCTTCCCCTTCAGTCCTGCATCAATTTTCGTGGACATAACTGAGATGATAAAAGATTGATAGATTATCATTACAGGTCTTGATTTGAGTCATGGGGTTGATGAGACATAAATCCCTGCACCCTGTGTAAAAAATTTCTCCCCCTCCCCCAACCCCTTGCCTTCTCAGTCATCGTAATTTATCTTCTCCGTATTAATCCTGGAGAGGTTGATGAGGACGTTGAGAACGAGCATTTTACCTTTTTTTTTATCACTTCAGCCCCCATCAATGATCTCATTCTAAATCAAATTCGATCATTTGTGATAATCTTAAATCTTAAAGCTTTAAGCTTTCGAAGAAGATAAATGTCACTTTCTCAACGTGGTCAGTTTCCATGAATCAAGGTCAACTCTAACCTAATTTTATATTGCACTTGTAGGAGACCACTAGCTAGTTTCATGAGCATTGGGTGAACTAGAAATCTATACAACCTCTCTAAAGGATAATCTTAAGATAGGGTTAGGTTTAATCATTGGATATTTAGTGGCCTAGAAAACGCATGGCAGTTGAGTGGGAGATGACTTCATTGTTCTCAATAAACTACTCCAAAAAAATATTTTTTTAAGTTTAAATGTCTTATAGGTCATTGAATCCCTTAGAATGGATTGCCAATTCTCATCAATTGAAATCCTAGCAAATAATGTTATATGATACACATTCATGTTATTATTCTTCCGATTTGGGTCAGATCATGGTTCGAAAATGTTTTTCGTCACTGATTTGTTATGAAAACCGTCGCAAATTGATGAACTTTACTACTAAAGTTTTTGATGTAAAATTTGTCAGAAATTTGCAATTTTTCCTTCACAGCAAATCTATAAATTCGATAAATCATCATGCATACATATAAAACCTGTAAATCAACATCATGATACATTCATACACAACAAAGATCTCATAACAAAATGACGAATAAAAATTCTCATAACAAAATTTGATACAACATATATGACAAACTAAAGATCCCATACAAAATTTGAGGATAACTAAAGATGTTGCATGATGAATCACTGAGAAGAATCTGACTTGGAATGGAGGCTAACTAAAGATGTTGCATGATGAAATTCTGCTATTGTCACAAAAAGTTCATGATCTTTTTGCCTCATTACTTGATCTCTTTGCCTCTGAACTGAACGAGCCTCTTGAAGTTCATTGTCCCTTTCCAATAGTAACTCGTCCAAATTACTAACCTCCTCATTCAATTGATTTATTTCTACTCTTACTGTTCTTGGGGTGAAAGAAGATGAATCAGCGACTTTACAATCTCTGCTTAAAGAACCCAATAAAACGTATATAATCTTAATTAGATATATAGGAGGAGACTATATATCTAAATTATGAACATTCATATTAACATTAAAAAAGTTGAAATTTATAAAAAAAATAACAGAATCTCTATCAAATTCCGTTATTTTAACGGTCCCTAGAGCCTGCCCCACGAATATATAGGAAAGTTCATGTAGGTACATAGACAACAAGCGTATAGTGGAATCGAAAATGTAGATCATCACTTTTTGGGGATCGACTCCTAACTATTACTTCAGAAATATCATGTGCCCACAATCTATGCTACGCCTTGGGAGCAAGAAATCTCTTATACAAAGTATTTATTAACCGGAGGTGAGCTCATCAAGAGTTTTTTTTACTAATTAACGAGATTAAGGGGAATACTTTGCACCACATCTTCCTAAATTAAAAGTAGGCTAATGATGTTCAATGTACACGAGAATATTAGCAAAGGATTGTCACTCATTGATTTCCTTGTAAAAAATAATAGTCGTGGGGATTATTGTAGACGACTACTTGGATGGATACGAAGAGAAGACTTTTAGTAAAGTTTTAATGCACTAACTTCATGAACGAGGATCCTCGGATGATTGAACTAGATGCCTCTTTTTAATAATTATTATCAAGGCCATGAAAAAATATTAATCAGGTTAGGTAACTTTGAACCTAGGCGCCGGCCCAGTCGCACAGAAATTTTCCACTGATCATCAGAATAAATAGAAAAGTGTTTATGGCGGATGGTCCAAAAGTCTAACAGTATTATCAAAGTCTAGATCATAGAGGTGATTGTCTTCAAAAGGTTACTGTCGTGGGGGTTCAAATTCATATAACAATATTGTTGGGATGAATTAACTTTATTGCTTCAACGTTAAATGGGGAATAATTTCACATCCAATATGATGCTTAAGGGGAGGCTCGGAGCATAAGAATAATATTAGTCTTTCGTTTAAGGGGAGAATTATTTGGGAATACAGAACTCACAAGAATAAAACTTTAACCAAACTATTAAAATTATTTTATCAACTCTCACTTCTATATACGAAACAACAAATCCAAAGAGAAAAACTTATAGGTTATAATATAAAAATATACTAGGTGAAGGCATATATTGTCGGTGCAATTGACCTCAGGTCAGGTTGACGAGGTTGACTCAGCTTAGATTGACTCGAGCTTAAGTTTCGATATTTGATCAATGTGTGTGAGAGAAGTCAAATAGGTCAAAGTTGACCGGATAGTTGACGATGTCGGAAGTCCAACGAGAATATTGCAAGAGGAAAATCCAAGTGGGTTAAAGATTGACCGGACACTTTGTGATCGGAAATCTAACGAAAAGGTTGATAAGGGGAAAGCCCAAGTAAGTTAAAGGTTAACCAAACACTTAGTAATCGAAAATCTAACGAGAAGGTTGGCAAGAGGAAAGTCCAGGTGAATCAAAAGTTGACCTACCATTTGGTGAAGAAGCCCTAGTAGGTTAAGGTTGATCGGATACTAGGCAACAGGATGTTTCAACATGTCACAGATGACTGAATGTTAAGAAGAGTAAGTCTTGGTAGGTTGAAGTCAACTGGATACCGGATAAGATGTGAATTCAGCCTTAAAAAGGTTGAATTTAGGACTACCAATCGATTAGGTAAGAGGCAACAATCGATTAGTAAACCTTAAACATGAATTCAGAATTTAGGGTTAGGTAATCGATTGGTGTAATCGATTGACCCAAAGTAATCGATTGAGGCAATCAATTGGGAGCCTTTTTTGGGAGCACGGTAGGGCCTGAAATTGATTGAAGCAATCGATTGACAGAAGTTTCACGAAGAAATAAAAGTCTACCAAATCGATTGGCCTAATTGATTGAGCCTTGTAAATTGATTGGGCTAATCGATTGACAGTGCTTTCTCTGCGAATAAAAGCTTTTGAAATCAATTGGGTTAATTGATTGGAAGTTAGCAATTGATCGATTGGTCATACGAAAAGAGTCATTTTACAAGTTTGAATAGTCTGATCCGACATGACAATCGATTAGGAATAAGGTCAATCAATTGCGAGACATTTTTCAATTCGAAAGCAACTCTAGAAAAGGGAGTTTTGTGGATATTTCAAAGTGTCGGTTCTTTACGGGTTTGGGGAAAAAGTGTTGCATCATTTCCTACTATCAAGAAACAATCCAAAGTAAAAATAGAGCAAGCAGAGTAAGATTCTTCGTTGTGAAGTCATTTTCGATTTCTTTTATAATTTTGTTTGTGTTTCTTATTGTGTTCGTGTAAGAATAAGTTTATAAGAGACTTCTCCACCTCTGAAAAGTTTTTGAAAAGAAGAATATTCATAGTGGACATGATCGCTAGAGTGGATCTTAGATTTAAAAAAAATGATTAACGAGGTTTTTCCAACCTCGGGCAACCTGTCTGGCTCCACGAAAGTTTCCCACTGGCTGCTCGGATAAATCAGGAAGTGCTTGTAGTGAGCGGTCTAGAAGCCCAGCGTCCCAGGGTTCACCTCCCATTTAGAGGAAAAATTCTTGCAAAATACGCCGTAGTTGAAAATCAAATCGCGGATGCCTGAGATTATAATTAGTCATCCTTTCGCTGCACCATAACTTCGGAGGCGAGTGAACCTTAGATTAGTTATCTCAAAAGGTAGATATCAAGTAAAATTTAAGTGTAGTGCATATAAAATTTAGTTTGAAGCAATGTTTCTATTATACATTCAATCTACGACAATGACAACATTGAGAGAAGTGATCGAATTACCCATCCCTACTCTATCTAGTACGAATCCTAACATATATTATTACCAAGAGAACTTTAGCTGCAAGGATGAAACCTTATGTTTTACCTTCGAGTCCCTTAGTATTGTTTTGACACTTCAACAATGATAGAAGAAAGTGAGAATATTTTCGTTCTTATTCTTGTATCGAAAGAATCACCATAAATAGAACTAAAGTGTGGTATAAGGATAATGCTTTTATGTTTTTGGTCGACCAAAAGATTCGACGACCAAACAACTAATCGTTGAACCCCAAAATTTAAATCAATCCTCGGTATCGAATGAAACCTTGACCCAACCAATGAAATTGTTGAACAACCCTCTCTTCGATGATACCATGAATAAATCTTAAGAGAAGAAATCAATCACAAGAGAGGTGTTATCATAGCGAGCTTTGATAGCAAGAACAAAACTTTCTTTTGAGTTCGTCTTCAACGTCCTCGTCAATCAATTTCAGGATCAGTACGAAGAAGATAAACCACATAGATTATTAACCTGAATATTATGACTAGTGCATGAAAAGACGGACACACTGATTTTGTCAGATTTTGACATCCATATTTCAAGATAATAATATCGCACACACTAACCATCAATCCATCCCGCAAGGATTTACCTTTTGAGTTCGAGCCACTTAGTAATCTTCTAACACTCCAATAATGAGAGGAAATATGAGGAGAGTGTTCGTGTGCTTAACTTTTAGTCACCCTAATCTTGACTACTAGATCATTCAAATAAGCTTGGTAGATAACACTCCCAACCAAGAAGCCATGGATCAACCTAATGTGTTTGTCAAACATCGAAGCACCAAATTTAAATTTTCAACAAGCACAATTCCATAAATTAATTAAAGAACCATTGATCTTTATACAAATAATTAAATTTTGTTCCAAAACGAAACAATTTACTCACAAACAACTGTACATAATACAAAAAAGAAATGTTTAGGTAAAAAAAACTAAAATAAAACTCCAGAACTTTTATATTAAAAAAATTGACAAAAATCATCACAACAAGCTAATTATTTGCCCTAACCCAAAGTAAAAATAAAAATAAACAAAAAAGGCCACCTAATACTAACATTAATCAACCATAAAAGATCAACCTAATGATCACTTTCATTGTATCCAAAACTTCAATGATTAAACTCATTGGAATTATCCTGGTCAATGCTAAAGCTTCCATTAGAGAATGCCATTTTGTGAAGCTTATGAATTTCAGCAGAGTATTGGCCAGAGTTGTAGATCATACTTTGTCCAAATTTTATGCCGTTGGAGAGATCACTCAAGCTTTCGTCGTGATCCAATGCTCTCATTACCTAAAACAATAGGTGATATATATAACTTCCAAAATCATGCACAAATTCGATATCATGATCAATAAGTTTCTTCATCATAACTATCAAACAACTAAATATACATACTTGAACATTAGAAATGATCAAGCTCATGTGAAAGAGATTAAAACAAGGGGTGCTTAATAAAAATTAAGTGTATTTACATACTTGCACCATTCTTGGCCGCTTAGGCGCAGAATGACGAACACAAGCAGCAGCAGCTTCGATCATACGTAACATACCAACTTTGGGAAAATTGTTCTCCAATCTGGGATCCACTAATTCTTCAAAATTACCCGTGTCGAGGGCATGAATCAAGAGTGGTCGAGCCTATAAAATGATTGAAATGCATAACTTATGAGATACAAGAAAAATTATACTACAAACTTCTACTACAACATATATAACACTCAAACAAAGGTCAATATTCGTTTTGACACTACCACCATGCATATTGATTGTACCCTTAATTCAAAAGTTTCCCTTATCACATATTCTTACATAAGCTTTCACATTTTTCTATGTAATATATATATATATATATATATATTAACACACATTGTGATGTTAAGGATTTGGTGAATTGACTATTTGAATGGTATAATAAAGTTAAAATCATAATAATACATAGAGAAAGCTTTAACCTTTCCATTTGGTAATGTAATAGTGATAATAAGGATAAATGAACAATAAAAATAACCTCAATCAAACTTTTTGATATTCCATATAGTTTATGCGCAAAAGATACAATCTACATAGATAAGACAATTTCACTCACACAACAACAATGATATTTATTACACTTTTATCACTTTTCCAATTTATTTCTTTTACACTTTAAACACTTATTATTGTCTACTAATAAACTGCCAAAACAACTCCAACTATGATTGTGAATATAAACAAAGTTCCACATTAGAAAAACAGGTAATGATCATGAGTTTAAAAGATAGAAAATATCTCCACTGGTATGAGATCTTTGGGTAGAGCTCAAAAATAAAATTATGAGGGCTTAGGCCCAAAGTGGACAATATCATGTCATTGTGGAAATATATGAATTCTTTTGGTCCTAGCAGGGGGTATCAGAGACATGGTCCATATCGAGCCATGTGGGTGGAATAGTGGCCTTGAACGAAGGAAGTGGGGCTCCTAGAGCAGTGAACTCTTAGCAAAAAGTCTAAGCAGGTCAAGGGGTGCCTGAATACTTAGCAGAAATCCTGGAAGAGTGAATCCTAGGTGGTGAAAATTCTAAGCAGGTCAAGGATGACTAGATGCTTGGTGGAAATCCTGAAAGAGTGAACCTCAAGTGGCGAAAAATTCTTAGAGGACCGAAGCAGGTCAATAGTGATTGGATATTTAAGGGGAGATATGAAGCAGGTCAAGAGTAACTAGATGTTTAAGGGGAGGCCCAAACTATGAGAATAATGACAGTTCTTCATTTGAGGGGAGGATTATTGGGAATACAATCAAAGTTCCATATTGAAATACATGGAAAAGATCATGAGTTTAAAAACATAGAAGATTTCTCCATTGGTATGAGATCTTTTGGGTAAAGCCCAAAAACAAATACATGAAGACTTAGGTCCAAAGTGGACAATATTATACTATTATAAAGATATATGAATTCTTTTAGTCCTAACAACTATTATCTTGACTAAATAGGACATCTATACATAAGCTTAAAAGTTATGTGCATTGTGTGAAAAATTGTAAGATGACATCAAATAATGCTTGTCATTGTCAATATTAATGGGAATGAGTGCGAGACCACAAGTGAACTTGTGCTAATGGGAAGGAATGGTTGTGATAGACTAACAAAGTTATTATTTTGCTTATGGTATTATTGTGATGATTGTGAACTTGTGTTGTGGTGTTGTTAAGTGATCGGGGTTAGGGGTTAGGATACATTAAGTGAACTTGTGTGTAGAGATGTAGCTAGAATACAAATAATAACTACAATTGCTGTGCATATAAGTTACCCTTAGTTTTATATTAGAAAAGTTGAATTGATCTAAGTTTTGAAGGATAGATAAAGGAAATTGTTATTTTATTTAAGATACATTGATTATTGTTAATCTCGTGTAGAAAACAACAATTAATTTATAGAGTTGATGACAATGGTAATTGAATAGTAAAATTGAACATACCCATTCAACTAAGCTCTCATCTCCTAGAGGACGAGATGTGTCTACTGGTTTACACCCGGTTATTAACTCTAGAAGCACAACACCAAATGAATACACATCGGACTTGTCTGTCAATTTTCCACTAGAAGCATATTCAGGTGCCAAGTATCTAAAATGAGAATAACATCATACAATGTGTTAGTTACTTAAGATCGTAAAATTGAAAACGTAAACTTTCCCTAATGGCATAGAATTCAAGAGAAAAAAATGAGACGATATGGCAAGTTTCAGGAGTAAACAAAAAAAAAACTTTACCCAAATGTCCCCATGACTCTAGTTGACACATGAGAATTAGCATCATTTGTTAGTTTTGCCAATCCAAAATCTGCAACCTGTTGATCTATCAAAGCCTTAGAAATCATGCTAAAAAACCAAAATGATTATGAAGATATAATATTGCCTGAGCTTCAAAAGATTCATCCAAGAGGATATTAGCCGATTTGATGTCTCTGTGGATGATACGAGGATGACCTATCAAAGTGAATCATAAATTATTTTTGCCGAAGAAATGTTAAAATAGTTTAAAATTCAAGAAAAATCAATAAATTTCACTTACAATCTTCATGGAGATATGCTACCCCACGAGCCGATCCTAGAGAAATTTTCATTCTCTTCGCCCAATCGAGAACCGGTAGACCTTCTCCTAATAGTTAAAGGATTAACATTCTGTTAGATATATACCTATTATCTTCATGAGAAGGAAACTCTTTATTCATGTATTTACCATGCAAATGATGCTGCAAAGTTTTGTTCGAAACATATTCGTAAACCAAAAGGCGATGATGTTCAGCTATGCAATAGCCCACCAAAGAAACAAGATGGCGATGGTGTACACGACTAATGATCTCCACTTCTGCCTTAAATTCCTTATCACCTTGGCCACTACCAGCCCTAAGTTGTTTGACAGCAACTTGCCTCCCATCAGACATTGTACCCTTATATACAGACCCAAACCCACCTTGACCGATGTGATTTTCATGAGAAAATCCATTTGTTATGGATTTTAACTCATCATATGTAAACCATTGCCTAGATCCCGGAGGCTCAATGGTATCTGATGTATGACCTTGACGACCGTACGGGGCTTGCATTGTAGGTGATAATGCTATCTTATTCGAACCGCTGTTATCTGGATGTGAAGATTATGTAGTTAGTGATTGAAATATCTATCGAAAAAGATGAAAAATATCGGTAACTAATTATGACTTACTTGGTAGAGTGGATTGATTGAGAGATTTATCATATGGACTTGTAGAGCCATATGTTCTTCCCTTCTTCTTCCTGAGGACTACAAAGAAAATTGCAATGAATGCTAGCACTCCGGCAACGGTTATTCCAACTAAAGTGCCGGTTCCAGTATATTCAGCTGCATTTGAACTCTTTGAAGGTGTTGAATGAGGAAATATACTAGAAGAAGAGTTAGATTCTGTATTGCCATTAGTATGAATAGGAGGACTAAGCATGGTTGGTGGATGAGGTGGAGGTACATGATGGGGAGGTGGATAAATTGGACTAAGTGTTCGAGTTGGTGGAGGTGGAGGTGGAGATGGTGGTGGTAGTGGCGGCGGCGATTCTTTGTTATTGATAGGAGGGGCTATATTTGGATTTACGGGAGGCGGTTGAGCAAAGATTGGAGGAGGAGGTATTGATGGAGGAGGAGGTATCAAGTTTGAAGGTGAGCTAGGTGGAGGGGATGGTTTTGGAGGAGGTGGAGGTGGAGGTGGTGGAATTGATATAGTTGAATCATTTGACAATGGCGAGGGATTTGGAATTGTAGCTTGAGGAGGAGGAGGAGAAGAAGTAGAGGGAGGTGGAGGAGTTGCATTTGAATTGGATGGCGGCGGCGGCGGCGGAGGTGGTGGCAATGACGGTGATGGTGGTGGTGGTGATGAGGGTGATGCTTTAGGAGGGGGTGTCAATAAGTTAGGTGGGGGTGGTGAATTTGATCTAGAAGGTGGTGGTGGTGGTGGTGGTGGAGATAACAATGGTGGAGGTGAGGTAAGAGGTTGATCAGATGGTGATGGTGATGGTGGAGAGGTTCCGGTGGGAGGTGGTGGTGAAGTTTCGTCAATTGAAGGCAGTGGTGACAATGGGGGTGAATGTTTATTACTTGAACTATTGGGAGATGCAATTGGTTGTGACATTGCCTTTCGTCTCCCTTCTTTTTTCTCTTCTCTTGCAAGTCAAGTTGAAACCTTTTTCATACAAAATGTGCTCTCTCTTTCATCTTCATATATGCTAAAGTAGCAACCCATTGATAGACAAGTTGATAGCATCAAATAACAAACAAATTTCCCCATCGAAGAACATAATCATCTACTAATCGATGCAAAATCTACTGACCTCCTCTCTATAGGAAAGCAAGAATTCATAATGTCATGCCAAAGAAATTGATTCGAAAACACAAGTATACCTAACTGATTGAAGATACATTTGAGAGAATAAAGTTTATGAAAGAAGAAACGCACCGAAAGCTTAGGTTGAAATAGCATTGTTTGAGCACCATGGAAAAGAATTTAGGGAAGGGGCAAAGGTCTTCTCTTGAGATTAGGGCGTCCACTCATTAAACGAGAACTTGGTGCTAAAATTAGACCCCATAATTACCTAGCTATTAACAACAATCTAAAATAAGATTATATGTTTCAGAATATTTTACATGGATAATTATTATTATAGATTAATAATAATAATCTATAATATTTATGAGTGGACGGGATAAAGAGGGGACATCAAAGAGATCTTCCTCTCGAGATGAGGTTCTCCATGTTTGGATCCATAACATCATGGATTGATAACGTCATTAGAGAAAGTGAATACTTATTTATTTCTATCATATTGATCTTTTGTCTCGCATCCGATCAATCTTGATTTATTAAAATTTTATCATTATTTAATATTTGATCAATTTTGATATGTCGAAATTTCTATTAGAACACGTATGACTTAAAGGAGGATGAATAACTTCGCTCGCTTCTTTGATACGGCAGAAACTCAAAGTAAAGAATCTTCAGAATGCTAACACTTAGATTTTACTTGATCATCACATTCTTGAGGTGATTAATCCAAGAGTCCACTCTTCACACTCATAGCTCCGCTGTGAATGACTCTACCTTGAAAATTTTTCGGAGGCGGAGAAGTCTTGTACTCGCTCAAATACAAGAATCACAAGTAAATATAATTGAAAATGATTTTATAATGAATAACCTTTAAATATAATTGAAAATGATTTTATAATGAATAACCTTGCTTGCTTGATCTCTTGTTGCTAGAAAATACCTTTTGGTAGTTGAAAATGCAACAACATTTTTCTCCCCAACTCGTAAGAACTGGTATTAGCTTTCCGTGCTTCAAACATTTGCAAAAAATCTCTTTTCTATGACTGACTTATGCTTACTGATCGATTGCCTTTACCCTAAATTAATCAATTGTCACATCAAATTGATTGTTTAAAGTCTGAGGAATGACTTTTTTAGCAAGTCTAATTGATTGGTGATCATGTCAATTGATTAATAACTTCTAATCAATTAAGTCAATCATCCTGAGTTTCTGTTCACAAGAGAAAAAACTGCCTAATCAATTCCTACACTTTTTGTTCTTTCGCGAGAGAGACCCCAATCAATTAACTTAATCGATTGGTAAAGTCTGAATCAATGCCTCAATCGATACAAGCGTTTCCATTTTACGAGTAACACACTATCCAATTGATTGCCCTAATCGATTGATATTCACGGAATCAATTGCCCAATCGCTTCTAACACCTTCTATTAGAGTTGTCAATTTGGGTTAAACATGTCTGGTTGGCACGCCCCACCAAAAAATTTAAACGGATTGGATTGAAATTTTATCAACCCAAGTCCGCAGCGGGCCGACCCACCTAGGCTTGCGACCCTCGACGGGCTTGGGTTGTCTCGCGAGTTGAGAAACACATGTAAGTCAAGTTTTTTGTTAATTTATTATCTTTCTTGGTAATAATTTTGAAATAAAAATAGTACTTTCAGAAAATATGAGTACTCATTTATTTCTATTTACATTTAAAATGTATATTTATGGATACATTTGATTGATGAAATCTTTGAGTTAGCCCATGAGTTGAGAAATATATGTAAGCCAAATTTTTTATTAATTTATTATCTTTCTTTGTAATAATTTTGAAATAAAAATAGTACTTTCATAAAATATGAGTACTCATTGATTTCTATTTACATTTAAAATGTATGTTTGTGGATACATTTGATTGATGAAACCTTTTCGAAGTAAAACATTAAAGATATGATTTTTTTTTAAATTTTTGATAGACCCGTGGATTGACTTGCCTAATCCGTAACTCGCCTTAGATTGAATTGTGTTGGAGATTGCCCAACCTGCCAAGATGACTAGTCGGCTCGTCCTACCCTGTCTCACCAAATGGCTGGTCAATCGATTACCCTAATCAATTTCTTTGGGTCAATCGATTACTGTAATCGATTGCCCAGTCCTAATACCTGAATATAAGTTTAGGGTTCCTTTGCCCATTGTTTAACATCCAATCAACCTTGACCTATCAGGCTTCTTTACCAAGTGTCCAGTCAACCTTTGGCTCACTTGTACTTTCCCTTGCCTAGACATACTAGGACTTTCATTGCCTAGTTCCCAACTAGATTTTCTACCTTCTAGCCCCACTAAGACTTTCGTTGTCTATTTCCCAACTAGGTCTTCTACTGTATAGCCTCGCTAGAACATCCATTGCTTAGTTCCCAACTAAATCTTCCAATTGCCTAACTCCGCTAGGATTTCCATTGCCTCGTTTCCAACTAGATCTTCAGTGCCTAGTCCCGCTAGAACTTTTATTGCCTAGTTCCCAACTAACTCTTCCCATTGTGTAACTTCCAGTTAGGACTTTTAGTTATCTAACCTTCAGTTAGGACTTTCCATTATCTAACATCTAGTTAGGACTTTCTAGTCAAGTATCCGGTCTTCCCTTGACCTGCTTGACTTTTCTCTCACACATTGTCAAATATCGAAACTCAAGCTCAGATGACCCAAGGACGATTGCACCAACAACTTCATCGTTTCCTAGCATTCAGTCAACATTGACTTATCAAGGCTTCACCACTATCAAATATCATATCATCTTTGACCTGTTTGAATTTTCCTTCTCGTGCCTAACATCAAGTCCTCCACGACTAGTTAACACTTCAATTTTCATGCCTAACATCCGATTCATTATGATATATTAGGACTTTCAACATTGTCAAATGTCTAATCAATGTTGACTCACTTGTACTTTACATCTCATGTCAAGCGTCCAATCCTCCATAAATCACTTGAACTTCACTTCTCATGCCAAGTGTTTAGTTCTCTTGACCCACTTGGTCTTTATTCTTGTTAACTCCTTATTGAACTTTTAACCATCAAATGTTCAATCAACCACGACCTACTTGGATTTTTTTACATTATCAAATATATATAACCTACTCTAAACCCATTTAGTGTGAAGCGATCACACTCTTAGAAACTCAATACCTATTAGTGCTCTTTGGGCGTACTAGGTATTCACTAGGGATACTTTTTCTAGATACCTTCTTAATAACTCTCCTAGACTTCTTATAAGCCTTAATCATACTAGTCTAGGTCAACACTAGGGATACCCCCCATTATAACCTTAACTTAACTCCTAGCTTTAGGAGTAGTTCTATAGCTATATGAAATTTTATGATATGAGGGTGCATTATCTTTTGAACTTGGATCTGTATCCAAAATCCTTCTTGCCCGTGGATATTCTTGTCTATTTAAGCCTAGATTTTGCTTCTTGAATCCTTTGATATTATTTGTCATTTTCACTAGTATCTTCTCTAATTTTTAAGTATTGACCTCAAAACTTAATTTTTAATTCTTAAATTCTCAAACTTTGATTTTCCTTGAATATTTTCATTTTTGGCATATATCTAACTTGCTTAGGATTTTTGTCTAAATTATTTTCTACCTTCCTTGTTGATGCAAACAAAAGAGCAAATCGAGAAAGTAATTTTAATGATGAAGACAGAGGAGCAAATCAAGAAAATAATTTTAATCTTTTTATTATTTTTCTCAAGTTTGGTATTTATGATAGTTTTGATTAATGTTATTTTTAGTCGTCACCTTCTTGGAAGGTGGTGTTTTTCCTATTTCCTGATATTTCATTATTGTTTAAAAATTGATTTATAAATTAATTTATCATTATTATATTAATTATCTACTAAATTTCTATCGATAATTTTATTAATTTATAATAAAATTTTAAAAAATAAAAATTGAAATAGTTAAAAAAATTTAAATATTATATATATATATATATATCATTATAATACATTTTAAATGATATTTTTTTAAAAAAATTACTGGTTAAAGTAAATATAAATATTGATCATTATTATTGAAATGTTAATCTTTTATTTATTATAATTACTAATTAATAAAATTGATGATCATTTTTCTTTTTTTTTGTTTTTAGTATATTTTCATTGAGCACTATTGTAGAATTGCATAAAACGAAAGAGAAATTATTGAGAAAGAAATAAAATTTAAAAAGAAATAATCTAGTACAATATTAAAAATATTTTTATAAAAAAATTTAAATATAAAAATTTCATGTCCAAATTTTAAAAGTATTTTTTATAAAAATTAATTATTTTATAATTATGACTAATAAATAATTTAATTTATCAATGAAACCTAGACTAATTAACAATTAAATATTATCAATCAATCTAATTTTGACTAGTAATAAATTCATATTACGGATCAAATAGATTTGGCTAGTAAAAACTAAATATGATCGATAAAATCTAACTTTGATTAGTGAAAAAAATAAATATTACCCGTCAAATCTAACCTTAACTGATCGAAAATTACACATTACCTACCAAATAGATTTGACTAGTATAAAAATTAAATATTGCCGATTAAATCTAATTTTGCTCGGTAAAAAATTAAATATTATCTGTCAAATCTAACTTAACTAGTAAACATTTACATATTACTAGCCAAATTAAACTTTGGTTGACAATAAATTAAAACTGTCTGTCAAAATAAATTTTGATCAGCAATTAAAATTATCAAATGAGCTAATCTGTTTATTTCATGAAAAGAGATCTTGGCTTCACCACAAGCACCTACACTCCAACTCTATACAAAGAGATCTTGGTGGTCCAATTCCCTGTTTACTTTGTAGGATGGAAAAAATTGAGGAAAATTTTGAAAAATTTTAGCTGTTTATTTCACGAAAAGAGATGGATTGTCTATTCTTTTCTTTGTTTAGCCGATATATAATTAGAGAAATGATACGCAGCGCGAAACTGCACCACGAAAGTCTCCACGAACAAGTCAGCAAACTCACGTGGCAAAAAAAAAAAGAGTGATGAGCATACAACCTCCCCTCCGCTTTCCTTCCTTTTCCTGCAGCTCGCAAACCCTAAGCGATTTCCCCCCGCGCCGACGATTCAACCCCTCGACCGCCAATCTCTCCACGACGCCACTCCCGAGCCCTCACCCTCGCACACTGAGAGATCCCGACGCCTCCCGAGCCCCTCGGCTGTCGATCTCTCCCCGACGCCTC
Organism: Boesenbergia rotunda; assembly: GCA_024364735.1. NCBI lineage: Eukaryota > Viridiplantae > Streptophyta > Magnoliopsida > Zingiberales > Zingiberaceae > Boesenbergia > Boesenbergia rotunda. The sequence goes on from JAGFNQ010002231.1 coordinate 57,287, forward strand.
TCCCGAGCCCTCTCTCGAGCACACAGATAGCCCTCGGTCGTCGATCTCTCATATACCAACGCTCCCGAGCCCCTCGGTGACCGATCAGGCAAGTGCCTGATCGGTCCTCAGCCGCGAAGGGCGACGAGGAGGTGGTGGTCAAGCTGGACGGCGGGAGTCGATGCCGCACCCCGACGAGCGGGTCGAGTACGAGTTCTGGACCAACAGCAACGACGAGTGCAGCGACCGGTGCGATTGACGAGCAAGTGAAGTTCGTCGGCGACTTCAGGGGCAACGCTCAAATCCTCGAGAAGGGAGGCTTCGCCCTCTTCACCCCGCACTACATCACCTGGTACTGCCCGGAGGACTTCCGGGCAAGCAAGGAGTGCAAGGTGCAGTGCATCAACAACTTCCGGGCTTGACCTCTTATCTCTCTCTTTTTTTTTTTTTTTTTTGCAACGTGAGTTAGCTGACTCATTCGTGGAGAGTTTTGCGTTGCATATCATTTCTCATATAATTAATTCGACTTTCCATGCTTCCATCCAGTGGATCACACCACAGCACTCATCAACAAGAAATTAGAATGCAACCTGTACTCACTCATGATACAGTTCTAATTATTAGACTACATTGATCAATGCACAAACTACCATGAAAATTAACACAACAGCACAACCAGTAACACACATTTGCACCTCAATCCTTCCTGCTCCCCGCGAAGAAGGTGTTGATAGCCGGCATCACCTCTGGCGGCCGCTGGAGAAGGAACCGCCGGAGCCCATGCCGGCTGTACTTCTTCCCCTCCTCCGCATTCTCGAGGACGGCCGAGGCCCGGTGAGCCTTGTTAATCCTGCAGCACACAGCACCACAATTCAAAATCAACCGAATTAATTAACGTACGTGCTTAACCCATGCAGCCATATATATATCCAGCGAGACGATCGAGATACCAAACCTGACTTCGGGGTTCATGAAGGCGTTCCTGGTGAGCTGGAACAGGCACATGCTCGTCACGAAGGTCATGGCGCCCAGCAACGGGTAAATCTGTCAAGGAAGAAGACAATGCATGCATGCGTTGCACCAATATTGAGATCCATGCTACATACAAAGTACAAACCCCAAACTTCAACTTACCTCTGGTCTCACCCAACGTCCCATCTTGCTACGCTGCTGTTAGTTCTGCAGATACATGGAGAAGGAGGAGGAGGAATATATAGAGAGAGGAGGAGGAGGAGGAGGAGGAGGTTGACATTACTGTGGGCGTGGTGTAGGGTTTGAAAGTGGTTAAGTAACAAAACCAGCAGCTAGGCCTCAGTTTTGACTTGGAAATTAACAAGGGTGTCGTGAGTTGACCTTGGGCTTGCTTAAAACAGAAAGGATTATAGTTGAAATTTGGATTGCAGTTAATTTTGACCATCGATAAAATAATTAAAAATATCTAATGATAAATATTTTCATATTTAATATTTTATTATAATTAGTGTACCATATTTACTATTATTTTTTTTAAGAGAAAAAGATATTTTATACAGCAAAAATCAAAAGAACTGCCGCACGCCTTTTTTTTTTAATTATCAAAAACATAGCCCGGTCACCTAATATATTATTCTGTGTTATTATCTTCTATCAGAGCCATTAAATCTGAAATCGTCATTAGACATATTGTTGTATTTAAACAAGTAAGTTTGTAAGCGGTCGTTAAATATATTATTCGATATTATTATTTTAATCCCACGTTAAATTATGAATCGATCGATTAATTAAATAAATAGCAAAATCAACATTATAATAATTATGAAATCATAACTATTATGATATTGAAATAGCTATAATTTCATAAATGCTATCGTAATTATAGCAACTAAATTAGAGCGGTTAGACAGAACAACTATGGTGAGATGAGTCGGCCGTAGCAGGTTGACTATTTCAAGACGACGGACAGGATGGGCCAATCCGTCATCTGAACGAGATGAAAAATTCCCGATCCAACCCGACCCGGACATTTGATCTAAATGTTATCAGCAATATCATGTTGCATGGGAATTTATGAAGACAATGCAGATTCATATCCTCATAATTATAGGCAAATACGTAATCTATGCTTCACTTGATGGAGTTGTTATAAACTCACCTTATTACAGCTGCAAATTTCTGGACCTGATGGATACTCAATCAGCTCTAACATGGATGATCTATGGAGCTAGCAAATCCATCTGCACTAGATTCATTTCCAGTCAAAATAGGTTATATAAATTCAAATTACTATTCTGTTTTTGACAAATTTATGCAAAATGATCAAACACAGAAAAAAAAACAGCTTATCGGACTGCTAGTTACATCTCAACTACTTCTTCCATTGAGAACACCCTCTAGAGAAGTTGGCACACCCAAAGTTAAACGAAATGAATATATATTAATTGATTGTATACTAGAGGCTAGGTGTTAGCAGGTACAAGTAACAAATAGAACCCAATGAAAAAAGCTCAGTTGTCATTTCGATGGACATCGCCAGAGATTAAGCCACAACAAGAAGCACGCAGAACGAACTCAAGAAACCAAAACACTTCTGCAGTTCTGCTTGCACTTTTGTGCATGATGAACAACGGTTTTGTTGTTTGATGAAGGTATTCAGCTGTGACTGGTTTCATGGCGTCGTTGCAATCTCGACCAAGATTTTGTGAAGTGCCTGCGGCTTAGAGAAGAACGGAGAGTGATCCGAGCCTTTGAGCCGGAAAACTTTCTCTGGTGGATTGACATCACTCAGTCTTTGCTGCACAGGAAGTGGCATTGCATTGTCATCCGTGGTTTCTATGAAAAATCTTCTTACTGAACCATAATTCTTCTCGGTGAGTGAAAGCTTCTCCAACACTGGAGCAAAGGGAATAGACCTCATAGAAACCAAAGCCAAGGCAATATCCTAGCAACCATATGGTTTTGTATTCAGTGTATGAAAACATACAGAGAAGTCGAATGCGAAGAACAAGGATTGAAATGTCAATCTCGAAGTTCAGGAAAAGTATACCTTAGAAGGAGACTGATTGAATAGCAACTCTTTAAGTAAAGATTTATCCAGATCAATGGCAGTAGGAGGAAGATCTTGTCCGTTTGCATAAACAAATACTTGTGCTTGTCGCATCAGATCATTCATACCTGCCTAAAGTAGAAACCAATTCATGATTACTACCATCTGACATGGAAAATTTATTTGTTCAAATTACATAAATAATTAAATGCAAGTATGACAAAGGTATATAGCTACAGATAGATATAGGGAAGAGAGAGACCTCTTCCGAAAACATATCAAGAATGTTCTGGCCATTGATTGGCATAGCTGCACAGATGAAAATGGCTTTGGCAACCTTAGATGGCAAAACTTCCATGGCATATGACACACAAGCACCACCAAAATCATGTCCAACCAAAATCACCTGAGAAATAAGAGATGATAACTAGAGATAAAACCGATGTATCTAAGACAAGTAGAAAATTATGATCTCGAATGCATAACATTAAATTATGTGATTCAGTGGTATTTATCATGAGTTATGCAGTTTTAAAAGACATTTAGTTAATTGAAAGCAACTAGAGGAGAAAAATATAGAATGAATGATAAAAGATTTGGGGTTGACAATTTTCTCAGTTGGTAAGAATCTCAGAAATTGTTGCTAAGGTCAAACTTAGCTTCACTTATCAATTTGTATCCGGCACCATGCATCAAAATGTCGACAGGATACCAAAATAGTATTATTCCGATCAAAGATTGAAATTCCCGCATGGCTAGAGAATTTGAACCTTGGCTTCATTAATGTGAGTGCTTGAGAGCTCTCATAAAAAAAAAGGAATCATAGAAGATTTATTCATGTTCACTTTATTTGCCAGAGTAGAAGATGCCATACTGCTCGACACTAGTAATGAGCCAAATTTTTTAGATTTGATTGGAAGATCAAAAAGTAATCTTCCTTAAGTTCAACATATTCCATTAACTTTAATTCAATATATTGTTCACATTTAATGCTACATCAAGAATTATTTGATAACTCTGTTGAAGAAGTGAGATTATATAATAAGCTTGAACTTGAAGAAACTATTCAAAATTTATGCTCTGAGAACTAATGCGGAACTACTGAAACAGGAATATGGCAAGCCTAGGTGAGAAATTACAGATTACTTATCATTTCGTTGACCCATAAAACCAAGATGACTTTAGTCATCTGCTCAAGATGATCTGACCAGTCTAGTCAAGAGAAATTAAATATGTTAACCATCTGTACTACTGGAGTCCCCAAATTCCATCCATCACCAAGTATGATCAAATAGAGATCCAAAATGACAAAAGAGGATATAGCCATCCCGGAGCAAGGAAATGGAGAGGAGCAACATGAATTATGAGTCAAGACCAGATAAAGGGCTTTGACTGGTTAAGTAATGTAGTAGAATTTTAGTTTTCTCCTTAGACAATGAGGCCACAGCTTAGTGTTTGGAAACTTGGGATACAATTTTGATTTTCTGAATAAGTTTTGGTGTTGCAACTTACATGACACAACACCACAAGATAGATGGTGCTACAATTTTCATCAATCATCAAATGGAGTTGTGTTATTCTATGTTACTGTTTCAATAAATCGAGCAAAGACAATTCTCTATACTATCTTCAAGTTCAAAGAACTGATGATCTTATTGTGAAGCAAAAAATATCAACCACCTTATATCAAGCACAAGCTGATTACAAACTATACAGATTGGATCAAGGATTGAAATCTCAATCCAAGTTGAGATTTCGCTTCTCAGATGGCTCCAAACGGTATCATATCAGTGTCAATGATGTGCTAAAGGAGAAGACGAGGAAGAATGTCAGTGTTAATGTCAGAGGAAGAGGTGTCGAACAAAGAGGAAGAATAAGAGGAGTTACTTGTGCCATCTAGAGTTTTATGTTGTATTGGTGCAAAGGAGGAGCTGATGCAAAGGAAGAGCCGGTGCAAAGGGAGGAGCGAGGGTTTCAGCAAGTGCTTGCATGACATAGGTTTGATGAGATCACGAAGGGATTCCAACAGTGCTCGTACAACAGCAAACGTGCAAGGGTGCTTGCATGGAAAAGGGAGAAGGAGAGTAACTAGTGTCCAACGAAGGAGAAAAAGGGAGGAGAGGAGCTGCTTCATGTGCTCGTGAGTGTTGGTTGTTCCGCATGTCAGTCAACAGCTAGAACAACATATTTTGCTTGTTGTGCTGAGCTGCATAGGTTAAACCATTGATTCAATTTCATATTAGTTATTATAAACTATATAAACTGGAATCCATATTAGTTATATTAAGACTATTAACTGCCTAAAGTGGTCATCAACCATAATGATTTGGTGAGTTTAACCAAAAGTGTGCTTTTGCAAATTTCACCAAGAGTCTTAGAAAAAACAGTACCATCGTCTTTCAAGAAAATTGCATTACACAGGCATACATGATTGCAGTTTTTGCAAATAATTATCTTTCATTTCTTCTATGATCCGCCTAGAGCTTCAATAAGTGATATTGACAAAATATGGATCATTACTGCGAATTTATCCTTGTTTCACTGACCGTTCAAAGCAAATCCAAGAGTTTAAGAACCAAGAGTGTTGGTAATGGAATAGCGATACTATCTTTTCAGCAATAAATGTCTGCTCAAATATTGATAGGTTTACAGAAACAAGAACCTATGGTCTTGTATATGTTCATTCATTCACTTCTAATATATAAAGTCAGTTGTACTTTTAGCAAACTGGCCATTATGTCGTATAGAAAAAATACAACAACTATACTGCTAAATGTTAAGAGTAACAACAAAAAAACCAAGTCAAAGAAATACCCTGGTTATCTTCCATTTATAAAAATATAGAAAAACAAAGATTTTCATCAGTAATTAAAAAATATATATAAATTAACTATTAGAAAAAAAAACAGGGTTGCATAAAAATTGAAAATCTAGTAAAGAAATGTGAACCTAGTAAACTTTAAGCTCATATAATAGTCATAAGACAATAACCAAAAACATTCTCTTGAAATAGATTAAAACAGTGCATACCTTGTTCATATCTCCAAGGGTTTCTAGGAAACTAGTAAGAGGCTTTGCATATTTTGCAAGACTGGTAACATTATTTGTATCGAACGAACTAATTCCAGAACCTGTGAGGTCAATAGCACTGACTTTGAATCCACTGTCCTCTAAAAGTGCAATACTTTTGTACCAGCACCATGCACCAAAGCCACCACCATGAACGAGAACAAAATGCTTTGTTTCCAAATTATCAACCTTTAATCCTGCTAACAAGAGGAATTAGAATTAGGTTAATTAATAAAACTACAAACTCACAAATCACCAAGTTTACTTGGCAATACCAAGAGTCTTGCAATATATTTTTCCATGTAATTAATCTCTCTTTTATATGTGAATGCTCATCCACTCAAAGGAATAATTCTGTACACTAGGTAGTTTATAACAGTAAAGTTAATCGAAAACAAAATACTGAGCAACATGAAAAGCTTGCTAATGTTTTTAATATATGTTGGCTAGGGGAAAAAAGAGAAATTAGGAATTAAAAGTTTCAATTAGAAAACTTCCTCAAATGAGCGAGATCCCAATGTATCAGAATAGTTTTCAATCGTTTTCAGGAAAAGAGGAATCAAACAATAAAGCAATTACTAGCTACAGCTAGATGACCAACCATGTGCTGAGCAATAGCCTGTTGGATACGGAATATCTACAGTGATATTTTAAATTTAAAAACACTGATGAATTTTCTCTCTAGTATTATTTCACTAGCTCATCCATCAAACAAGTTTCATTCACATTAAATAGCCACTTGTCTACAATAATAAATAAATGGCTTTTCCAAATGGAGAAGAGTGCACTACGGTTGACCAAACAGTTTGAATAGTCAAAGGGCCTATACATAAGCATTGAGCTCAAGTTGATAGAATAGGTCAAGATTGAAACCCTGGAAGGAAAGTGGCAAATTTCATTAAGTCACTGCAACCTTTATTTTTTATTTTAATTACTACTGAAACTGTGTTTTTTATTTCTTCGTTTTTAAATCAATATTGTGGTTTGAGGCATTGATACTCAATTTCATAAATCGATATGCAAGAGAAAGATCTTCATCCCGTCTAGTAAGCATATACTGTTCTCTCACCAATAAATCAAACACCAATAATTGGTCTAACATCCAAAATGTCAACTGAGTGAAAGGAACACGAAAACCAGAAGAGGTAGACGTACAAGAAAATGAGAATGATCAATCTGAATTGAAAAGATAGTTCGAATTGTACTTGAGAATCCGAACTTTGCGAAATCTCAAGCAAACCTCAAGCCCATGTTTTTAATGTATAGATTGTTCATTTTGATCTTTTGGAAAAGAAGACATATGATCTACTTATCCAATACGAAGAAAAGAGAAATCAAAGGAAAGGGATGCTAGCAACCGACCTGATTGACGAGCAACTGGGGCTGCATGACCGGATCGACTAGAGACCGCGGCCTCGAGCTCGAACTCCTAGGGAGCACTTGCCTCTTCTGCCATGCCAGGAACCCTCAAAGAGGACGACTTATCAAAGGTCGATTCCCCCGGGACGCCCCCATTCTGCCGCAAGAGGAGAACGGCAGCTAGGGCCTGCTCGTGGGTCAGCACCCCCTCGTCGTGTCCCTTCCTCTCGGATCGACCGTTGCCACTCCTATCTTCGGTTCCGATACCAATCGCAGCGGCCACCTCAGCCGACAAGGCCGGCAGGTGGTTCTCCGCCGCTTGCCGCCGCAGCCGCTGCTGCCGATGCACTAAATCAGCATTGGAGAAACACGAAAGAACAACGCCCATCCCCTTCGTACCAGAAGACGATCGAAGATCTTGAGAAGACCAAGCGCCGGCGATTATCCGGCCTCGTGGAGAACGACAAGGAGAAGCAGCAGTGGGCCTTGGCCACGCAACAAAGACCGCCAGAGTACTTATATAACATAAAAGACAAAAATAACCCTCTCCTCTGCTAATAATTACATAAAATGCCACCTCTGGCCGAAAGAGTTAAGCAGCTCGATAAAGACGGGCCCCTCTCTCTCAGGAAAAATATAAAACTCGGTGGGGACGACCGGAGCGTAGTAGAAGTTACCCGCACTTGCTATTGCTACGCGTGATGGATTTTTACGAGTATTTAAAATTTTTAAATTTTAAATATTTAAATTTACAATTGATAAATTAAATTATTCCTTCTCCTATAACCTACCCATCGCCCTACCCAGAGGGTGAGATATGGAGTACTTATGGTCGGGCGTACGTTGGACGCGGCTGCTCAGTTTTCACATACAACGCCATTTCCGGTGCCTATCGCGATTGACTCAGGAAACTCCATTGGGGAAGCTTCTAAAGAAGTGCCACGTGGCTGTGAATCTTAGATTCCCGTGGCGATATTTCGCATGACGAGTTGGACTCTTGTTTTATTTTATTTCTTATGATATCGTCAAACTGTGAAGTCGGTTTTTAATTACGTAAGTTGACAGGAAAGTTGTTGATCTTTCATTTACCAGGGATTATTTTATTGTACTTTATCATTAAAAAATATTTAATTTATTATTTTCTCTTAAATTTATTATTTATTTATTTTATAATACAGATGTCATTAGTCACCAGATGAACGGTCTTCTCCATTATTCATTCATCAGGCAGGTGATTAATATTTTTCGTATTAATTCTGAAACGGATTAATAAGGATGTTGAAATGAATGAATCATCTTTTATCACTAAGTAGGCGATCAATCTCATATATTTTTGGTACTTCCAAATTTGATATAGACTATCTAGTGCTCTAGCAAAGGATGAAATTGTAACCTTCTTGTGTAACGTCATAAGCCTTTTACCATTGCACCGTATGCCTACGAAGAAAGTTTCTCATGGTCTATCTCAAGCCCAATTGAAAAAAAAATATTATATCAGTGTAAAATCATATATTAAATTTGTCAAAATTATTATATAGATCTAAACTAATTAATTAAATTGAAAAAAAGTATATAATAACTCTAATATGAAATTAAATAGTAGTTTTAGTCAAAATTACTAAATAAATTTAAATGGTTGAAATTAAGAAGACAAAGATGTTGTACTTAATTCCTCAAAAGTCTAGAAAGTTTGTGAAGTCTATCTTTCTTCAAAACAGGACAATTCCTCCAAAATGAGTATATTTTAGTTTAAACCATTTTCACGTCTTTATAAAATACAAAAAGAAAAATAAATGTTATCCAAAAAAGAAGTTTTGGATGAGTACATTAATCTACACTTTCGTTAAAAAAATGTTATTATATATATATATATATATATATATAAATATATATATATATATATATATAAAAGAATCTCTTTTTTTTTACTATTTATATATTATTTGTATCATTGTTGCATTCAAGTAAAACAATAAAGCTTTGCAGACATGAACGATTGTAATGATTTACTTGGTATCTTTATTTTCGATTCGATTTCTTGTAAAGCGCAGTATGCTGACGAAAAATCGCAAGTACTGTTTGGATTAGATATCATCATGTGAATGTCACTTCTCTCCGATTTACCCTTACAATTCGTGAAGCTAAGGCATAACGATAATCGTACTAAGCTGAATCTTAAAATAAAAAAAAATATAATAACTTGTAATATTTTGATAAAATAATTAATACTAATAAGTGGATGAAATAAGTAATTTTTATTTTTGAACACAACTTCTAGATAATTATTTAGCAATAATTTTAATTTTAATTTTTAGAAGAAAGTCAATATGCCCATAGAAATTTACTCGACATCTTTTTGTGTGTGGGTGATTTCTCAATTCAATTGCATATTAATAAATAAATAGATATTTAACTCTATATAAATATATGGAAATATATATAAAAACAAAAACAAAGGACAAGCTAATGCAATGCAACATGATAACTTTAACATGTACACTTAAAATTAATCTATTATTCAAATAAAAATTGAAAGATTGAAAAAAAAACATTTACTTCATAATGCAAAATAACTTCCATATCCTTATTTTTTTTTCAAAAATGCATTTATTAAATTCAATATTGATTAATTTAAGTTACATCTAAACTAATTATTGTGTCATTAATTAAGAGCACACTTTTGATCCAAATTTATTGTTCAAAATCTTCCTTTTAATTAATGTTGCGTATTTTGTTGGGAGTTAAGGCAGGGTTAAAAGAATGGACCAGAGATAACAAAAATAATCTCTTAATCTAATTAAAGTCAAAAAAAGACCTAAAATTCAATCCCATGTATCACTTTTTATGGACCAGAGGATTTGGACTCATTTTTTCCTTCTAGTTTGAATTTATTGTTTTATTTTTTTTTATTATTATTATTGTTATTATTATTATTATTAAATTAGGTGATTTATTATTAATTGAATATGAACAACTAAATACAAAAATATATCAAGGACAAAAGTGGCATGCGATCCATGAAAAGCAAATTAATTAATGTTGAAGTTAATTAGTTTTTCACCCAAGGAACAATTAGTAGGTTAATCAAAGAGAAACATGAGTACTTAGTTACAATTAATGAATTAATTTGTGAAAATTAATGACTCGTTAATAATCATTACAATCAATTGTCAATGACGCTCACCTAATGTGCCCTTCAATGTCCATTTTTAGATCATATTAAAGGTAAATCATGGGATTAGTTTATCATCGACCACCAAATAATTAGAAAATGAGAAGAGTTTTATTTATGAAGACATACACCTACTGTAAATTTAATTGATCACTACTTCATCTTAATAAATTTGTATTTTTTAGATTTGAATTGGAATTTCCACCAAATATATGCTTCGATGGATTAAATACTATATTAAAGAAATTATGGTTTAGATCCGTACGAGCTAAATGGAGTAAATAGCTCTAATCATTTCGTCTTAATTGTAGCTCATCATTTAAATGCGTAACGAACTACTTAATCAAATTTAATATCACATGCACAATACCTTAATTTTACTTGATATTTGTTTTTTAAGTGACTAATCTATAGCTTTAGCTTAGTACTAGTGATCTACCTCCACTAAACCTTCTCCTTCTTGGAAACCTTCCGGAGGCAACGAAGTCTCTTACAACAAATTTCACAATAATACAACAACAATACAAGATATAAAAGCAAATACAAGAATGCAAAATATATAGCTTTACAAGAATCTCACTTTTGATCGTTGTTGATTGTTTTAGAATGCCTTTTGTTGGTCTAGAAATGCAACAACACTTCTATCTCAAACCTTCAAGAATTGGCATTGAAAAATCTCCTCAACCCCCTCTTAATTTTAAAGGCTTTAGGTAAGGATTGATTTCACCTATCAGTCGACTTATTTTATCCATCAGTAAATTGATATAATCTCTAACATTGTTCCTACAATTGAACAACCTCTAAACATTCTGAAATCTGTTGATTTTATCGATAATTCAAATATCAATCGACTGATTCATTTGAGCAATCAACTGATAGCAATCAATTGAACCTCGCAGTTGAATCGACCTACTTCTATTCAACTCTTGATCGACATCAGTTGACTAATATCAACCATCAGTCGATTGATGTCATCAGTTAAGTTGAATAATCGACTTGCTTTTATTTTCAGTTCTGATCGACATTAGGCGATTGATGTCATCAATTGAGTCAAATAGTCAAATTCTAAAGCTTTTAATCTATTTTATTAAGTTATCAGTCGATTGATCGAACACATTAGTCGACTAATCAACTATTACCGTAGTATTCGATGTTGGTGCTATCATGCCCCAGATGAGAATTTCAATGATTGATAATTATTTAAGTTTAGGTTAATACGTTGGATCTCACTTAAGTTACGAATGTGAAGGATAAGAGAAGTCCAAGAAAGTCAAGGATCATATTCTTGACAAGAAGAAGTGCATACAAGTCGGAAAATCGGATGCAAGGCAAGGAAAGTCTAAGAAGGTCGAGGGTCAGATTCTTGTTAAGAATAAGTCCATGCAGGTTGAAAGATCGGATGCAAGGCAATGAAAGATGAAAAAGGTCAAAGATTGAATTCTTAGCAAAAGGAGCAAACCTGAGTAGATTACAAGATCAAATATAAGATTAGATGAAGACCTAGAGATGAGGAAATTCCAAGCGTAAAGTCTAGGGAACAAGAGTTTCATCTAGTATGACATAATCGGGATCGATTGGTACATTGAAGAAAGGTAAGTATTTAAAGGTTTAGGGGTGAAGAAAAACCCTATTTTAGGGTTTACTAATCGATTGGTGAGTTACGATTGGAAAATCAAAATTTACTTAATTGTGTATCAATCAATTGGCAAATGAGACCAATTGATTAGTAGAGCTTCTTGAGTGAATAGAGACTTACTAAATTGATTGGCAGAAGTTTCGCAAAAAAATAGAAGGTTGTCAAATTGATTGACTGATCAATTTGGCATTATCAATCGATTGACAGAAGTTTCACGAGGAAACTAAAAGCTACCAAATTGATTGACCAATCGATTGAGCATTGTCCATCAATTGATGATGCACGCCAATCAATTGGGATTCAAAATTAGAACAATCTCATCTGTTGATTTGGAGGCAATGATCGTTCAACGGATAGTGAATGATTAGCAATTGATTGGTATGTTCTGCTAATCTATTAGTGGCCAACCAAAAGAAAGAGAACTAAGTTAAAACTTATAATCTCTTCTTTTCTTCTCTTTGTTGCTATTTTATTTGCAAAACATTGTAAACTTTTGTAAGAAGGTTTCTCCACATTCAGGTTTTGTCTGCGAAGGAGAATATTTAGTAGAAGTGGATAGCTAGGAGCGAACCCTTGGGTTGGTCATTTCAAGGAGACGAAGATCAAGTAAAATCATCCAAGTTAGTGTTGTGTGTGTCGTGCTTGTTTGCTTAGAAGCTTCCACTGCTTAATCTCAACAACACGCGATTTGAGCTACTCAAACCCCCACCCCTCCCCTTTTTTTCCCCCTTAACCCTTTTCCCCTTTCCCCTTTCCCCTTTCCTCTTATAACTCACAAGGTCCTAACATTCTATTGTAGCAAATCAGTGTACCAAACATTGCAACACTATTGTTCATGGGTACTGTAGCAAAACTTTGGTAACACTGTGACAATACTGTATCAACCATAATTTTTGAGGTTTTGGGAGTTTTATATCCATTAGTCAATCGATACATTCAATCAATAGACTAATATTTATGTTTCAGTCATATAAAAGTCAAATTCTCGTCTTGTTTGGTATCCAGTTGACTTCAATCTACTAGAACTTTTTTTGCTCGATATTTGATCAACCTTGACGTGCCAAGACTTTCTGTTGCCTAACATCTAGGTCAATCTTGACTTACAGGACTTTTTTATTGTCTAGCATCTGGTCAACCTTGACCTACTAGAACTTCACGTCTCATTTCACCTCTCTATTGAACTTCTGACCACCAAGTGTTCGATCACCATAACTCACTTGGACTTGCTTCTGCTATCAACTCTATGTTAGATTTCTAATCACTAAGTGTTAAATACCGAATTTTATGGGGTTGAAAAGGTAAATTTTGAAAGTTAGGGGTTGCAATTTTCCAAATCTGTTGGGTAGGTTTATTTGCAAAATGCCAAAATAAATATAATTGCCCTAAAAACCTCCTCCCAAATCAGTTCCACGCTCGATTCCCCCTCTGCCCTAGCCGACGCTCGCAGCCGCAGCCCCATGCGAGCGGTTCCGCCTCAGCGACGCCGACACTCCATCGCGCCGTCGCCAACGCCGACACTTCATCTTCTTCCTTTCTCTTCCTCTCGCGATTGAGAAGTCACCGGTTCTCCTTCTTCCGCACGCTGCAAGCCCTAGCCGACTTCCTTTCTCATTCTCCTCTGTTGTCCAGCGAGCGAAGTCGACGATTTCCTCTGCCTTCTTCCTTTCTTCGGTGACTATTTTGGAGCAAGGGATTCCAGGATTGGCTGTGCCGAATCTGAGCGAGGAGCAGGGTGATCCTCCTGTTCCTTTGCGGCGAGCAAAGGTAAGGAAGGTTGATTTTAGGTTTCCTTTGAGTTGTTGATTGGTAGTATGGTTTAGAATGATTTTAGTTTGGAGTTTTGGTTCACTACTGTTGGCGCTCCTTTAGGTATGTGTTGTAGTGGTTTTGTTTGGATCTGATGTTTATTGCTATAGATTGGTTTTGAAAGCTAAATTCTATTGAGGAAGATGGGTTGTTGTTATCTTGATTTATGGATTGAATTGGTGATGGTTCTGATTTGTTGTTCTTGAAAACAGAAGAGTTGTTTCTAGGTTATAGTTTTTACCGTGAGCCCTTACTAGGATTGGATCGATTTCTGTGTTTAATTCTGTTGTGGGAGGTAGGTTTGGGTTATGTTTAGTTGTTAATTTGTGGATGGGTTTATTGTCATGTTCTTCTTGAACAAGGTTAAGCTTGAGGGAAGTTGTTGTGAACTGTAGATTATAGAGTTTATTTGATTTGAATATAATATTGGATGAATTAGGTTAAGAAGGGAACCGTTGTAAATTGTGAGTTATTTAAATAGATGTTGTAATTAGGATTTGTTCTAATGGTGTTTAGTATTTTGATTAGCTAATTTATTAATTTTATAATTAGCTAAACCTTATCATATATACAGGGCCTTGACTTTGGATTCGTTTGGTTGATCGTGGAAGGTTCTCTTCGTTCACGAACTTCTATAATAAAGGCGGGTACTTCTCCTTTGTACTCGAGTAGTTTCTTTTATCTTAAAGCATGACTATTTTATGTCTAGTAGGCTGCTTGACCTTATTCCATATTGTTTTGTTATTTTAACATCGTCGTTGATACTTTTTCTTTGTTGATCTTCGAGTATTCCAAATTCGTATCTGTACAGTCCTCTATTGATTTTCTGTTCTGTAAAGTATCGCTTGTACGCGAGTACTTAGAAGTCCATTAAACACAGATAGGTTTATTTGGCATTAGAAATACCCTACCTAATAGTGTAGGTGCATAATCGTTGGTTTTCGATTTCTGGTTTGATGTATTGATGCATCGTTTACTTGTTGGATTTTGGTTGCATCGTTGTTTCTCCGGTTGTTCGTGCATCTCGTAGCATGCATCATATCTGCACATTGCATACTAACGACTGTTGGGCTTCCATATGGTTAAGTCGTCGTTAGTTATTTTGTTGCTCGATTCACTCAACCACTTGTTGTCGTGGTAGTTGTTAGAGTGCGAGCAACTATCCTGTTATGTCACACATGTTGCAGCTGTAGGCAAACAGTGACACCCTCACCGTTGTTTTCGAGGGATGCTGTAGCTGTTGATAGCTCCCCCTATGTATCGGGGTCTGCAGTGTTGACTCTCCAGCATCCTGTCCACTCAACCATACCTTTTTGTGGTATTCGTTGGAGTGCGTACAGTTGTCACAGCCCTACCCACTCGGTCACATAGATGAGATGTGTTAGTGGCTTGACTGGCGTCAGGGGTGACACATGTCATTACATCATATACATACGTATTTCGTTTATGCATTTTCTTATGATTGGTGCATTTATATGAGCTATGGTTGTTGCACTTAATTGATATGCATGTATATCTTGGTTTTATGGTTGTTACGTTGTTTTATACCTGCTTGGTTGTTATTCAATTTTATAACATGTTGTTCTATATATGTTATGCATGTTTAGGTGTTCCTATATTCCTTATGGACTGTACCCTGTTGGTTCTCTACTTATTTTACCTTTTGTTATGTCATGCTTATTGTCTACTCATATACCCACAGAGTCCGTCGGACTCCCCACCACTGCTTTCTCTTTTTGTTTCAGATAGTAGGTAGTTGCGTTTCTTGGAGTCAGGAGAGGATCCAGTCGCCAGTCCCTCAGTCCCACCGTGTCGGTTTGATTTAGTGTCTGATTTATTTCCGCAGTTATTTTTATTTGCCAAGTATCGGTTTAATTTTGTCGTTATTACTGGTATATAGACTTTCTTTATGTTAATGATGGCTGAGTCATCCATTTATTTTGTTTCGATATAACTGCGTGGATATGTCTTTTATTTATTATTGTGATGTCAATCGCTTGTGGCTGAGCTATATTGGTGGAGTGTATGTATATTTGCCTCATCTTGTCCGTCGTACAGGGGAGATGCTGCCCGATTTCCGAGTAAGCATGTGCCTCTGGGGTCGTGACACTAAGTGTCCTATCAAACGTAACCCACTTGAACTTTCTATCTCGTCGAATATCCGATCAACCTTAATTAACCTACTTAACTCTTCCTCAACCAACTAATATATTGATTGACTGTCAAGTATCTGATCAACCTTGACCTATTTGACATCTTGACTAACTAATATATTGATCAAATATCAAAACTCCAACTCGAGTCAATTCTAGTTTGGATAACTTAGTCAACCTTGATTTGAGGTCGATTACTCCAACAATTACTATACTTTTTAATAAATTAAATTCATCATCTAATTTAGAAACTTACTTCCTCAAATCCAAAGTACATTCTTAATCAATTATAATAGTTTCTTGCCACCATTCTTAATCAATTATTTTATTTTATTTTATACTATATATTATATTAACATAAGTATTTAGCTTAATGAGTTATCTAAATTTATTCATTTAATGAATGATCTTGTATATATTGAACAACTACAAATAAGTTTTATAAAGTCGATCTTCTAGCTTCCTTATGAGCATTTGATTCAATTTATTTTATAAATATCCAAGAAACTTGTATGTGAAATGTAATTAATAATCTCACATCAAAGATATATCAATGTAGTTGAGAGAAACTAGGGTTGGTAGTAATAAATGGACACTTGTAATAAATGGACACTTAATGGAATGGTCACGACATATTGTTTACACTCTTTAGTTAAAGTTGGGCTTGTGTTGTGTTGTGTTGTATTGGTAAGCTTTTTTTAGTTTGTTTTGTGTTTCACCTTTATCGCAATTAATTAAGAAATGGACATTGGCAATTGGCAAAGGGAGTTTGGTTTAGGGCTTCCTCAACTTCTTCCCAAGATTGAAGGTTCTTGATGCCCCTATTGACTTGATTGCTTGTTGACCCTGTCGACAAGGGAAGAAGGTTCTCGCTAGGATGACTCGGTCTGACCAAGATGACCTTGTTTGCAGTAGCGTGGGGGTCGGGGTCGGGTTTGAATGCTAATAGGACACAAGTGGCTTGGATCGAACCAAAAACAGGAGCACAAAATAGAGCAAAGGTTTCAATGACATGAACCCTTTCTTTGGAGCCCCAAGGGGGGTTTATATAGGGGAGGGGAAGCCCTCTGTCTTGTCAGAGCTGTCCTGTTTCATTAACGAATGGTCAGTTGGCAGACTGAACTAATGGCAGCCTTAGCTGCTCTGTGAGACTGTCACAGTCGCTTGACAATCTGTCCAGGTTGTCCCCTCTGACCCCAATTAATGTTTGACGGCTCTGTCAGGTCATAATTATATCAGAAATCTTTTTTTGATAATGAGGAGATTCGGACGATCTTTACTGCTTATGCGACCCTTCGCTCACCCGGGTCTGCCCACCCGGGTCTACCGACTTATGACCTAGGTCGGTCAGTCAAGCTCAGCCTTTCGGCCACTCACGTTTTTAGGGCAGTCCCAAAGTGCCCGACCCAGTGTGCCCGTTCTAGGGTGATCCAGGGTGACCGACCTAGGATGACTCAGGGCGCCCGACGCAGGGTGACCGACCCTGTGTGCCCAACCGGGAGGCTCATTACACATCAGGCCTTACCGCCTGCTCAAGGAGATCTGGTCCTGCCCCTCTGTCCTTGCCCTACCGAACGCCCCCGACCTCGAGTTCCCGACCCGGAATGTCCGCTCGGCTAACATCGGCTGAGTCATAGCCCCACCTACCTCGACTTCTACTCCTCCTAGCCAGAACCACGTTCGGCTCACTCGACCAAGGTTAAACCCGACTAACTTCGTTTAACCCAGGCCTGATCCGACCGGGCCCTTGACCCACTCCGAAAACTTACTCGTCCGGATCACTTACATCAACTTAAGTATTACCTTTTCTTTTAACTAAGAACGACATCACAAATGCTTTTCTATTGATCTTCCGACAATCATCGATATTGCATGGGATTTAGTTAATTAAGTAGTTAGATTAGGCATGAGGGCAAATTAAAGCATTCTCAATCAATCAATAAAATGAAAACTCTCCTGTTATAAATTTGATGGATGATCCTTCACAAAAACGAAGTCTCATTATAAGTAGGGGAAGGTTCTTGGTATTATTATTTCTCAAGACATTAGTATATGAAGGTTCCTCAAAAGGAAGGTTCTAATTAATTGAGAAAAAAATGTATGATCCTCTTCGTGAGGTGAGGTTAAAAAATTAACTCTCCTTATAAATTTGATTAACCTTTATTAAAGATCATTGATTAAACAAATAAAAATAATATTAAATATGTAAAATATGTTGGGACTAATGGTGTCGCTAGGGTGAAGAGCGATTCGCTATGCGCGATCACTCTCGTGTGCTCATCTACAATTGGTTAGAATGTAGCGGAAACAAATACAAGAATAAAAGACACAAACACAAGAGGCATGAGATTTTATGTGGTTTGAAATCGTAGGTTCTTCCTCTATGGCCTACGATCCTAGCGACAATCTACTATCTCTCTCTTGGCCAGATAGAAGGTAAAGAAACCTCTTACATACTGAACATTTATTCTTATAAGCAAATACAAAGATAAAAGATAACAATAAATACAATATAAATAAATAATTTACAAATAAAATTTTCTTTGCACTCTATTAAATGCTTTTGGATTGCCATTTAAAGTCTGAAAATGCAGCAATACTTATTTTTAAAATCCCTAAGAATCGACGATGAAAGCCTCCATGAAGCCTTTACTTTATAGTCTTCAGGTCGGAGCTAATTTCCATCTATCAATCGATTGATCATCATCATTAGTTGCTTTCTTTATTAAATTCGACTGCTGCACCTGTAAAGTGGCTCTTACCAACTCTTTCTTGACCCACAATAATTGATTGTTTATGTTCATTAGTCGATTGATGATCAAATAGTCAAGTGACATAGTCGACTTAGAACCCTTCTATTCACTGCAATAGTGACATCAATGATTGTTACTGTTTACCAATCAATTAATGTCTATCAATCGAATTATTCAACTGAGTTTCAAATATTTGTTTGTTGATATAATGCTATCAGTCGATTGATCAAACCCATCAATTGATTAATGTATATCAAACTCCCTTAAATCTCGAACTCGGGTTTAGGGATGAAAATATTGGAGCAATCTAGGTGTCATAGGTTTTGATATTTGGGCAAAGCTTTAAGTTAGACTTATTGTTGTATTTGATATGTATTGTGAGTATGTAGGATATATTTACAAAAAGGAGAAAAGTCCAAGTGGAGTCTTGGTAAATGAGGAAGATCCGACAACATGGATCGAGGTCGAAGGAAGCTCCAGAAGGCAAGACGTGAAAGATGGAGAGACATCTGAGGGACGCGAGGCTAATGGAGGAGCTAGAAGGCTAGGTATAAGTTGGTCGGGCGAGGACGAGTGCTGAATGAATGTACTCGGGGTCTAAACCCTAGGTTTAGGGCTTGGACAGTCGACTGTCCCAGTAGCACTCGACTGGTAGTGGTCACAGAAAAATCAGTCGACTAATCTTCTGTACAATCGATTGGTGTTGGCTGGAATTCGAACGTTGGATTGTAACGTTCGAATTCGGGTGAAGCAATCGATTGGTGTTGGCACCAGTCGACTGGTAACGACTAGTTCAACCACGAGATCTGTTTAAGGGAGCTCGGTTTGGCTGACTAAGGTTGACGAAATTGACTTTGGTTAAAGGTCAATTAGTAGTCTTGGTGCTCATGAGTGACACTAGCTAGCCGGAGGTCTTCCGGGAAATCATCCACAGACAGATCGGGATCGTCCACCTTACGAACAGTCATGGAGTAGAAGTCGTGTAGTAGGAGCACCATCTCCGAACCACGTAAATCGATGTGTGTTAGTGGTTTATTTTGTTTGTTAGTTTAGTTTGTTTTGTATTCCACTTGCACAACTAACAAAGTGTAGGAAGAGAACCGCAACTTGGGGGCAACGACTATTCACCCCCCTAGCTATACGATCAAGTCCCAACAAAAAATACCATAACAAAAATGCTATATACATTAGTCGAATGATACTGTTCATTAGTTGACTAAGGCATTCATTAGTGCAATCAACCTCAGGTCAAGGCCGATTAGGTTAACCAAGCTCAGGTCGATTCGAGTTTGAGTTTAATTTGATGTTTAATTAATATGTTAGTAGGATATTAAGTAAGCCAAGGTTGACCGGATACTTAACGGTGAGAAAAAAAATCAAGTAGATCAAGGTTGATCAGATACTTGACTATGACAAGAGTCCAATAGAGAGTTAGCATGAGAAATCAAGGTCAAGATTGACCAGATATTTGGCTAGAAGATGAAAGTCTAAGTGGGTCAAGGTTGACCGGACACTTGGTGATCGAAAGTCCAACGAAAAATTGGTAAGAGAAAAGTCCAAGTGAGTCAAGGTTGACCGAACACTTAGTAATTGGAAGTCCAATGAAAAGTTAGCAAGAGAAAAGTCTAAGTGGATCATGTATAACCAAATGCTTGTCGGTCAAAAGTCCTACATGGAGTTGGCATGAGACAAAAAGTTTGAGTGGGTCATGGAGGACAAAACACTTAGTGATGATGGAAGTCCTAGCAAGTTAAGGTTGATCGGATGTTAGACAATGACAAAGTCCTGACAGGTCAAGGTTGACCAGATGTTAGGTAACAGGAAGTCTCGACAAGTTAAAATTGATCGGATATTAAGCAAAGGAAGTCCTGGTAGTTGATGTTGTAAGATCAATGCACATGAGGCGGAGGGTGAATCACGTGTCTTTTAAAAATAATCTTTTGCCGGTTTTCAAAATCAAGTGTGTAACAGAACAAACAAACAAAAACACAAGCAATTAAACACAAGTAGTTTTACTTGATTCGGAGCCTTCGACGACTCCTATTCCAAGGCTTAGGTTTGTTGGACCTTTTCGACGGTCATTCTACTAATATTCTTTATTGGTAGACTCCCGATAGAGTGATCGAGTATAAAGAAATAGACAAAGTGTAACACCCTACACGTCCTTAAGTAAATATATGAAATTGGTACAGAATTTACTAGAATCATTACCAACACGATTGTGAATATCTAGATGCGTTTGTGTGTTAGAGTCAGTCTTTCGACAGTGATCAGTCGTAGACGAGTAGTAGCAGAGCCGTAGTACAAAAATGAAGTCGCAGAATGTGCATTGTAGCTTGTGTATGAGTTGTGTTTGAAGGATAGCTCTCGATCAACTTATAAAGCCCATTAAAGGCATCTCAGTTCCCAACCGAGGCGCCTCAAATCTGAGGCTTTATCTGATTCAAAGCCTTCATAGCTTATCTACCAGAGGGCGCCTTCAATCCAACTTGAATTGCCTCAGTTCACAACTGAGGCGCCTTGTCTCTAAGCTGAGGCGCCTTCAATGCAGAAAACTCTATCTTAAACATCAACTACGCAGAGGCGCCCTCAGCCATTGAGGGCGTCTTTACTCTCAACTGAGGTGCCTCCAATCAACATAGAGGTGCCTCGGGTACTATTCATCTGATGTAAGTTTTTACAGTTTAGATCCTGCAAAATAACGTTACTCTAAAAACAAAATATACCATGTAAAATAGAATTAGCATATTTGAAATAGGGTAAATAAGATTAGTATTAATTAGACCCTATCTTTCCAAGATAAGGATCTAGTCAAGGTCTCAGCTTAGAGCCCAAAAAGGTTCTAAGTTGGAACATGCCTACGGTCCCACCGATCTTTCTCCTTTAGTGACTTATCTTACTTACCTTATGGAGACTTACTCAGCTTCTTGACCCACCAGGTCTTCCTGCCAGATGCCTCATCTGGACTTCAGCAGTTGTCGGGCCTCGCAGACCCAACTGGACTTCATGCTAGGTCTCAACCAACCTAGGCTTCAGCTAGTTGTCAGGTCCCACGAACTCAACTGGACTTTCTGTCGGGTCTCAACCAACCTGGGCTTCAACCAGCTCATGTTAGATCCTAAACCTTTCAATCATGTACACTTGGTAACAAGATTAGACAAACAACACACCTAGTTTTAACCTTTTTGTCATACATCAAAATATGAGTTTGATCGTTAGTGCAAACTACACCAACAGAGATCAACCGGATACCAAGCAAGATGAGAATTCAACTTGGTAAGATTAAAATAGGAGTATTAGTCGATTGACAGGGTGTAATGATCAACTGATGAATTTTAAACACCTAAATTGAGGTTTTGAGGTGTTTTTAGTGTTACTATAATAACTAACGCTTCTGTTACAAAAACTAGGGTTTCTATAGTTTCATTGGTTGCTTCAAACTCTAAACCCCTAAAATTTGAGTTTGCTACGGTAATTAGGGTTTGCTACAAAACTTCAGGGTTGCTACAGTCTCAGGGTTTAGGTTTGGTGCTACAGTATCAATCGATTGATGAGTTTCAATGATCGATTGATGACATTGTGGCAATGAACAAAATACTTCCGAATCTATTAGTGAGTTCCAACAATCGATTGTGACACAATAGCATCAAACAAAATGTTTCTGAATTGATTGGTGAGCCTCACCAATTGATTGGTAACGTTAAAGAAAATTCATTCTATAGGTTTAAATGGTTGGATTCGATCGCAATCAATTGGCGAAGGCAACCACTCAATTGGTACGTGGAAATCAATCCAAATGTAACTCTATAAAAAAGAGTTTCATGAAGATTTAAAGAGGCATATTCTTGGGGATTTTGGAGTAAAGTATTGCTGCATTTTCAGCCATCAAGAGGCTATCCAAAGTAACAAGCAAGCTTCCAAAGAAAAATTTGCATATTTAAAGTTTGTTTTACTTTCGCCTTAATTTCCCCATTATAGCTCGTACGAGTCCCAACAACATTATTTATGGTGCTAAAAATACTGTTCACAATTCTAAAATCTTATTCACACCGAATTTCCTTGTGTTAAAGGTCGCTTTGCTCATATGATTAGTGCAAGTTCATCCTTGTTTAGTATGCAATTGACTTCAACTTACAAGGACTTTACCCGGCTAGTATCCGGTCAACCTTGACTTACCAGAACTTCTCCATTGGCAAACATCTCATTCTCTTTGACCTATTTGGACTTCTCATCTCATGTCTAACATTCGATTAACCTTGATCTATCAAGACTTCGTCATTGTGAAACATCTGATCCTCCTTGATCTATTTTGTACTTTATCATTTTCAAACATCTGATCCTCCTTGACCTATTTGTACTTGACCATTGCCAAATATTTGATCCTCCTTGATCTGTTTAGACTTCCATTCTCACTCTTAACATCTGGATTCAACTAAGTTGTTTTAATGTGATTACAAAATGGATTAAGTTGGATTTGGCCTATATTTTTTATGTGTGTGTCAACTGCATAAGGACTTGAAATTGTGAATATTAGAGCTCAAGAGCTTGTGATTTGATTGTTGGTGCAATTGACCTGATCAAATTGACCAAGCTCAAGTTGATTTGAGTTGGTTTCGATGTTTGATCAATATGTTAGTTGGTCGAGCGAGACGTCAAGTAAGTCAAGATTAACCGGACACTAGATAGTCAATCAATAATTAAATTGGTTGAGTGAAGAATCAAGTAGGTAAAGGTTGATCAGATACTTAACAAGATATAGAAAGATCAAGTGGGTCACAGTTAACTAAACACTTGGTGATCGAAAGTTCAACAGAGAGTTGGCCAAGACAAAAAGTCCAAGTAAGCCACGGTTGATCAGACATTTAGTAATTGGAAGTCTAACTGAGAGTTGACAAAAGGAAAGTATCCAAGTGGGTCATGAAGGACCGAACACTTGGCATAGGAAGCAAAGTCCAAGTCAGTCAAGGTTGACTAAACACTTAGCATGAGATCGATGAAATTCAAACGGATCATGAAGAATTGGACACTTGGCATTTAGATGCAAGTCCTAACAAGTAGGGAGGACGGGATGCTAGGCAAGTATAAAAGGTCCTAACAAGTCATAGAAGACTCGACATTAGGTGAGTGCGGAAGTCTAGATAGGTCAAGGAAGATTTGATATTTGACATGAGCAAAGGAAGTCCTGGTAGGTCAAGATTGACCGAATGTTAGGCAACGAAAATCTTGACAGGTCAAGATGGACTAGATGTTGGTCAAAGGAACGCCCAGTGTCCTCCTTAGCATATTTAGACTTTTTATCTCACGTCTGTACATTTGGTTCTCCATAACTTGTCAAGACTTCTATTATTGTCAAGTGTCCAGTCAACCTTGACCCAGTTGGACATTCACTCATATTAATTGTCCGGTCTTCCATTACCCACTTGGATCTCGCCTTTGCTAACTTCATATTAGACTTTCAACCATCAAGTGTCCGAACAACCATGACCCACTTGAACTTCTTCACTTGTCAACTTCTTGTTGGACTTCCGACAGTCAAGTGTTCAGTCAACTATGACCCAATTAGATTTTTTTTCACTGTCAAGTATCTACTTAAATTTGACCTATTTGACTTTTCGCTTAAACATCCACATCAATTTTGGTGAATCAATCCCAAGGTCGATTGCACTGATAATCTTCCTAGCTCTCTAATAAACTCTCTTTCTACTTGTCGTCTTGCTTTGGTCACTAAACATATTGAACAAATATCAAAACTCAACTTGAATCAACTCGAGCTTGATCAACCTTGAGCAGAGATCGATTGCGCCAACAAGTTTACCCAACTTGAACAATCTAGTTAGTCTGAGTGGATAGTTCCACTCGACTCACTAATTTTGCTTATACAAACTAATTGACCCATCCAACTAGCCCTTGGCTAACCCAAGGCTTTAATAGATTGACTTCTCCACCTAGCCCATTTAGCTAATCCAACCTCTCTAACATGACTAATTTGTTGCTTAATAAACTAATTTGTCGCACCCTGCCTGTAATTGACTAAATCAGCCTACCTACCCATAGTTCAGTCGAATGAATTGGTCTGATTAGTTCATCTAACTACCTAATTCAACTAAACTAACAAGTTCATCGATCGAATACCTTTCACTTAATCAGTAATCCATTCACTTAAACCATCTTAATTGGACTGATTAGCCCAATCAAATGCATTATCCTAAAGATATAAAATTGCCCCCGGCATAGCACAGACAGTAGGTGCATGACATTTCTAGCGTAATAGTCAGGGGTCAATTTTCGGCTTTTTTTGAAGATACAAAATTGAATAAAGAACATCTATTAATTGTTTATAAAATAGGAACAATCATATTAAGAGAATTAATATTTTTAAAATTATTTTATAATGAAACATAAAACTATTTATTCTTCTACTAAATTCAGAAGGGTTGATAAAGAGTATTATTATAAGCAAAGAAGGATAATTAACTTTTGATTCTACTCATTGTGCATAAACTTCAAGCTATACAAGCATATATTTATTCCTTTAATTCATTCCTTTAATTGCCATCATCCTGATCTCAGTACTTCATACACATTATATATATAGCTATAAATCTCTTTCAAAATCATGTATGAACATCAAACACTGCTACAAATACAAATTACTGATCACGACGAAGAGTTCTGAAAGCCTGATCATTTGGAGAGGCATTGCCTTGGCATGATGCTACTGCTGTTGTTGTGCCCAGCAAGTGGCCATACTGCTTCGCTTCCTGCACACCATTTGATGCAGCAGCCATGTAGGATGCAAGAATAGTTATAGGTATGTAGCCATTGTTTGCAGGGTCTAACTGAAAGTAGGGATTGTTTGTCAACTCATTGTTCTCCCATGCAACACCCAAATTATTCCCTCCCCTCACTTCCACTTCCTTCCCTTTGCAGGTCCTTGAATCATCAATGTTTTCATAGTTTGCACCAGAAGTGGTGTTAGGGTTTGCCATTTGAGGCATCAGTGGGAAGAGATGATCATGGTCATGGTCCTGTTCTCCTAATTGCAGCATCTCAAGTGGGGGCAGCTTGTCGATCTCATGTTGAGCAGCGTTGATGAGCCAGTCCACCACTTTGCTCGGCTGGCTAAGCCCTAGCCTGTCTTGGAGGTCATACAACTGGATGGCCGTTTGCACCGACAGCCGCACACGCCGGTCCCTCAGCCCCCGGATAGTCCTCACCTTGCTGTGCCGGTCCTTGCCCCCAAAGGATCGGGAGACCCGCACAATCCTCGGGTTCTTGAGCATCGCCGTCCACCCCGCCCGCGAAGTCGGTTGAGCCTTGCCTTCATTGGTGCTCACAGCTCTTTCTCTTGAGCTTTGGATCATTCTATAATTGATAGAGTAGAGAAAATTAACAAAGAAAAACAAAAGAAAGAGAGAGCTTTGGATCATTCTTTAATTGATACAATATAGAAAATTAATTAACAAAGATAAAGAAAGAGAGAAGTTTTTCATGAACACGGATCTCAAAAAAAAAGAGACAATCTCGATCGTGAGAATTAAGAAATCTCGATCTACATGAAGTGGTTCGACATCAAGATCCATAATTACATATGAAAGCATATCTCATGATCATTCAATTCCGACCCCTAGAACAGTACTTTTACTTGAAATTCAGAAGGAAATGTGCTCCAAAACTTGGTAAATGAAGAAGAGTAACTTACTTGCAAATGCAAAATCTCCAAAAGCAAGAACTGTCTCCGAGCTTCTTCTTCGATTGCGGTTCCGAATGTCGAAAACTAAACCACAAGGCATGACTTTAACAGATGCTAGGTCTGCAGTAACACTGAAAGGGGGAGAAAAGGCAGTCCATTTGCCAACATGTGGTGGAAGTTCATGCCCATCAAAGAGACAGCCAAGTAGGAGTATAGATCCCTCTTCTTTGCATCATTGCCATATGATTAATTATATTGGCTAGTTATATGGCTTTGTTTCTAAGGGTATTTTGGACTAAACAAGTCATAGATATTTCTTTGGCCACACTATGTTTTTGATCACATGAATAGGCTTAAATATTTGCAAATTGTTTAGCTTTTGAATTACGTTTTTAGATCTAGATGAGTATCTATGTGAGTGTGACATAACTAGTTCCTCCTACAATTCATCTAAATAGATATTAATATAAATTAGGTCAAGAATACAAAGCATAATAGACAGTTAAAGTTACTCGTGACTATGAATCTTTAGATTACTCATAACAATTGGAGCCATGTCCTTCATTACTATTGCACACATAGTGTTTGGTATTGTGCCACTTTAAACTTTATTGGCTTTATGCATACACTCGGTTGTTTATATCTTGAATGGAAAAGAGAAAAGACATGTACATCCATATGCACATACTTGAAACCCTAATTCAGAAGGTACCACATAGGCTTAGGGGACCATGTTTGTACATATATATCAGAAGCTCTTTAAGGCATGCACCCACCTAGCTACACCAATGCATGCCTTAATACATAGGACCACAAAAGTTTTTGCAGCCTTCTTTGGCTGAACAGCTAGCTAGCCATGCAGTGCATTGAAGGTTTGAGACTGATGATTAATTAATTATTAGCTTCATAAGCATATATCAAGGTGTGTGACTAATTCGATCAGTTGCTCCTTTGAGGTGCTCGAGCCTTGAGGTTAGCACTGTCTCGAGCTTTATGGATGAGTGTTTGCACAAGTGTGTTCTGGTGGCCTGAAAAGGGCTGGGGATCCCTGAGACATGCAGCAGCAGTCACATGACCAACATGTTAGGGTTTTGCAGTCATGTGCATGTGTGATCAGTGAATTAGCTTCAGGGCTTACCTTGTGTGGCTAGACTCTAGAGAGAGAGATGAAGGAGCTTGCTTTGTTTTGCTTTGCTTTGGGTGAGAGGAAGGCAGAGGTGGTCCTGAGAGTGAAAGCCAGATCAAAATGAATCATGAATGGAGATTGGACAGACTTGAGCAGCAGTGAGAAAGAAAAAAAATGTTGGACCAGATAACAGACGAATTTAGAATGATCGGCCCGATCCCACGGAAGTTTCTCATCAGTCACCAGGGTAAATCAAGAAACGCTCACGATGGTCGATCTAAAAGTTCAACGTCCCAGGATTCACGTCCTATTTAAAAAATTTTTTTTTACAAAATACACCTTAGCAGTAGTGAGAAAGAAGGAAATAGTAAGGATGGAGCAGGAGTGCAGTGTGTCGTGAGGCAAAGGATCCAGGAGGTGGGCAGGCACTATGTAGAAAAAACAAAATTTTTTATCTATAATTTTATTATAAAATTTCAAAACTATCAGTTAAATCCAATTTTCATCCGTAAAAAATTAACAAAAAAATCAATCAAAATTAAGTTTGGTCGGTCAAAAATTAAAAATACCAACCAAATCTAACTTGTTGACCAATAAAAAATTAAAATTATTGGTTAAATCCAACTTTGACTAGTAAAAAAAAATTATAAAATTTTAGCTAAGTAAAAAGAAAAATAGTATTACTGATCAAATCTAACTTTAACTAGTAAAAAAATGACAGTACCAACCAAAATGAATCTTGACTGGTGATTATAATTATTTATCGATTAAAATTAATTTTGACCTAATTTTAAATGTTTATCAATCAAATTCATTTTGGATGAAAAAAATTCTACCATAGTGACAAGGGTAAGGTTAAGTGTACTTGAAAAAAAATATAATGTAATGAAGTCCTCATTCCACCCCTGTTAAGTATAATACTTATTAATACATTGTCGTCTAAGTAAACTAAGCAACTTGGGCGTGCAACTCGGGTTCACAAAATAGGAGGGCTATTCGATTGAGTTGGTATGCTGAGTTGAGCACGTAGGCGAGCTAATTAGGCTTATTGTGTCGACTACGTAAAGTGGATTGAGTCAAGCGGACCATTAGTCAAGCAAATTGATTGGGTTGATTAAATCAATTATAGTGGTATAAGGTGATTCATTCATCCTCAGCATCTCCGCCAACCCATCCCAGAGTTGAAGAAGGTAAATCATATGAACTATTAGCTCGGATGTTGTGGCTAGCGTATGGGAAGGACGAGTATACTGACTTTGTTTGGAAGGATAAATCAAGTTGATTAGGTAAGGTAGACTGATGAGTGATTCGAACGGATTGAACAAATAGAGTGGACCAACCAAGTGGAATATACTGAACTAATACCAAACCAGATGTATATTGAGCAAATTAGACAAATTGAAAACTCTAAAACATGCTAGAAGAACTGTGTAATTCAAATTGGTAGAAAGAATCATAGAAACATGTTATGCAATTCTATTAATTATTGCAACTAAACAAAAGAATGATCTCCTTTTCATTTCATTTAATTTCTTGGGTATATAATCATCTTACTTTGGTTTCATACAAACTTTTTTAATTGACACTAAATATCTATTTATATGGATTAATTCTAGGGCGACCAATTTAACCTTATAGAAATTATCTACTAACCATCAGGATAAATCGAGAAATGTTCATAGTGAAGGACGAATCAATTCAATATTTTTAGATAAATTATCAAGTAAAAGAAATTCACTAGTATCACACTCAATATCATACATATGCATATCAAATGCATTGATATGCATAAATGGAATAAAATTGAAATTGTTCATCCTTTGTATGATTTTATTCCAACGTCCGGATAGAAATTTAAAATAGAATGATCTATTAATTAAGAGAAATTACGAATTTCAATTCGACCCATTATACTTTAAAAGGGATTATTTTGATTCCACCACTAAATATATATTACTTGTTAACAAAAAAAATCAATTCAAAACTAAAATTTAAATAAATAAATAAGTGAATGAGGCAGGCATGGTGGGCAAGTTGGGTTAAACTAGCTGGGTGGGTCAGCGAACAAAGGAAATTAAACAATTAAGGTGATCGCCTAAGCGTACCGACTGATTAAAAAAATGTTGGATCAGATAGCAGACGAATCTGAGATGACCGATAAGAGTACCAACTGATTAAGGTGATCGCTTAAGCGTACCGACTGATTGAGGCAGTTGACCAACCAAACTAATCAAGTCAAACAGTCGACTAAGTTAGGTTACTAAACTAGCCAGGTGAACTAAACGAGTAGATCGAGACAGCAAAAGATATTACGCTCGTCTTCAACGCCCTCTCCCCTTTCTCCTAGCTTATCAATCCATCTCAGGATCAATACAGAAGATATAAATCATGGGGACTACTAATCCGAAGAATAACTAGTACATAAGAGAGATAGAGCAGACATGCTTTGTCAGGATTTGATTCTGAAACTTCATGAAGATAACATTTTATGTGCTAGTCATCAGTCTATTTCGTAGAGACAAAGTGTAAAATTAACCAGTAAAATGGGTTAGTTGGGCCGAGTGGCGAGTGTTAATCAAACCATTTAAGTTAGCTGGGATGATTGGTCGGTCAAGAAGCTGGTTAGGCTAGACAAAAATAAGTGATTTAGTTGAGTGAGTTAAGCTGGGTAGTCAATTTGACTTTTGAGCGTGTATATTAGGCTCAACATGTTGATCACAAGCAAACCAAATAGGCCCTATCAAGTTGGTCGGATAGGCCTATTCTAGCTAGATATGTGATGCACTTATTTTAAAAAAAAATTAAACCATTTCGACGAATTTTAGGATGAATTAAAAAAAAATTATTGCAAACAAAATTTACAATGAACTCGGCCATCAAAATATTTTAGTTGTGAATAAATCATCACCAAATTCTGCGACTAAAAAATATAAATTTGTAACGAAAACACAATTTGTCACACAATTCATCAAATACAAATCTGCGACGAAAATGAATTTTCATCCTAGATTTGGAGATTTACAATGAAAATCGGTTCATCACCAAATCTGTGATAAATATATTTCGTTGCAAATCTGCAACGAATCCCATCTTCATCGTAAATTTACAACGAAAATGAATTCGCTATCAAATCTAAAATGAATTCATTTTCATTGTCAATCTTGACAAATTCATTTTCGTTACAAATCTACGACGAAAACAAGACTAGCAAATTTACGATGCATAGTGAATTATGATAATTTGGCAACAAAAATTTTTCATCACTAAATCCATTATAAAACGCTAATTTTTTTTGCCCAAAAATTGTACGCTAATTTTTTTCCCCCAAAAACTGCCCAGTTTTGCATTTTATCGTGTACACATAATGCAACACATTTTATTCACAACAGACGCATCAATTTCCAAACCTATTTATATATAGCATACATTTCCAACACACTCTAGTTTCATGATTGTATATCTCCGGGGTTATGGTATAGCGGTAGGACGATTAATCATTATCCCAGGCATCCGTGGTTTGATCCCCAGTTACGGCGTATTTGAAGGAATTTTTCCTCCAAATAGGACCTGAACCCTGGAACGTTGGGCTTATAGATCGCCCACCACGAGCGCTTCTCGATTTATCCTGACGACCGGTAGAAAACTTCCGTGAGACTGACCTGGTCTCCCGAAGTTAGGAAAACCTCTTTAATCATTTTTTTCTTTTAGTTTCATGATCGTACACATCCTATCTAATGATTCAAACCAAATCTAAATAAGTAAAAACAAACATATCAAATCCGTTCAAGTCATATTCATATCCAAAAATATATCTAACATTCTCTAAGTTCATTAAGTCATCACATCTCAATGAAAACATCTTATATACAAACATATTGAATCATCGTTCTCTTCTTCCTTAGTAGACACTTCCTTCTCCTTACATTCTTCTTCTTTTATTGTAAACAAACAAACAAAAATATATCATTTTTAACAAGAAATAAATCTTATAAACTAACATAAAACTTAATACGTAAAGACTTTCTTTCATTGACATGGATTTTCAATTTCTACCATCTTTCTTAGCTCACCAATCCTATTCAACAATATTAATCAAAAAAATAAAATGAAGAGTTCACAGTCAAATAACAAATATTCAAAAATGCTAATTATGAGACAAATATCATTCTTACATAACAAAATCATGAAGAATCATCACCACTATCATCATCGTCGTCAACATCATCACCAGAACTAGCAGGAATCTGACTTGGAGCGTTGTCTAATTGAAGATGTTTCATTATAAGGTCCTATTGTCAACACATTTCTTTCATTTCTTGATTCCTTTGCAATATTATCCTCTTCAAATTGTTAACATTTTCAGTCAAGTTATTTATTTACGTCCTTACTGTTGGTGGGGTGAAAAAGACGTACCAACAACTCTATAAGTATTGCTCAAAAAACTCATATCCAATACCCTTCCCTCTTTCGGCCCCTCACTCGACTCTAGCCATAAACTCTGTTAAAATATGGAAAATTTGAGAAGCTAGAAGGTAAGTTTACCAAACTTAAGGGTTCTTGTGGGATTTGTAAAACTTGGAGGGGCAAATCGCAAAAATGACCAGCCCTTAAGTTTTCTCCTCCACGGCCGATTGCGATCGCAAACCAGAATCTCGCGACTTCCCCCTCTTTCTTCTTCTTCTTCTTCTCTCCTTTTCTCCTTCCTTTATCTCGTCGCAACACCTCCACGAGTTCTCGCATCTCCACAGATCGCGAATCCTCTCTTTTCCATTGGAGCGAAGCGCAACGAGGGAGTTCTAAGTTGCCGCCAACGATCCCTCACTTCCTCCGATCAGTAAAGGTGAGTTAGTAATCTTGATCGTGCTTTTCTTCCATGATTTTGATGCGATGGAAACGTCGACAGCTTTGGATTTGGATTTCCTATCCTAATTGTCGACTGATCTCTAGTTGAATTTGCGATTTTAGAGCTATTTGCGATTGATCCTTCATCTCTACCTGTTCTTGGCAGATTGGAGTGGGTAGCTGGGATTTGGGGTGGATCAGTCTATTGGGTTCCATTTAGAGTTGATCGAAGCAGGGGATGATCCATGCGTGTGTGTTAAGAGGTAAGACCTTGAAACTATTGTTATAGATCTTGATTTCTCTGTTCTTCTTCTTCTGTGGCTTTGTGAAAGGTGGGTTTTGGAGGTTTCGATTTTCAAATAGATGCTGATTTGAACTGGTTTGGTTGGATCTTGGAGCTTGTCGTAGGTTGATGTTTTGCTTTGGTATAGAATTCGAAATACTGCTTGGTGTGGATCGATTTGTATTGGGAAGAATTGGTACTTAGTGTGATATCTGTTTAGGTTATAATGTGATACAAGGTTGAAGTTGTTCTTGGTTGGAGTTGTGGATCTTTGGTTTTGGGTTGACTTGTGTTGTCGTGAACTCACAGGGGGAGCGGATGCTCTGTGTGGTGTAGCTCTAGGTGTTTGTTGTGGTCACCTTGGTAGGTTTTTGATAGAATTGATTCCATGTGGTTGGAAGGTGGTAGTCTAACCCTAGATTAGATCTGGATTTGATCCTAATGCTGGTCGCTGTTTAGCTTGCCTCTTTTGATTTTTAGAGTGTATCTAGATAGGTCCACTTGTGAGTTTATGCCCTAAACCTTGAGCTATATCTTAAGAGTTTGTGGTAATTAGGATCCGAACTTGGAAATAAACCTAAATGGAACCCAATCCTAATCTCGGTTGGGTTAATAGGAATTGAGCATTTAATTATGATTAACTATGTTGGTGAATAATTTAGCTAGTTTAATAGGTTATGATTAGCTAAATTTGATTTTGGATGCAGGGCTTTGACTTGGTTCACACGACACAGATATATATATATATATATTGGACGGGGGGTTCTCGTCGCTGTCAGAGTTCTACATTGGAGGTGGATACTTTTGACTATATCTGTATTAGATATAATCGTCTCTTATGCATAGTTAGATATAGATAGCAGTAGGGATACCTGATACTTCTATTTCTGTACCTTTTCTTTCGGTAGTTGTATCTGTTTAGTTGTATTGTTTACTGTTCTTCATTTCTACGTGGATTGGTTCTATGTGCTACTTACCTTATATCTGGCATTAGGGTTTAGGTTATGATGCATACCGGTTATCTAAACTACTACATATCATGTAGATGATAATAGGGTTAGATAGTGGGTGATGTATGGGATAGTGACATGCATCATCATTGCACGTAGAATAGGTGGGCGACCTTTGACTCTCTGGAGGTTGAGATGGGTTGTCGGACTTGCTACTGGTGTAGGGGCATATATAGGCGACCTTTGACTCCCTGGAGGTTGAGATGGGTCATCAGACTTACCACATGACCTGTCGTGTATCCCAGTTCCACTCTTCGTTAGTGAATTATAGGTCACGGCGCTGCGACAGGTCCCTTATTCTGTTTGGAGATAGTTAGGGATGTGGGAGCGTTATTTTTCCCTAGAGCAAAGTACATTCCGGTCCAAGACCCTGCTCATTCGGGTTGGCATGATGCGCAACGGTGGCCATCTGAGTGGGGCAGGACCTGGTCAGAGCCCTACCCACTCGGTTTTGTATAGATGCGACGGTGGCCGACTGGGGTCAGGGGTGACCCATGTTGCATCATGAGCATGCTATGCATCTCTACATTTGGTTGTGTTTGCTGCATTTGGTTGGCATGCATATTATTGGGTTTTGGATCGACATAGGTATGTACTTTTTTCCAGTGGTTCAGTTCTGTATTTTCTTTTCTACTATTGCATCTTTCTTTAGTTCGTGCTAGATGGTGACTTACTACTAGTATAGCTTACTATGCATATTGGTCTGTATTCGCTAAGTTCTTTGGACTCACCCCGTTAGCCTTGTTTTTCCCCCTTTCAGGATGATCGACTGGAATGCCCGGCAGCCTATCCCAGTTCGCGTATTTTTGAGACAATTTCGGGTCGTCCTTGTATTTTGATGGTGGTACATGTTGGTATCCTTTTTCTGTTCATTTTATCTTTTCATTTCCGCTGTTGTATTTGTGTTCTGTTGTGTCGTTTTGCACGGCGGTATAGTTGTATTTTTGTGTGCCATGGAGGCCTTTGTTTCATTTTGCTTTGTCGTACGTCGTACCGATACGCAAGTTTTGTCGTCGTATTCATTTTCTTTTCATCCAGTGGCTTGTTCTAGCCCTATAGGCTGCGGTACAAGCAGGTTGAGAGAGTCATAGAGGTTAGGTTTCCAGATTGTCCGCAGGATCGAGGGAGTAACAGTCTGGTCAGTATCAGACGGGCAGCTCCTCGGGGCGTGACAAACTCATAGAATTACCAAAAGATGGCTCATATCCGCAAATATTATCACTAGCTTGTGAACTTCTCTGTGCTAGCTCTAACTCATCAAATTTATCCTGTATTATCATAAGAAAAATTAAAATAATAATATTTTAAAAACACATATAATCTTGTTTAGATATAATAGAAACATATATAATATAAAAAGAGAGCAGATACATAACTATTAGAATCTAAGATATAAATTGTGGTCAAAATAATTCAAACCTTAATTGTTTTAGCTCTATCTCCACTCCAAAACTTATTCTTTTAAAAAAAAATGTGCGGATAAAAGTGTCTATAAACGCTGGCTCCTTCCCCATTTCTTTGGTTAAAAAACACACGTTAAAAATAATGAAATTGATCGATATTGATAGAGTCTCCTATATATGTCGCAAATGAGTCTCCAGAATTATAAGCTTGATTTGTTCTATTATGTTGACTCATTTGTTTGCCTCTTCGATTACCCAAAAATTAGAGATCCTAATCCAATTTTCATCGATGATGTATGATAACTTTTTTCCCTAGTATTTTTGCATAATTAAGTGCATGTCACATGTGATCATCATATTTTTTTCTTAAAAATTCTTTGTATTTCACCTTTCACTCGGGCCCAATTGAATGACAGCTAGATAGGAAAAAAATAATAGATTATATATTCAATTTAATTTCATATATAAATTAAAGGAGATATACCTTAAACTTGTTCCACCAAAACTCTTTTGTAGGTGCTGGAGTACTTGTATATGACATTGAATCCCCTCCCCAATGATTATTTACTGTTCTATTAATATCATGAATAACCCCTACAAAATTTTCAAATCTATCATAAAATTACAAATAAATAATATTAAATAATTAAGATAATTGAAAAAAATATTTTATAGTACTTACAAATCTCCGAACAAGACTATAGACTCTTGAGTGCATATAATATCAATAGCTGAGTGTCTGACTAAAAGAACATGCCTAAGTACTGGTGAATATACTAGTGAAAGTACTAGAGACAGTGAATAGGAAGGTGCTAGCGAAGGTGAATGGAAAGGTCCTGCACTAGAAGGGGGATCGTAGGTCCATTGCCCGGTGATGAAGTAGACTGGCTAAGAGTACTATGTCTATGCCTAACACATCGAGATTATCAACCAAAATCGTTAGGATAAATTAAATAAATATTTGAAATATAATGAAAAACATGAAAAAACTTACCATATTTGCTAATAGATCAAAAGTGCGTGAAAAAAACAACAAGATGTCACCTGTAATGACCTATAGAAAAATATGGTGTATTAATAGATAAAATATATAAATTTTAGAATGAAACAATATATAAACAACTAATTGAACTTCGAGTTTTATAAATTTATATATTAAAAATAAATTTACTTATAAATAAAACATTTTCATATGTGTAAATAAAATATCATATTTTTGTTATATTAAAATAACAAAACTTACCAGTCATAAAAAAATCAAAATCCTCATTGTCTTTGTCATTCGCATCCTCATTATCATCATTTGATTCATCATCATCATCAATCTAATCAATTTCACTTGCATTTATATTTATTACTACTCCGTTGGGATCTCGTAATATTGGAATAATATATTCCTCGGTCGAAAATGTATTCGCAACTTCCTCTCATTGATATGAAATGTCTTTCCAACGTTCCTCAATTTTTTTCGATTCTTTCGTTTTACAAACAGTCCACCAATCAATCTTGTCACATTTCAAACTATAATAAGAAGAATAGAATACTTAAATCGCATATTGTGTCAGCACGAATGGTCCATATTTCTTATACAATCCCTATGATTTATTTCAACCAAATTAAACCATGGATGTGCATTCATCCCTTTGACAGGGTTAATCCAACGAACAAATTTCTGGATAATTTCATGTAACAAACAATAAAAATTATTGCTTGCAACTCCATCATTAGATGATTGAACACATATCACACAATTCATTGCAGTCTTCCTCATTCTATATTCTTGAGTATGAAAATTATATCCATTTATGAAATATACTAGCCAAGTGGATATCAATGCTTTTGGACTCCATGAATGATGGAATAACAATTTTTACTGAAGGTGAGATTGATTATCATGAACCTAAAGTTAAATAAATATGTTTAAAAGGTTGTAAATGTGTAAACAAATTTAAATTATCTAATTACAAATAATTTTCCCCATGGTGCAAATTCTGTTTCACAGAAGCGATCAAACTCTTGTATCAACCGACATTTTAGAATATAAGTTTCAAAAAATCCTACCATAAAAAAAATATAACACAAATAATTTACGACATAAGAAACACACAAAAAAAAAAGAAATATATACTGACTCGTAATATAACGATACTTCTGGATAATTCAAAAAAATATAACTCTAGGAAAAAATATATATCTAGGCTGCCTATTATTCTTGACTAATTAAGTATCTCTGTTTATATTGTCCATTTGATCAACCAAGGTATTTAAACATTAAGAATGAGTTCAAATTGGGATTAATATGACCCTTAATATTTCTTCCTACTCTCCACCTTTTGCTCTGAATGTGAGACTCAAAATAATATAATGCAAAAATTGTTACTTCCTCTACAATGTATGCAATAGCAATAGAGGCTTCAACACTTGCCTTATTTTTCATTTCTTACTTAAATGATACCGATTGTAATAAAACGAATTGTACTAGATATTATATATAATAACATTTGTCAATATGCATAACGAAGTATAGAAGATGCCCATTTTTCTTTTCAAATAGTTACATCTATCAAAAAAAAATATATTGGACCTCCAACTTTGGCATCATATGGCAAGTGAACCAAAAGATATTCTATGGAATTAAAAAATGAATGTGGAAATATTCTTTATAAATTACACATATTAATTGGAATGTCCTATCTGACGTCTCCATATATTAATGTCTCAAAATTGTTGAGCAAATATTATAAAGAAAATTTTTAACTTGGTAACGATATCCCATACAAAATTTGGAAAGAGTTCCTTAAAAGGAATATGAATAAGTCTTTCCATGAATATATTACGGTCATGACTTTTCAAACCAATAAATTTGCATTCCTTCCAATTGACACATTGATAACTATCATTTTGTTGATTATTTTAGGCTCTTAAATCCATGTTTGATCCACATTTCACATGCTTAAGTTTGCATTTATATTAGGTTTCATGAATTTCCTCTATTTTGGCTTTGGATATAATTCTTTCTATATTTGAGATATTTTGGCACTAAATTTGAATATCATTTTGTAGGTTTCAAATGATCATGGACCTAGATCAAATTGGGTCAAACTTGAGTCAGCATTGGATCCGGATCAAAGGGATCAAGCATCGGGTTAATATAAGTCGTTCATTCAAAGAACGGCTAGATCTGAGCCATCGGTCAATTTCTGATAAATCTGAGTTCAAGATAAAGTCAATCATGACCATAGATCAAGATATGAAAATTTCAGTCAAATCAGAAGCAATCTGACCGTTGGATCAAGCTCAAGATGATCTAGACCATCCAAGCAAGAGAAGGGAAGATCTGAGCCATCCGCCACTGATCTGGTTGATCTGAGCTAAGGACAGCTAGATCAGGACCATTGATCAGGATCTGTGGAGTTTGATTCAGATCTGAAGAGATCCAGCCGTTGGATGGAGCTAAGAAGATCGTAGCCGTCCAAATTCAGAGTATTTAAACTTCTTCTCCCCAGGTCGC
Source organism: Boesenbergia rotunda (assembly GCA_024364735.1). Taxonomy (NCBI): domain Eukaryota; kingdom Viridiplantae; phylum Streptophyta; class Magnoliopsida; order Zingiberales; family Zingiberaceae; genus Boesenbergia; species Boesenbergia rotunda. Next base: position 96,104 of record JAGFNQ010002231.1, read on the forward strand.
AGGGTGGTCGCGTGTCGCAGCCTTCATTGCCAGATCCAGTTTTTTTCTCCCTTTGTTCTTCATTTCTTCATCAATTTTGACACCGTTTTCTGTGTTAGATCGCGCGCGACCCATCAGATTTGTTCGTCTTCAAGAATTCAGATCGCGGAGGTAAGATTTCAGTTAAGTTTGCTAATCCTAATCGCCACAGTTGAGGAAGTGCAGGTGAGGGTGTCGCTTGCGCTCTACCACTCTTGATTCCGATCGATAGCTGTTGTTTTCATCAAGCGGATGCAATCGGAGCTTGTGGAGGGGTTCTCTGAAGGCTATCGAGAGTTTCCCAGCTCGATTGTTACTCAGCCAATCGAGGAGGAAGAAGCCGGAAGCAGATTTCAGCTTCTGACCGATCGGGTTGATCGGACAGAGATGACTCTGATCGGTCCCGTGACCGATCAGAGGAAGACCTGATTGGTCGGTTGACCGATCAGGGAGAGCATAACAAAAAGGTTAAAGGCAAACTGAACAAGGATATTTTGCTTCGCTGATTTTTGAGTTTAGAGGGTTTCTAACTCAACCTTCGTGTGACAGCAAAGGGAAGTCTTGTTGATAAACTCATTTGATGCTCTAATTAGGATAATTTTGCTTCAAGCACTTGTAATTCTTTACATTGCTCTAGCTTGTTCCAATTACACTCTAAGTCAAATTTTCAAGTATTGCCTTGCTTAGTTTTAATTCCTTGCAATTAGTTTCCTTGCAATTAATTCTCTGCAATTAATTTCCTACAATTAGTTCTTTAATTTCAATTCAGTCATTTGAATTTAAGTGCTTAGTTCTTTCACTAGGTTAAGTCTAGTTCTTACAACTTCCTTAGTTCATTACCTTGCTAGTTAAGCCTATTTCGTTCCAAGTGTTATTTCACATTGTCATTTCATTTCCTTATCTCAAAAACCCCCATTTTATTAGAAAACCCAAAACATCAAACGACAAATAAACCTGCAAGCTCGAGTTAAACATTCATTCAACTAGTCCTTGGAAAAATACGACCTGAGGCCCCTCTACTACATATAATCTTTGTTAGCCAAAGGGTTTTCAGCTTTATAAATATCTAAATTTGAGACCCACATTCGTGACATCTATTTTGGGTTCGTAAAATTTTTGACGCCGTTGTCAGGGAAGCAACTAGTTGAGTTTGTTTAATTTGAGCTTGTATTTAATATTTATATTCTTTGATTCCATTTTATTTGCTCTATCTTTTTGTATACGGTTGCTGCCATTTTGTTTGTTTTGTGACAAGACTGCAGGTTCAAAATATTTTCAAATGAATAAATAGAGATCAAAAGTTCATTGTTGGAGTTAAAATGTTGGGTGAAGCTAATGGAATGTCAACAAAGAACAAATGCTTATTCATCTACTTACCAACAGTCGTGTCAACAGTTTCAGCAGCAAAACCGATATGAAAAAGTAAACACTTGTACCAAATTTGTTTACATGTTAATCTCAATGGAGAATGTGTTCTTTCAATTCTATTCTTAGTGAATTCATCAATCTTTTTTCTGAAATTATGATTTAATGGTAAAAATTATCTATAACAATTAAAATAACTCGACTTCTTCCCATGTTTCAATCTAATTGACTTTAATCGCTTCATACATATCGGACGTCTTAAGATCCCAACAATACTCCATTCAGATAACATACATCATTTAAGGTCCAAACAAGAACAATCTTCATTAGAAACATGTGATTACTATGAACATCATACATAAAAAAATACTCATCTTATAGTTGTTTCATCTCTTCAATTAGTAGTTGCTTATAAAAATATATTAACTTAGATTTTGCGGGTCAGGCACAACAAATATTAAAAACATATATAGTATTTTCATACACCTCTCAGATGGAAGATTATACGAAGTTAAGATAATTGACTAACAATAATAATTTCTTCCTGATTTGTCAAATTGAGCAAATCCTTCAACATAGAGACCTAATCTAATGTTTCGAGTCTCCTTCACAAATTTAGGATATGTTTTATCAAAAATTTTCTATGTCTCTACATCTGATAGATGACATATTAGTCCCTCATCTGTTTGATGATTTATATACTAAGTTATGTGTTCAATAGTGACTTTTGATGTTAAAACATTTGTAACCTAAAAATTAAAGCAATAAAACAATTAGCTGTATAATTAACGTACTGTTAGTTCTTTCTGGTACTCTCGTACCTAGCTTGATTACAAAATTTATAAACATATGCATTTTCATCGTCTCGCCTAATATAGCATACAACCATCTCTACAAACATCAATATTTTCTATTAGAAGACCTAATTCATTAACATTTTCATACTGTAGAAATAATTGAGCGGTATGTGATCATACAACAATGTCTTCCAATAACTTGAACAAAATCATTAAACACGTTATGCTCTATGTTGGCATTCAACGATATTACGCTGAGAGATAATTTAGTGGGTTCGACTGTCACAATCATCCCACAATGGTTCATCTGGAACACTCAACACTTCTTGAAATTAGAGATATATTTAATCAACACCTAGTAACAGTGATGTATAAATAGTAAACATTTGTTCAATTTTTAAAGGAAACTAGAACTTGTACCACTCTGTTCGGGAATGAAATTCTGACCTGCTGCATCAATTATCATCTCTGATATGGATTTAATTGATTATAATAACTTTGATCCCATTAATTGAGACATATGTTTCGTCCATAATCATCATCAGATATGAACAGTTCACCATGACATATCAAATTAAAATAATTCGAAGTAAAATCAAATCTACAAAGACGTTCTCTAACTTTATCAGACTATAAAAATTTATCATTGTAACACTTTCTGCACAGACACTTATCTTATCCTCATACATAAACTCAACATTACTATAAGAAACTAACAGTAATTATTCAAACCCAACTTTAAACTCATCAATTAAACCCCAACTTCTAATAAGTTTTTTTATATATTCAACTCCTTTCTTTCTGTATTATTCCTGTTTTCATCTAAACAATGCTTAATTAGAGAAAAATAATGTTTAATTAGAGATAAGTGTTCATTGAACATAATTGCAATTAAATATCAAAATAACCTCTTGATAAAAAGGTATTCAAATATATCAACATTAATATTCCCTTCTTGTTCAATAATGATCCAAAATATGTAAAAATCTTACAAAGATTTTGTCTCCGTCAACCTTAAATCTATCAAATTAGTCATATTTTTTAAATATATATAACTAATAAAATATTTGTTTAACATTTCAAATTTAAAAACGTTAATATTTAAAATATTTATCTAGTACATGCACAAATCCGAAGTCAATGATGGACTTTGCGATGTTGTGGGTAGCATCAAAACTTAACATGGTTACTGCCAAGCCTTGCCTACATGGCATGACCTATTGGCACCCCATTGAATTGTCATATGAAATATGTCATACAAAAATTATATATCTGAATTTATGATAGATAAGACAAAATGTGTCTAGAAAGATACATAACTAATGCAACAGATAAAGCTTGATCAGAAGTTTGAACCGAATGTAATATAAGTGACGGTTCAATCTAAAAGAAAAAAAAGAATAATAATAATATGGAGAACACATAATAACATCGAGAACACAGTTCTAAAACAAAATATCATTTGAAAAATAGAATCCATGATAAACAAATAGCAACTAAATTAATTGACACAAGTGTGAGCAAGCGAACTCAGTATGGCAAGACTGAATTTTTTTTTCCCTCCAAATAATCATGTTTTCATGAAAAAAAATGATTAACGAGATTTTTTAGTCAACCTCGGGCGACCGGCCCAGCCTCACGAAAGTTTCCCACCGGCCGCTTGGGTAAATCGAAAAGCGCTCGCAGTGGACAGTCTAGAAGCTCAGCGTCCCAGGGTTCGTGCCCCATTTGAAGAAAAAATTCCTGCAAATACGCCATAGCTGGGGATTGAACACGGATGCCTGAAAAAATGACTAATCGATCTACCACTGCACCATAGCCCCGGAGGCAAATCATGTTTTCACGAGAAGGGAGGGGAATGAGTTCATAACATATATATTAATCATGTTTTCTATAGTTTAACATAAATCCTCATCACTCGGCGATCAATCGGCCAACCACACATCAATGGTCGGCCAACCTCGACAGACGAGGGGGGAGGGGAGAGAGGGGAAGTTTATCGTCGTACCTTTCCATGTTGATTTTCGTCACCCTCATCGTTGTTGTTGTTGCCCTCCGTCGCCATCAAAGTTATGGAGATCAAGAGATTTAGGATTTGAGGTATTTAGGATTTCAGGGATAAGAGAATCGATGGTTTAGAGGACTGAAGGGTTAAGTTAGGGCTTTTTGGTTATTCATCGCCAAATTCTTTATCAAATTTGCAACGAATACATAATGCGTCATTAAATTATCAATGGCTTCCAAATTCGTTGTCAAATTGGTAACAAATTTTGCATTTATTGCCAGTTTGATGACGAATTTGTATTCGTCGCCAAATTTGAAATTCAACCGATTTTGGCAACGATTGACAATTTTAAATATCTTAAAATTTGATGACAAATTATGGATTCATCGCCAAATTTAAGCTCTCGGCTAAGCGAATATCTTTAAATTAAAAATTCGTTGCCAATTTAAGGATAAAGTTTTTTTTGTCACAAATTTTATTTCTAATTTGCGCAGATTACTTTGTTTGTCGCAAAATTTGTTGCCAATTTACTACGAATATTTTTCATTGCTAAAATTCATTGCTAAATTCATATTTTTTTAGTATTGGTTATTTTATCAAATAAATTTGAACATTATAAAATTTGGATTAACTCGACTTGTTTACACCACTAAGTAATCAACCAACATAACTGGTAATGATATATCACCTGGATCCACTAAGTTGGTATCTTAGTTTAATATTCAGAGTCCTATTTCTTTGGGGTTTGCCATATAAATTGGATAAAAGTTACATATTAGACTTCTTTTAAACTCAAGGTGATCGATGAGATATCTCCTTACACTTTAATTTTGTATTAATTAAATTTTGATCCTTAAACTGATTTTCAAATTGACTTGTAGAAAAGTATTAATTTCGATGGTACAATAACGTATTACATAGTACTCCCTATAGAAAATCATCTACATAACTACAAACTAGACCCCACTTACAAAATCTCAAAGGTTATCCTAAGCTTAAAAAACACTTGAATCGGTCACAAGTTGATTGAACTTATTCAAAAACTCAACATTGGCTGGCCATTCTAAAAAGATAAGAAGGGTGATTTTTTTCCCCCTGATGGGAAAAGGACTAAAACCCAATTGAAGAATCTAACAATGACAATCCAACTATGCTGATTGAATATCAAAGGGAGAAAAAAAAAACTAAACTACAAGATTCAAAAGGCCTCTAAAAGTAATTACTCAAACTCATTTTCACGTCGATATAAACATGACTTGCAAACGAATAGAGCTAAAGCAAAAGTCTCTGTGTTTCTACTCCAAAGCTAAACCAAACCCAATACACAATCAGAGTGCCAGTATAGGGCTATTGTTATACTTGCTAATTGGGCTTCTCATTTGAGAGCCCACTAAAGCCCGTCATTTGGGGGCGTATCGTTTTAAATCAAACTTAATCGGCCGGGATTGGATCTGAACCAGGTTTAGTGGATCGTTTGATTGTACCATCACCTAACATGTGGTTGCACGTGGCCACTCACCGACTAGGCTTTCGCGACTACTCGCGAGGGAAAGCAGAAAAAAAAAGTTTTTAAAAAAAAATGAATATCTCCTTCTTTTATCCAAAAATGTAAATAGAACGCAGAATTGAGGCAAAGGTTTTTGTAACCCTGATCCAACTTTCCAAAACTATTCCAGGACGAGCCCATCACCGCCGGCGCCACCGTCCATCGGGGCTTCATCTTCGCCGGCGGCGGTGGCGTCCAACCACTGTTCAAAAGGTAAGCACTCGGCCTTGTGCGACGACCTCCAATGGGTCGCTTGGCACGCCCTAGAGCAGTACTTGACGAGGCTGCACGCGGCGCACAGCCAGAACTCGTGACACCGCGTCTCCAGGCGACCGCATCCGCCGTTGGAGCACAGACTTAACTCCTCTCCGTTCAAAACCTCGCTCCTCGATGAAAACCACTCCGCCAAGAAACGGTTAGCCGGGTGCGGCTCCGGCGGCGGAGTGGAACGCATCCATAAATCTAAATCTTTAAGAAGAGAGCCCCGGCGATTGGCATGGCGGTGAAGCGGGGAAGAGGACGCGGAGGAGTGCAGGAAGGCGGCAAACTCACGGGCATTGGCAAGGAGGAGGAAGCGGCGACCCTCAGCGAGGTTGCGTCGCACGCCGTAGCCGTCCTGAAGGCAGTGGCCTAGAACACGCATCGCGTCCACGTAGCCGAGGGAAGCAGCCCGCGCGCAGAGCGCGACGCCGGCTTCGGGGTCCTTGTCGATCTTGGATTTTCCGCTTCCGTTGAATTGGATCACCGCCAAAGAGAAGAGCGCTGGCGCGTGGCTCCGGATCGCCGCCTGCGCAATAAACGAGAGTCCACTCTTCCGATTCCTCAAGCAGTAGAAGCGGATCTGCAAACGCAAGAGGAAAACGATCGATCCAAACCCTTCAAAGCTCGTTCCATCTCAACCAAACATGCAAACAGAGAGGCAAGAAGCCTACCATGCCCAGGATGTAACAAGCTTCCAGGTTTCCGGAATCGGTGCAGCGTTTCAAGAATCCGTGGGAGAAATCAGACCAGCTCTTGGCTCTCACGGCGAGCGACTCCGCCGATGCCCTCGAGAGAACCAGCGGATCAAGTCCGAGACGATTGAATCTCTTACATCTACCAAATCCATGAACAAAACCCCGATTTCCTCAGCAAAAACCACAACATCCTTCGGAGAGACGGAGAAGATGAGAAAGAAAGAAAGCGTACACTACGAAGACGGAAACCAGATCGGCGGGTCTCACGGCGGAGGCGCTCAGCTTGCAGAGGACGGCCACTACGAGCTCGTCCGGAAGGACGTCGAACAAGTCGCCCTTCTCCGCCGCTCGCGTCCTCTTCCGCCCAGCATCCGCTCCTCCTCCGGAGGCCCCCATCGCCTTCCTCCTCCCTCGATGGCCTCAGCTCAATCTCCGGCGAATCGGCAGTATCAACGAAGGGGATGCTCCGCCATGATTCGAGGTCGCGTCTTCTCTATCTCATTCCCTCTCGTCCGAGAGAAAGCAGCTCCCTTATATGTTAAGCAACGGTGTAATAGGGGGAAGACGTCCCCTCCGCGCACAGTTCGAAACCCACCAATCATCGCGAAACTTCTGACGGGTGTTGGCGCGGGTCATTAAGTTACGACGAAACATAAGTTTTTTACGAATGCCAAAATCATGATATCTTTACCCACTCCAACACCCATCGCATTCAAACGAACCCGAACGAATACAGCGACTATCTGACCGTCGATATATATTTTCATCGTTTCGATGCGGTGGGTATGTGAGTGGTGGCGATTAGAATACAAGAAAGGGCTGGCTTGGAAAACGCCGGCTTGTGACGCTGGTCATTTGAATAATTGCGCATTTTTATTCGTTACCTTCTTTTTTTTTAATTGTGGGGGCCCTGTATATTAATTGGAGAAGACGTTAAATATTTATATATTTGATTCGATAATTATTGGGAATTTTTCTAAAATTCCCACAGCTACACGTCTCTATTTTAATTTTTTAGACATTTTATTCACTTTTAAAATCATTTTTCTTATTTTTAGAGAAACTAAAGATATTTTATAAAACAAAATTTCGATAAAGCGTTAAATAAATAGAAAAGCTTTGTGGGGACGATTTACATAATAGTAAATATTAATTGCATTGTATGCAACCTATTAATCATTATATATTAACTACCAAGGGATTTAAAGATTTAAGTTTCAGTTATGACATATTACATGGAATTTTTCCATTTTTCCTTCAATGAAGAAGGGTTTTAAAAATATTACTGTTTGAATGGATTTTTATTAACATTTTCTAATTTACTCTAATGATAAATGTAAGTTTTCATGGAATCAAATTAATCGTCCTAGAATTAATCAATTCAAATAATTAAATATTTAATATCAATTTAAAAAATAATATTAATAATTAATCTATATAAATTACTTAAGTTAAGTTCATCTTAGCTATAACAATTTGTTTATCTTGTCTTTCTCTTCCATTATTGTGGATTCTTTTTCTCGTTTTTTATCCGTCCTTTAAAGCAAACAGAGCATAAGGATTTATTCTAATTGGTAATTAGACTTCTAATTTATTTCAACTGAAATGGTCCTTTTAATTTTATATATATTATGAATGGGACAAATGAAGGTAAAATTTAAGGGAGATTCGCTCTTATCCTTCGTTCCGTATTCATTGTGAACGTGCCCCCGACCATAGCTAAGGGTATTATCTCTCACGAATGTAAAGTTGGATCTTTAATTACGATAAATTTGATATAACTTTTTGTTAAATGGGGTGCATAATCGTGCGATGTTAGACTTCTATATCGCCTACTATAAACGCTTCCCTATTTATCCTGACAGTCGATGAAAAATTTTCGTAGGGCCGACCCAGTTATCTCAGTTTCAATATTATCCAACCTGATTAATCATTATATATATTAAAATGATATGTTGTGTGTCTTACTCGACGCACCCGTGCACGCTCGTCTCCTAATCGATTTGTGAATTGATTGGGAGGGTCAATCGGTTTGGCACCTCGATTGAGGCAATCCATTGTGACATGCTGCGACACCTCGATTGAGGCAATCCATTGAGACATGCCGCGACACCTCGAATCAATGCCTGAATCGATTCGAAAAGTAATGTCGAGATAAATTACGGTCAGATTTTGACTATAATCCGACTGGAATTCAGTCCTCTTCTCCTGGGTTTACCAAGCCCCCCGGGTTATAATTTGGATCGGGATCCGACGATCGAACGTGCACAAGCACCTCAATCACAAGGCGCCTCAATCAATTGTAGATATCGCACACGCAATCGACCATGCAAAGACGATTGTTGGAAGATCTAAACAAAAAATGAAAAGAAGGTTAACTTCTTCTTTCCATAATCGGAAGCTACATTGTCCAATATACTATAATGTGTTAGATCATCCGCCTATTATGGTACAACTTTTTTTTTTTGCATCCATGATCCCCTCTAATTTATCTATTGTAGCATCAATTGACTAGATCTTGTTATTAGTCCATTGATCGCGGATCAGTCGACATTCGAATCGACTTAAACATCGAACAAAAATATTTAATTCATGGATTGATTTGAGTTGACTACACACTATCAGTCGACAGAATACATATCAATCGATTTAGCCACTATCAGTCGACAGGATATTGTTATCAATCGACTAACAATAAACCAAGCCTTGAATAAAATGTACATTTAATGTATAAGGTGACCTATTTGAATCAACTAAATAGTCAATTAAATCATTGACTGCAATCATCATCATCCTAATGATCAAATTCTTGTCTAAGTTGATACATACCTTCTCCTATGTATATGTCTCTTAACTCACTTGAAAGTTCACTTTGCAACTCTTTTGCTAATATACCTTCTCCCATCGTGTTATTTGTTGCTCGGATGCATTTCTACCACAACTCGCTTCATGTGTTATTTTTAGAGCTTCACTTATGTAGTTTGTCTCCTCAAACTCTATTACCTCTGATACTCTTGATCATATAAGTTGCAGGCCCTTGGATGTCCCATAGTATTCTTCTTCGAATTGCATAATTCTCGAGCCATCGACAATCTTGACCACGCCTAGTTTCCATGTGTATCTTGATCAAGTACTGAAACTTCATGCACTTATCAAATACAAACATAATCCTAATCAATGGCAGAGCCATGTGTGGATGGGAGGGACCTAGAGTCTCGAGTCGAGCCTCTCGAGTCCCAAATCAGGCTTCCGACTCAAGGCCCTCCTGGCTCGAGGATTCGTAGCTAACTTCCGGCTAGGACCGGAGGCAAACGTCGAATCCCGAGTCACGAGTCAGGAAGCCTGACTCCCCGGTCAGGCTCCAACTCAACAAAAAGGACAAAATAATAACCAAGAACGTGGGTAAAACGGATAGGGACATGTGGCCCCATAATGTCACCCCCCTTCTTTACTCCCCATTTATACACAATAAAAGATACTGCTCATACAGGAGTAAGTGTTGGAAAATACGGAGTCGCGTAAGACATGATTCCTTCCTTGTAATCCCTATAAAAAGTATTCTCATCTATAGCAAGAGGTATGTGTGTGAAAACCTAATCAATTTCTAATTCTTCTCTCCTTTCTTAGATCTTCTCTAATTTGAGCGTCAGAGTGATTACGTCGAAACCTCTCCAGTTGTCCTTCTAATTAATGTTTTCCTCTTCAAATTCACTCGGAAGAATCTCGTTAGTCACACCATGAAGTTTGCCATCCCCCTTCATTGTGAATCACAGATGAGTAGGGGTGTCAAAAATCAACACGACCCGACGACCCAATCCGAATCGACCCGAAAAAAATCGGGTTCGGGTTCAAATTTTTCGGGTTCGGGTCGGATTCGGGTTGGGGGGTTTCGGGTTGAAAATTTTCGGGTCGGGTTCGGGTCGGGTTCGGGTCGGGTTCGGGTCGACCCGAATTTAATATTTTGTGGATTTTTTGGGGTGAAATCAAATTTTATTTTGAAAATTAAGATATTTTTATGTATATTAATATCAATATAGTATGATCATGATGAAGTATTGAGATAAAAGTGAAGAATTATAGGGAAAATGGCGAAAAAAGACATTTTGAATCGGTTTTTTCGGGTTATTCGGGTCGGATCGGGTTGGTCGGGTTCGGGTTCGGGTTCGGGGGTTTCGGGTTGAAATCGGGTACGGGTCGGGTTCGGGTTGGCAGTTTAAAAAATTTTTTTTCCCCAACCCGACCCGAACCCGACCCGACCCACCCGAATTGACACCCCTACAGATGAGTTAGCCTTTGAGGAATTTGGGCAGCATCAAACGTGACCACCCTTGAAGATTTTTTTAAAAAATAATATTATATATTTGAAAATTCCTCATCACTACTCCGTCTGACAAGTTCATCATTGTCCACCATTAAAAAATCACCTTTTACTTACCATTAAAAAATTGAAATTGATCACATACTTGAAAACCCTTGACCTAACCTATTTATTGTACCACTTTTACCATGAAAATCATGACTTGGAATGTTAAATATTGAATTTTAAAAATAAAATATATACTAATAAATGAATAAATTAAATCGTAGAGTATGAAATGATAGCGATAAATTAAAATTGAATTATGTTCGAACTAAATTCAATGAGTAGGTACAAAAATAAAGATTACATTCGTCCGATCGTCGATCGGACATCGTCAATGATTTTTGACCGTCGTACCGAATCAAATGATATCATGGAAGAATGGTGAACCGGTTGGAATCGCTGCAATTGTAATCTCGTTGGATTTCGATGGTGAATCCGGCGAGATCGTAATTGTGGCGATCCCGACGGATTCACTATACCCCCAAGGTATAGTTTTGTTCGGGGCGGCCGATTGACGATCAGACGACTCATCGGACGTCACCAAAAGTGAAACAGGTGGGACAGAGGTAAAGTGGACAAATGATCTGCCTGCCCACCTTTATACGAGGGGGAGGAATTCATTAAAAAAAAATCTTTACAAAATTATAAATTCATAAAAAAAAGAAGATAATACTATAATACAATCAAAAGCCTTAAATTGAGCAAATATGACCAAACACTTATATATGAGTTGTCTATTTAAGGTCGTTTCAATTGATTAAAATCCTGATAATGAAATTATTTTTGTAAATTTTTAATCAACTTAAATTGCATCTAGTGGACTCAAATTCTTTGAGTTGTTTCAAATGCTTTTGATTGAATAATATAGTTTAGATCGTAAACTTAATTATTTGACCGCTTTAGTGAGTTATCCTTCTAATAAACGTTTGAATTGACTCAACTCATTAACGTTTCTTTTCAATTTGACTCGATTCAAAAAGAAGCAAACATTTCTCAAATAAAGGATTTTAGTCGACTTAACACTTTAGGATCCCAATTTTGCTTGTCTTAAATCTCATAAGTCCACACTAACTATGGTCTCTTTTTTATTATCGAATATGTTAAATATTTTGTCGAATAGTATGATTACAATGCCATCTAACTATAAGCATATTATTACTTGATAAACAAAATTGCATAAAATAATCAATTTTATCTCAAATATAAAGATAAGGAGATGTTGGATTGAATAATATCTTATTATTTTATCTAGCAAAAAAAAAATACAGCTTTTTTACGATAATCATACGAAGATAAATCTATTAAATGATCGGGGCCGACTCAAGCTTATTTTAGGCCCTAGGTAAAAAAAAAGTTTTTAATATTTTTAAAAAATATTTACTCGTCCTTTTTCATTCGGACTTATAACTGACAATCGACTTGGTCGAAAATAAATATATTTAGAATTGTTTAAAAACTAACAAAAAAAAAATATATCTAATTACTCGAATAAAAGACGAAAATAATAACTCTTACAAAAATGAATAAATGAAATGAGATAATAATAGAAAAAAAATCATGTTTCTATCTTCAACTCATCATCACTGCAAATCACAATAAAAAAAAATAAATAATAGATATATAAAATGATAAAACTCAATATAATCCTTAGAAAATGAAGATCGTAACAAGATCAAACCAGCAGTTATCATTTATTAAAATCTAAATAAGTCATTTTAGGCACAAAACAAAAGAAAAAATAAAACATATTTTTTATCACCTAAACCAAAATAATTGTAAATGATAGAATAGAAATAAAAGGAAATCAAAAAATATATTTTTGTAAATACATATAAATAAAAGTAAAACTTAATGTCTATCAAGGAAGCAAATTGACAAAGATATCTAACTCATTATTGTTCAAAAATAATAAAATCTTCTATTTCGATCGAACACAATATGGATGAATCCCTTAACATTTGAACTTAATTAAGCAAGGAGCATAGTAGCACCAACCGAATCAACATGACAGCGTTAGATGCAATTTCTCTTTCCATCAATGAGCTAGAGTGTTAAATACTGAAATTTTAACGGGTTGAAAAGGTGAATTTCGAAAATTAGGGGCCAAGTTGTAATTTTCCAAATCTGATGGGCTTATTTGTAAAATGTCAAAACCCTTAAAAAAAGCCCTAAAAACATCCCCCATTCAGTTTCTTCCAGATTCCCTTCTTTGCCTCGACGCCACTGCCCTAGCCGAACCACCGCGCAAGCAGTTTCCTCTCTCTCGCGACAGCCCTCGATCGTCGACGCGTCGCCTCTCCCCGACGCCGACGCAGAGCTTCTACCGAGACTTCTCCTTCTCCTTCTGATTCTTCGCCTTCTTCCTCTTTGGCGCACACGAAGGAGGTGCCGCACTCTTCTCGTCTCGCGGAAACCCTAGGCAGCCGTCGTCTTGATCTCGCTGTTGTCCTCGTGCGAGCACGTGACGGTGATCTTCCTCCCTTGGCCACCACTGGAAAACGGCAGGCCACTGTTTGACCTCGCCGCCCCCAATTTCTTGCGCCGACCATCATCAAGGAAACTGATCAGATTTGGTTTATGCAATTGTTCTTGCTCCAACTGGTGGACAACGTTGTGCTCCAAATTGCGCCTAAGAGTTTAGTGTGCACTGGGCTTTGATTCAGACTTATTCAGTTGATCGTGGGAGGTTCTGTTCGTATACGTTCTACAATTATAAGGCGGGTACTTCTCCTTTGTACTCGAGTAGTTTTCTTTATCTTAAAAGCATGGCCATATTATGTCTAATAGGTTGCTTGACCTTGTTCTTTGTCGTTATTTAAAACATCGTCGTTGAGACTTATTCTTCATTGATCTTCGAGTATTTCCAAATTTGTTTCTGTATAGTCCTCTGTTTGTTTTCCGTTCTGTAAAGTACCGCTTGTACGTGAGTACTTAGAAGTTCATTAAACACAATTAGGTTTATTTGGCATTAGAAATACCCTACCTAGTAGTGTAGGTGCATAATCGTTGGTTTTCGATTTCTAGATGGTTGTATTGATGCATCGTATACTTGTTGGATTTTGTTGCATCGTTGTTTTCTTCGGTTGTTTGTGCATCGTATAGCATGCACCATACTTGCACATTGCATACTAACGACTGTTGGGCTTACATTTGGTTAAGCCGTCGTTAGTCATATTGTTGCTCGATTCACTCAACCACTTCTTGTTGTGGTAGTGGTTAGAGTGCGAGTGTTTGTCCTGTTGTGTCAGATAGTGACACCCTCACCGTTGTTTTAGAGGGATGAGCCGTTGGTGGCTCACCCTCACTGTTGTTCGTTTTTGAGGGATATTGTAGCTGTAGTAGCTCCCCCGATGTACCGGGGTTTGGAGTGTAGGCTCCCCAGCATCCTGTCCACTCAACCACGCCTTATATGGTATTATTATTGTTGTTGGAGTGGTACAGTTGTCACAGTCCTACCCACTCGGTCACACAGATGGGATGTGTTGACGGCTTGACTGGCGTCAGGGGTGACACATGTCATTGCATCATGTGCATACGTATTTCTTTTATGCATTTGCTTGTGTTTGATGCACTTATATGAGCTATGATTGTTGCACATGTTTGACATGCATGCATATATTGTTATTATTGTTGTTGAGTTGTTCTATACTTGCTTAGTCATTATTCGGACTTTATACCATGTCGACTTACATATGTTAAGCATGATTAGGTTTCTATATTTCCTTATGGACTGTACCCTATTGGAATCTCTACTTGGTTATCTTGTATTATGTCATGCTTATTGTCTACTCATATACCCGCAGAGTCCGCCCGGACTCACCACCCCTGTTTTTCTTTTTGTTGTTTCAGATAGCAGGTAGACGTATTTCTTGGAGCCAGGAGAGGATCCAGTTGCCAGTCCCCAGTGTCGAGTTGAGTTAGTCTTTTGTATTTGGTTTAGTTATTTGTTTCAGTACTTGGAGTTTAAATTTTATTCGTTATTGGGTTTTGTTGCTATCAGAGACTTTTGTGTTCTCTTAGATTGTAGTTCTTTTCTGTTTAAGGTGGCTGAGCCACCCGTTATCTTTTGAGTTAATATAAACTGCGTGGTTGTGATTTTTATATATTATTGTGATGCCAGCCGCTTGTGGCTGAGCTATATTGAGGAGATATGATGTATAAATTGCCCCATATTGTTCGCCGTAAAGGGGAGATGCTGTCCGATTTTCGAGCAAGCATGTGCCTCTAGGGGCGTGATAATTTTTGGTATTAGAGCCAAGTTTGCAATTTCCTTTGGGATCTGTGGACTTTTATGATGTTGTTTTTGGTGCGTCAGTTCAGCCAAGTTTTTGCGATATTTTGGTGTCTGTGGGTTTACGGAGTTGTTTTACGAGGTCAATCTGTATGATACAGATTTGTTTATTTTTGCGGAGTTTTTTCTTGAGGGTTGACGAAGTTATTTTTGTTTTATGAGGTCTATCTGTATTTTACGGATTTATTTTCGGAGTCATTTTCTGGTTATGGTTGTGATGGGACTTGGCAGCGACGAGATCTCTCCCGGCAACAAGAAGTAAGTTGTTATTAAATTTTGATAAAAATTATATCTAAGTAATTAGTGACTTATGCTTCCATGTTATTTTCATATAACGGAGAGGATGCTTCGGTTATGAATTCAATGGGAGTTGTGGTTTGTATCCTTACCGCTGTGGTGAGACAGTTTCAATACCTTTCTTTACTGATACATGGAGACCTGATAGTTTCTACCCAAATATCCATAGAAACCGACCAGTGGTTGTAGTTTAGTGGTAATAATTCCTCGTTGTTTAGATCAATGCTTTAGTTGGTGCCTTTTGGTTTTAGTAAAAACAAAAATGGCTTGGTGATTTGCGCTTGATCACCATATTGTGACTATTTTGTTGGGCTCGATATGAAAAATGGGATGAGTTTCAATATGGATCAATTAATCCTAAATTCCCTTCTATTTGGGCTTGCCACCAATACTGAGAACTTAAGTTTCATTTTGATTCTCAAGTGTACAATCTGTCTCTTTCGAAGTGTATCGAGGTATCTCCATATGGTGACAGGTTGTTTGGACTCTAAGAGCATTTAAAGGGAAATAGCATCAAATACAATCTAGTCTTGTTGAATCTGAGATGAGCATTTGCTAACGTGTACAAAGAGTACTAGCTCAATCTCTTAGTTTAAGGTGCTTCATCAATCACTATGAAGCATATCTCTCTGAGAAAGAAACTGAACCATGAATTGTTGTTTTACTCTTTTCATGGTACATTTGTCTAACACTAATGACAATGTCTTTTATTTCATTCTAGCTAGTACTCTCCTTGATACCCAGTTTCCAACCTTAAGTAAATAAAGGATTGCCTTTGTGTTTAGTTTATCACAGATTGATCTTTCCTAGGAAATGTAAATATTTAGAGTTGTATGTTCATTTTTAATTATAACATCAGGCTTTCAAGGCATATCAAATCGCTGTTCTGTCTAGTGGTGGTGTGACTTGTGAGTACTAATTGAGTAATATACCTGTGCAGACTCTTCCTTTCTGTTTATAATTGTATAGATATGTACAGAGAAACTATTATCTTCATAGAATTATTTAAATTAAGGTAAAATATTTGTTTCAGTTACGCCAACTTATCCCATATATATGACTCCAGTGAGCATTAATTTGTTATGACAAGAAACAAGTCATACTTGTTTTATATAATCCTGTTGGAAATATGTTTTTTAAATTTCAGAAGAGATCTACAACAATAAGCTTCAGAACTAAATCCAGAAATTTTGTGTACAAAAAATTAAGCAGTGATAAGGTTGAATGAAATGAGAACACATGAGGACGATAGGGGGAAAAATAAGCAGCAGCTAGTGGCTGATGAGAAGTGCTATCAGCTGATGGCATCTGTATATGCAATTCACCATGGATTTGTTCTCATTGAGCAGTATGTCTATATACTCGTGTTGCTTCGAGGATGTAGTTTAATGAAGTGAGAAGCTTCATATGTCAATTGTTTAAAGAAACCCATTTTCAAGTTTATACAGGGTGATTATGTAAAAATATTACTAATCAAGGGAGATAGTGTACACAATTAAGTTCCATGGGTATTGCATCACTTGACCTAAAGATTGTTTCTAACAAAATTATATCAACTACTTAATAATATATATAAAAAAATGATACAATAAAGAATGTAATGAAGAATAAATGTTTAATAACACAATGAAAGGAGAAAAAGAGATGCATACTTATCAACAAGGTCACACTCTAAATAAAGAGGAACAAAGAGCTAAGCACTCTTGGAACTATAATGATGGTGCTAGCTGTAGCCAACCTTATTGTTGTTGTTTCAATAAAAAGTTCATCTTGATGAAAAATTTTAATACAGTATAGCATAGACAAGATAAATGTTGAGGATCAGATGACTTTTAACGTATAAGTGGGCAATATAAGTAGTTACTGACTTAGATCTGAATGCAGGCAAAGAAACAGATTACTACTAGTTAAAAAAAAAAAGATGAGTCATTAGAAGTCCTAATGGCCACAAGAAATAATAGACTTTTGTATCCTAAAGAGAAGATAACAAAGGAGATGAGTGACAATGTATAGGACAAGGCGCAATAGCAGGAAGTACCATTTAGATGATATATGCCACTTCCAACAATCAATAGTTGGTGCATCACAAACAACCAGTTATTTAGAAGAATTAAAATATATACTTCAATATACAAAAGTAAACAGAAAAAAAAGAGGAGAGTTTTGCCCTTAAAAAAAATGAGAAGTCTGTCATCTAACCAGGGCCCGCAAAACCATGGTTTATTTTTATACTAAGATAGTGCAATTCTAGAATTTGTTATAGAGGCACTTGTGATTATGCTTCAGGGGACAAAAGTTATCCTACACATAAGGGTTATGTACCATACTATATGTTCAGTAAACATCGGTCAAGCTGAATTGCTCTACGAGGTTGATGTAATTGTTGTGTATATACTTTCCACTCCAGCATACATGTAGCAGTGTTACTTAGGTTTGTCTGAATGACTATTTGGAACCACTCCAGCATATATTTGAGTTTAGGAATGGACCAAAATATGATGATTAGATCAGGAGATCAGCTGTGCCTAGCATATTAGTCATCAGTTACCAATCTCAGCAGATGGTCGAAGCTACAAGTTATCAGACTCAGCGAACGGTGGGAGCTCCAGCACCTCAGACTATGCAGCCAGCAATAATTCAGAGGATTCGACCACTGTCTATTCAGACGTTGCCACTATCAGTTACAGAGATGGACCGGGTTTACATTGTCACCAGAGAGAAGGCACCGTAGGTCGATGGATCAATTTTCCGAGATACTAAAGAGCTATAGGGTATTTATGTGTAGGTCACTACTTGTAACTGAGTAGCTACTGTTAGAGAGATGTTGGACATTTCCTAATATGGTAGGTAACAAACTTGACTCACAATAAGGGTTGGTTTTTTACTTCGTATTTATATCATAGTTGTGGTATTGATACCTGTTGTCGTTGATTAGTACCTGTTGAGGTAACTAGTAGTTATTGTGGTTTATGGTTTGTAGTTGTGGATTAGTCTGGGTTGGTTTTATGGTTGTGGTCCACTAGCTAAATTTGGGGACCAAATTTTTGTTAGTGGGAGAGAATGTTAAATACTGAAATTTTAACGGGTTGAAAAGGTGAATTTCGAAAATTAGGGGCCAAGTTGCAATTTTCCAAATCTGATGGGCTTATTTGCAAAATGTCAAAACCCTTAAAAAAAGCCCTAAAAACATCCCCCATTCAGTTTCTTCCAGATTCCCTTCTTTGCCTCGACGCCACTGCCCTAGCCGAACCACCGCGCGAGCAGTTTCCTCTCTCTCGCGACAGCCCTCGATCGTCGATGCGTCGCCTCTCCTCGACGCCGACGCAGAGCTTCTACCGAGACTTCTCCTTCTCCTTCTGATTCTTCGCCTTCTTCCTCTTTGGCGCACACGAAGGAGGTGCCGCACTCTTCTCGTCTCGCGGAAACCCTAGGCAGCCGTCGTCTTGATCTCGCTATTGTCCTCGTGCGAGCACATGACGGTGATCTTCCTCCCTTGGCCACCACTGGAAAACGGCAGGCCACTGTTTGACCTCGCCGCCCCCAATTTCTTGCGCCGACCATCATCAAGGAAACTGATCAGATTTGGTTTATGCAATTGTTCTTGCTCCAACTGGTGGACAACGTTGTGCTCCAAATTGCGCCTAAGAGTTTAGTGTGCACTGGGCTTTGATTCAGACTTATTCAGTTGATCGTGGGAGGTTCTGTTCGTATACGTTCTACAATTATAAGGCGGGTACTTCTCCTTTGTACTCGAGTAGTTTTCTTTATCTTAAAAGCATGGCCATATTATGTCTAATAGGTTGCTTGACCTTGTTCTTTGTCGTTATTTAAAACATCGTCGTTGAGACTTATTCTTCATTGATCTTCGAGTATTTCCAAATTTGTTTCTGTATAGTCCTCTGTTTGTTTTCCGTTCTGTAAAGTACCGCTTGTACGTGAGTACTTAGAAGTCCATTAAACACAATTAGGTTTATTTGACATTAGAAATACCCTACCTAGTAGTGTAGGTGCATAATCGTTGGTTTTCGATTTCTGGATGGTTGTATTGATGCATCGTATACTTGTTGGATTTTGTTGCATCGTTGTTTTCTTCGGTTGTTTGTGCATCGTATAACATGCACCATACTTGCACATTGCATACTAACGACTGTTGGGCTTACATTTGGTTAAGCCGTCGTTAGTCATATTGTTGCTCGATTCACTCAACCACTTCTTGTTGTGGTAGTGGTTGATAAGCACCATTTTATTGATTATTTTAAGTGCTTAAATCCATGTTTGATCCATGTTTTTATTGTTTAATTGTGATTTTACCCTAGGTTTTAGGATTTTCTATTATTTTGGACTTTATTGCAAAATTACATATTTTTGGATTATTTGGCCACTAATTTTCTGATATATTTTTGTAGGCATCAAAGGATCCTGGACCTAGGGCATATTGGGTCAAATTTGAGTCGGATGTGAACCGGATCGGATTATCAAGCTTACAAGTAATCCGGGCCGTCCGATTCAAGAGCGGCTAGATCTGAGCCATCCGGGACGATCTGAAGCAATCCGAGCTAGGGTTAGGGTTGATCAAGCCCTATAATCAAGATCTGAAGGTTTCATCCCAATCAGAGATCATCCAACCGTTGGATCAAGCAAGGAGGGCTCTAGAGCGTCCATTCACAGATAGAGTTGATCTGGACCATCCGTTGCATATCTGGAGGATCCGAGCTACCACAAGGCAGATCCTGACCCCAGATCATCATCATAAAAGTTTGGCTCAAATCAGACCAAGATCTGCCGTTGGATTTCATCAAATCAATCACAGCCGTCCATTTTTTATTACTTAAGGAAAAATTTCCCACAGCGCACAGTGTCGCGTCTTCGCCAAGTCTCCGCCGTTAGCTCGTCTTCTTCGTTTTCGTTCTTCAATTCCTTAGCTAGATTTCTTCATCAAAGGAGGCGCGTCCACTCAATCCATTATCAAAGCAAGGGTTAGGTTAGTGAGAAGAGTTCTCAGTGAAGTTCAGATTGGATCTTTGCTCAATAGGGAAGTTGCGCGAGGTCTCGGCAGTTTGCTATCCGAATTCAGAGAACTCAGCTGTGCTCCACTTCCACTGCATCCGAGCTGACCAGAGGGGTTCCCTGGGAGGTCTCGGTCACTCCCAAATCCAAATCGCAAGCCACTACAGCGAGTTTGAAGAATTCGGAGCTGAATTTCAGTTTGGGCAAAGTCTGATTCGATTCGGTAGCAGAGAAGATCTTCCACTGATTTGCGGAGCTTGCGGGTCCGAGGTTCTCCCTTGATTGACGACCAAGGAACTCTTGAGTTGAGGAATGGTTGAGGAGTAGCTTAGTTCCTTAGATTTCATTTTGTTGTAGCTGTAATTGGATTTCGGCACTGTTCTGTTTCTGCAGTTTTGTATCAGTAGTTTAATTCCAAGTTTCTGATTCGTTTAGCTTAATTAGGTTGTCAATCTTTAAGTTAGTTAGTTTACAAGCTTGTTTAGATGATGATTAGATTTAATTTCAGTAGTTTGCAATTTATTTCTTGCGTGCCATTTGAACCCTTGCGTATCAGCCCAAATCTGAATTTGCCATTTAGTTTCTGAGATTTTCAAATTGTTTCACTGTTAGTGATGCTAATTCAGTTAGTTTAAGTTTGTTTAGATCTTAGCTTCATTTCTAAATCTTGTTTAGCTTGGTAATTCCAAATTCAGTTTGTTTCCCAGCCAAACCTAGCGTATCAGATTTCTTTTCATGCAACTTTCTGTCCAGTTTCAAGGTTTTCAGTTATTTCAAAATGGATGTGAGTTTAGTTCATTCTCTGAAATTAAAGATAGCATTTAGTATGTTGGTGCATGGGATCTGAATTTGCTTCCATTCGGTTGTATTTCTGCACTTCAACTCAGCTAGTTTGCATCAATTCTGATTTATGCAGCTGAAATTCTATATCTGCCAGTTCATCTTCTGATGAACATTGTTAGCTACAAATTCTGAGTTGTGTTAGTAAAGTAATGCATTTAGGTTCCAGAATTTGATGTCAGCTGTTTGCATGATCTGCATCTAATTGATTCGAATTTCTGCCTGCTAAATTTCTGCATGAATTCCCTGCAATTCAAGTCCATTTGATTTCTGCAATAGGGGCAGATTTGGTTGAGCATCATTTTGACTCGGAATTCCTCATTCATATTTGCAAGGTTATGCATTGGTAGGTTGCTTATCAAACTACATCCGGTCAGTGGCATTTTTGGGCTGATAAAATCAGTTTTTAGCACAAAGGGTTCAGATTTTGGCACATGGGGATCAGCTTGCGTGGCAAGCTGTTTTGGCACTTGTTTGCAACAGAATTTCACTAGTTTTTGGGTGTAGGAAAATTTTTGAAATCTATTGATATCACCCTTAGAATCCCTGGATTTTATTTGCATTGGTTTGCTTTCCAAAATCATAGTTGTGTTGAGTTGTTTTGTAGTTTGATGTCTGAATTTCATAGTTGGTAATTGTATTAAATTGTTTGCTTCCGAAATTGCAATCACTGCCTTCATTCCTTTGCTTAGCATTTGTTTTACCTTTGAGATCAGAATTGGTCCAAAATTGATTAAGTGTTTTAGTGGATTAAGTGTAAATTGGTTGAATCATTAAATGTCATCACTTGTTTTGTCGTGAGTTAAGTTTCCCTTCTTCTCATTTCACTTTCGTATCTGAATAGCAACCCAACACCCAAGTTTTATTTGAAACCCAGAATTCACAAACGACACATAAACACGAGCGCGAATCAAACAACGTCAACTAGTCCCCGAGAAAAATACGACCTGTGGCCCCTATATTACATTTTCATATTTTGATTGTAAAAGGGTTTCAGTTATTCATTCATTCATATATATTTAAATTTGATGAGCCCATACATTTCGTGACAAATTAAACTAGTAGATTTGGGCTTTGTCAGTGGTTAGAGTGCGAGTGTTTGTCCTGTTGTGTCAGATAGTGACACCCTCACCGTTGTTTTAGAGGGATGAGCCGTTGGTGGCTCACCCTCACTGTTGTTTGTTTTTGAGGGATATTGTAGCTGTAGTAGCTCCCCCGATGTACCGGGGTTTGGAGTGTAGGCTCCCTAGCATCCTGTCCACTCAACCACGCCTTATGTGGTATTATTATTGTTGTTGGAGTGTTACAGTTGTCACAGCCCTACCCACTCGGTCACACAGATGGGATGTGTTGACGGCTTGACTGGCGTCAGGGGTGACACATGTCATTGCATCATGTGCATACGTATTTCTTTTATGCATTTGCTTGTGTTTGATGCACTTATATGAGCTATGATTGTTGCACATGTTTGACATGCATGTATATATTGTTATTATTGTTGTTGAGTTGTTCTATACCTGCTTAGTCATTATTCGGACTTTATACCATGTCGACTTACATATGTTAAGCATGATTAGGTTTCTATATTTCCTTATGGACTGTACCCTATTGGAATCTCTACTTGGTTATCTTGTATTATGTCATGCTTATTGTCTACTCATATACCCGCAGAGTCCGCCCGGACTCACCACCCCTGTTTTTCTTTTTGTTGTTTCAGATAGCAGGTAGACGTATTTCTTGGAGCCAGGAGAGGATCCAGTTGCCAGTCCCCAGTGTCGAGTTGAGTTAGTCTTTTGTATTTGGTTTAGTTATTTGTTTCAGTACTTGGAGTTTAAATTTTATTCGTTATTGGGTTTTGTTGCTATCAGAGACTTTTGTGTTCTCTTAGATTGTAGTTCTTTTCTGTTTAAGGTGGCTGAGCCACCCGTTATCTTTTGAGTTAATATAAACTGTGTGGTTGTGATTTTTATATATTATTGTGATGCCAGCCGCTTGTGGCTGAGCTATATTGAGGAGATATGATGTATAAATTGCCCCATATTGTTCGCCGTACAGGGGAGATGCTGTCCGATTTTCGAGCAAGCATGTGCCTCTGGGGGTTCGATCCACTCCTAGTTCCAGATCGAAGCTAGCAACTTCCCCATCCCAAGCCCTAGATCACTGGAAGCACGCCCAAGACACGAACAGAGGTCAAACAAGATCACAACCTCCATTTAGAACAAGTAGCGAATTCAAAAGAAACCTAGGGCTTACCTCAAGACAAACTAAACTCCGAGCTCACTTGGTACCAGGATTCAGGAACTATTGTACTTGTCCTGGAGGTCAAGAGTTCGAATCCTGGGGAAGACAAAAATCCACTGCCAGGGGTGGGAAGACCGTAGGGTCGCCGGCCTAGAGGGTTGCCTGTGGGGACCATAGAGGCGGGGCCGCTACATAAAAAGGCGCCTTTTTATTATAACGACCCGACCCCTTGGCCCCTTGGGCGGCCCAACTGGCGGCCCACTTGGCGACCTCTTGGGCAGTCGTTACTCACAAGTACCAATTGAGCTACAGCTCAATTGGTACCAGGATTCAGGAACTTTAGTACTTAGCCTGGAGGTCTAGAGTTCGAATCCTGGGGAAGGCAAAAATCCACTGGCCAGGGGTGGGAAGTACTTGTGAGTAACGACTGCCCAAGAGGTCGCCAAGTGGGCCGCCAGTTGGGCCGCCCAAGGGGCCAAGGGGTCGGGTCGTTACATAGAGAAGTACAAAGAGGGGGAGCTAGTCAAGGGAAGAGGGAGAACTCGAAAAAAGACTAATATTTTTTATTTTGTATTGCATCGATAAAAAAATTCTAATTCATGTTCTTACTAATCAGAAGAGAAAACGTCACTAACAAAAAATAAATGTAACGAGAGAAGGCTAGGGTTGAAAGATATTAAAGAGGAATACATTAGATCTTATAAAATAACATACTTAATAAAAATTAAATTTAAAATATTAAAAAAAGAACCCCTTATGACTCTATCCATTGGAGCTATAATAAGTTTTTTATAAAATCTATAGTTTTGAATAAAAAATAAGATACGTAAATTTTTTATCAAGACCTTATTCTTTTCCATTCTCTTAAAATATATAATAAAAATATGTTTAATATATCAAAAATAATGGGTCCTAATAAAAATTGAGGCCCTAGGTATACGCCTTAATGACCTATGCCCAAAGACGGCTCTGTAAACGATCAATTAACACAAAACACAAGAAATCAGTTTTTTAGTTCACTCTGAAGCACAAACCATTTGTAAAAGGTAATATCCATCTCTTTGCAGACTGCTTGGGAAGGATCCTCCCTCGTCCTCCTCCGCCTCGTCGCTGGCGAGGGATAAGGTTCAGGGAGTCCGGCGGCGTTTGAGTTATGGCGCCGCGGCGAAAGAAGTGGACGGAGGAGGAGGAGCGCTCCCTCCTCGAGAAGTTCGCCGGGATGGCGGCGGATGTCTCCCTTTCCTGCCTTCGCTGCAGGGGGCGCTGCTTGCGCCCTGTCGCGGCCCATGTCAACGCCGCCCACCACGCCGTCGACCCCGCCGCCTATCCCTTCCTCTGGACCTGGAAGGACGCCGCCACCAAGGTCCACAACATGTGCCATCGGTACCTTCTCGTCAAACGCAAGTTGGTGGCCCTTGACCCGTCGCGCTCCGCCTCTGTGGATTGGGCCGAGAAGCGAGGGGGTCTCCCACTGGCTCAATTTCCTCCTCTACCGCTCCATCTTCGGCAACGCACCCTTGCCCTATCCAGCCCCCGGAGGGGCCGTCGGCAACGACGGCGAATCCGGGTTGGGGCTAGGATTCGACTCCGAGTCTGAAGGCGGAGACGAAGGAGCCCATCAGGAGGTCGAGGAGGAGGACGAAGGTTTCGATTTCAATGAAGTGGTACCCATCACGGCGGAGCCGCCTCCGCCTCCGCCACCGGCTGCAGATATGAGTAGTATGAAGGCAAGTAACGCAGCGCTGGCCGAGACGAGGCTAAGGGAGTGGGAGGCGAGGATGGAGATCGGAGGAAAGGGACGAGGTTCGGGAGAGCAGGAGGAAGGAAAGGGAGAAAGCGGCGTTGGAGGAGGAAGAGGAGAGGGAGCAGAGGAGGGGGCAGGCACGACGTTAGTGGAGGGAGGAGGACCTGGAGTGGGAGGAGCGGATGAATGGGAGGAAAGAGTGGAAGAAGCGGATGGAAGGATGCTTAGGGAGCACAGACCCGAGATAGAAGGGATCCAAGCAAGGATCCTTCACGAGCAGCAGAGTCTGATAGGGCAGCTCCTCGGAGTGCTGTTCCAGTGGCCTCCCAGCCCTGTGTTTGGGGGGCTCTCAGATGGCGGTGGCAGTAGCACGGCACTGGGAAATCACCACCTCCATCAACAGGCACACAGCCAGCCAGTTCCCTATCTGTCTCAGATGATACAGGGGCTGCACCATGTGATCGGAATTGTTCCAGGAGAGCATCGACCTGGCGGAGACGGACCGATGATCACTTCATGGTTGATGATTGACTTCTTCGATCAAGATTAAGGATTGCAAATGGATTTCTCCGATAGAGAATTCTGATGTCAGATGTTCCCCAAAACCAATAGAGAATTCTCATATCAGTGTCTATTAAGCCTCTCCCATGGTCATTCTTTCATTTCTAAGGTGTAAGGTATGATGTTATGTATTCATTCTAGCTGCCATATTCATATTTGTTATACTCCATGTGAACTAATCTCTATATACAAGTTGATTGACTTCTCAGGGTTTTCAGTAGCTCAGTTGTTGCAAGGGAAGAATGACCAGGTTGGTTATCTATAGTTGGTACTTATGTTTTTTCATATAGCTATATATGCAATTGCTGCTTCTGTTCAAGATATAATAATTCATGGACTCGCTTATGCCTTACAAATTTCATAGAAGAAAGAATTATAGTGAAGACATGCATGATTTGCAATGATCAGTTACTATAATTTCACAGTTTAAGAATTAATTGCCATGGAAACTGGTTTATTATTTAAATCAGGATTGGCAAACTGCCCCCGTCTCACAGCTTGGAACAACTGGAAACCCCTTCAAATGCCTGGGTGGGATATCTGGGTAGTTAGGCAACCATTTGTTGTTGGCCTTTTAAAACTTAGAAATATCCAAGTGAATGAGAAATTTTTCCACCTTATCTGGAATTGAAATTCATATGAGACTCATGGAATGTGGTTTCAAGCTTAGCAAAGGAAGTAGCATTGTAGATTTTGGTAAGTTGAAGACTGCTTATTTATATGAAAGTAGACACTAATCGATTACACTTTCACATTGTCAGTCCAGTAAACATGGGAAAATGAACAATAAATCGCCTCTCTTATCTAATTATATAATAAATAGTCTTTTTGATTTTGTTCTGTTGAAAATGTTTTCTTGTTATAATGACAAAAATTATGATTTGGTTTTTTAATGGTTTTGTTTGGAAATGATGTCTTATATGTCATAACCATCTTTCTGATACATTATTTTCCTTCTAATTGCAAGCTAAATTGTCTATAAGAATTAGGCTTATTCTTTGTCTACTCCGAAGTGAGGATGAAAAAGGGAAAGGAATCAACGATGAAAAAAATATTCTTAACGAAAGGGAAGAGAAAGGAGGCAAGAAGAGAAATAAAGAAAATGTGAAAGGAAAGGAGGAAAGGAATCCTTTGGTGGCCACGACCGGCCAAGTGAGATTGAACATGTGGTCGCAACGTTGTGAACTCGTGACAACCATATACATATTTTATACATCTTCATCCGGTTGTAGATCACACTTCTAATACTAAAACAACTAGTTGAGGCAAGGGAGAAGCTGATTGAAGAGCAGCACCTAGAAAGAATTTTGAGCTGACATCTCTATTTAGTATTTATTGTGGAAAAACTCGTGATGATTGTTAAACCCACATTGTTTATCACTTTTTGACAGAGTAAATTCATCTGAATTCTCCATGCAATATGGACAAGCTAACTACTCCGCAATACTCCAACCAGACAACATTGGATACATTGGAAAATCACTGAATGCCCACATCAAGGTAGCTCTCGTATGAAAGTTTTGCTCTTTCGAAATGTCATATGCCTAACCCATTCGCCACTAATGTTTAATGTTTTACTTTTTCAAAATGTCTGCCTCTATACTCACTGTTCACAATTATTTCAATTCCACAATAAGAGATTGCAGAACATCCAACTTATTTTTTGAATTATTTGGTCTAGAGACTAGTACACATAGGAGTAAGAACATATTTTGCTCTTTCATACAGTCTTCAAATCGTTGAGACTCATCTGAACAAAAATAAGTCTAGCATTTTGAATTTCAGATGCAAAACCTAGATGTGTCTAGTTGACATACTTCAAAGTAGGGGAATTTAAGCAATAACACATGGCACCAACTTCAAACTTATGTTCTACATGCCCCCCCTCATTTCCTTAATCATAGCACTAGAAGCATACAATCTTTTCAATCGATTGGTGAGATGAAAGTAATACATCTTTTTACTTTGAACATTAATTTTCTATTGTCGATCACTTCCTCTACTTGCTTTCTTGAAATGAGGATGGTCACAGAAATTGCTCTGCATGTTAATCTCAAATATAACAATCCGATGTAAATATAATTCTGACACTTTCAATTGTTACATGGACATTTGATCTTATTCTCATCCATCTATATTGTTTGCGTACTAGCAAATTCACTAAATGTTTGTAGACCATCCAAGAACTCCTAGTTTAGGCAGCCCTTAGTGAAACTGTTGTACATTCATTGACAATCCCAAATTATTTTCAACGTGGTTTAGGATACCTCAGGCGTAACAAGAGGGGAGGAGTTCCCACGAATTGGCACAGTTGGTATAAATCTTGGAGTCAATTTCTAACATCCCTTATATAAAATGCCACTGTGTTAGGGCAAAATATGACATCGCCTTTTGCTCCAAGATGGAGAGGGGAGGGACAATGCTGGGAAGGGAGAGGGCTGTTGGAAGGAGAATGTTGGAAGTAAGGAACAGATGAGGAAGGAGAGAACCGTCGGAGGAGGGATTGATGTTTATAGGGGCGAGAACAAGGAAACATGGCTGCCAAGGTCACTTTGAATGATGTAGTTTTTATTATTGTAAGTTTCCTAGGAATTTAACGAATTTGTTGCTAGTTTTTCCAAAAAAAAAAAAACCTAGAAGCACAACTTCTGGATATGATCTCTTGAAAATATAGAGCCTTAGGCAAACTTGTGAAGATCTAATGATAATGATCTATGAGAGATTGAGTTGACTGAACTAATTAAATTAGATAAAATCATGTCAATAATTATGTTTTTAAATTACAATTGTTTGAAGTTGATTTTTAATTAATCAAAGTAATTCAAAAAGTGGCCATTGGATAGTCCTGTGAGGCTTGTCTATCCAAGAAGTTGAGATAAGCACAATGAAGGAGTACTAGAAGACCTCTATTATAAGCTTGGGGGAAAACTTATCTCTTACATTTTTCTTTGTATTTTATGCGTATAGAATTGTTTCTGTTTTATGATATTTCTCCACCTTTTTGAAGGATATTTTCATCGATAGATTGTGGGCTTAAATTAACCAAATGGATGGTTAGGCTGTGGAGTAGGACTAAGTTCCGAACCGTGGAAAAGATTGGTTTTGTTATTATTATTATTATTATTATTATTAGTGTGTGTGTGTGTGAATGCTTACACACTCCTCCCCATCCTCCCTTAAATTGGTCACACCATTTATAAGCTCTCTAACCTGTTAAATTTCTAGTTGAACTCGACTATTTGAAGTATTGCATCAACAATCTCCTTTAAGTCATTACAACTTGACCATGTTGCTCATCGAGTATGAGCTTTCCAAACTCATGTGCAACTTGTTTAATTTCTACACACTCGATGTACATCGTAGAAATATAAGATAATCCCAATTCAAATTCTTTTTCAACAACATCAAAATAAATTTTAGACTCCCATCATTTAAAGACATTATTGCACCAACAAGGAGGTCCAACTACAAAAAGGGTGTGTGGAGGCTCGCCCGTGGCACAGAACAGAGGGGGAGCAAGATTATTTTACAAGTGCTGCGGTGCATGATTTGATTATTTTAAAACGATAATGCTTGAGAGAAGCATAATGATTTTACTCATCTCAGACAGCTTAATATTATCAATTCCACAATGAAATACATAAAAGTAAACTAAATACTGGGGAATCATTCTACGCCCTGGGGCAGCAGGAATAGTTTAGGATCATCGTTCGCCTAATGCATTCTCGATAATTCATTCAAAACCAATATGAAAGAGGTAGGATTATTAGTCTGGACAATGACTAATATATAAAGAAGTAAGCACATGATTTTATCAAGATTTAATCTCAAACTTAATATTTTTAGTTATCATAAAGATGAGAATACTTTAGTAAAAAAAATATCAACGAGGTTAGGTAACGTCGAACCTCGGACGATTGATTCGGTCCCACAAAAGCTATCGATTGTTGAGAAAAATCAGGAAGTATTTACGACGGACGATTCAGAAACTCAACGTTTCAAAATTCACATTTCATTTGAAGAATTTTTTTTATAAAATAAGTCATAATTAAAGACCAAACTATGAATATTTAGTTAATAATTAATTACTCCTTGGCTTTCGAATTAATTAATAATTTAAACGATGAATTTAAGAACGCAGGATGATGTTCCGTTGAGTGGGATGCTTGACCTAAGAATTTTAAAAAAGCTGTTGTGGATCAGTAAAAATGCGCTCGCTAACCTAGCCGAAGCCCAAAACCGAAACCAAAGCCCTCGTTGGGGGAGGACGAGAAAGCAGCGAAGCGAACGGAGACTTCGGAAGCTGACCGGCGACGCTAGGAGTATAGGGCGGCGCGAGCAGAGGGAAGAGAGCGAGAGCAAGGATGAGTACGGTGGACAAGATGCTTATCAAGGGCATCCGGAGCTTCAGCCCGGAGAACAAGCACGTCATCACCTTCTTCAAGCCACTCACCCTCATCGTCGGCCCCAACGGGGCCGGCAAGACCACCATCATCGAGTGCCTCAAGCTCTCCTGCACCGGCGAGCTCCCCCCCAACTCCCGCTCCGGCCACAGCTTCATCCACGACCCCAAGGTCCGTTCCCCTCTTTCCAACTTCATTCTCCATCTGTTATATATTTTGTTATTCCTCGACGTGAAGGTGGCGGGCGAGACTGAGACCAAGGGGCAGATCAAGCTTCGGTTCAAGACAGCCGCCGCCAAGGACGTTGTCTGTATCCGCTCCTTCCAGCTCACCCAGAAAACCTCCAAGATGGAGTTCAAGGCCATCGAAAGCGTCCTGCAGACCATCAATCCTCATACTGGAGAGGTTCCTCCCGTCTCCTGTCATATAGACGCCCGTTGTTTGCGATCCTTATTCATGCTTATCCCTCCTTACCTGCTATAACGCAGAAGGTCTGCCTTAGCTATCGATGCGCCGATATGGATAGGGAGATCCCAGCATTGATGGGCGTCTCCAAGGCAGTTCTAGAGAATGTGATATTTGTACACCAGGACGAGTCCAGTTGGCCTCTGCAGGATCCTTCGACTCTTAAAAAGAAGTTTGATGACATATTCTCTGCCACTCGGTACTTTCCTGCTTCCTATCTAAATGCCTCTTAAGCTTCAAGGTTGCTGATGCTGAGTGAGATTCTGTGTCTAACGTGGAGACTAATTTATCCATTCACTCTGGGAGCTATGTTATGAGATAGATAATGTTTTTGTTATGTTTTCATTGATCACATCCTATTAAAGAACTTCCTATGAATCTTTGTTGAGGCATCTACTCAACTATGCTTGCCTTGTGGAATAAATAATAAAAACTTAACTTATGGCACATAATTTTCAAATTAATCATATAACTAATTTTTAATTTCCTCACTTAATCCTGAGTGGATATTGATGTGCTTCTCAAGAGATAATGGAGAAAATGTAGCAACCACCAGGTGTTTCAATTTTTTAAATTTCCAAATTATGAAATTATTTCTATTGCAATACTTGAGAGGTTTAAATCTGAAACCAGTCAATAATTTCCCCCCTTTTTATCTTTCCCAACTTATGTTTTTTAAATTGAAATGGAGTTGAGTTTTTGCTGGACCTCACTGTATTATTATAGATTCATGATACATGACACTGCTGTTCTATTCATGTTGTCACCTTCTATGTTGTATCACAACATCTCTGACCTTGTTTATCATTTCATCCTAGCTACACCAAGGCTTTAGAGGCAATAAAGAAACTTCACAAGGACCAAGCACAGGAGATAAAAACCTACAAATTGAAGTTGGAGAACTTACAAACTCTGAAAGATGCAGCATATAAGGTTCTATAACTATCCTATCTCCTTTTGCATCATATATCTCAAGGAATAGATATGTGATCTTTCCATTGTACAAAATAAGTGCTTCTATTTCATGGACTACATTGGCAAACCTATTCCAGAAAATAGTAGCTATAATCTCAGATTTTGAATCTTTAGTTTGAAGAAGTCTTAGGGGGTGTTTGGTTTGCATTTTCCAGTCTGTTTTCCATTTTCATTTTCTGTAGAAAATGCGGTTTTCTGGAAAACATGTTTGGTTTGCATTTTCCAGCTTTGTTTTCCAGAAAAAAACATAGCGTTTTCTGGAAAACTGGAGAATGAAAAAAAGTCATTTTCCGGAAAACTGGAAAATGTGGTTTTCTGGAAAATAAAAATGGAAAATGACTCAAACCAAACGCCCCCTTAAATATCCAATTTTGGTATTTTCTCATTTTTTGTTTGAACTTGAAATGACATTTTGGTGCCGGCTCATAGTTTTTGGAATATTCTGAATGATGATTAGAATAAACTTTTATCTCATGTTCAAATATGGTAGTAGCTTGGATTACGGAATAAGCTCGTGAGGTCATCTGGATCGCCAAAGAATCACATACAAATAGTCAAATATACAATTAAAGGGATTAATAGCTAATCATTATTTGACATGAAGTAAAATAGATGATGCATTTTAGATCCCATGAACAACTCATGCTGTTTGCGGTTGTGCAGTATGCCATTGTTCAATTTTTATGTTCCAGAGATCTTAGTGTAGCTTAACTGAGACCAGAAAATCCTTTTTGCATGACTAAACTAGTCGGCACAAGAGATCCTAAAATGGTCTCTTGTATTTGAACATTTATTTTTATGTTCCAGAAATCTGTATCTAGCTCAACTGACAGGAATATCCTCTTTGGATAACTAGACTAATTAGCACAAGAGATCCTAAAATGATCTAACTTGAATTTGAACATCTGGTCCTGAAACTGAATAAATTCTTCACCAGGTATTTTTTAATTACTTAATCTTAACACTTCATACAAATTTGATACTGAATGGGCAAATTATTGTTACCATATAACTTTTCAGAGTACAGACTCTTTCTTTCTGGATGTAGTTGCACAGTTTCATAATGAGAATTACTGATATTCCATTCTATCATGCAGTTCAAGTTGATTGCTGATGCAATATCCTTATTCCATGGTGTTTTATACCATTAATTGCAGCTTCGTGAGAATATTGCTCAAGATCAAGAGAAATCTGAGTCCCTGAAAGCTCAAATAAAGGAGTTGGAGAGGAATATTGAAGGTGTTGAGAACAATATACTACATGCTGAAACCACTGTAAAGGAATTGCGCAAGTTGCAAGATCAAATTTCAATGAAAACTACCGCTAGAAGCACATTATATAAACTTCAGCAGACACAATATGCTGCCCTTGCTGAGGAGAATGAAGGTTCATTAATCCATCAATATAAACTTGATAAACTGTTTGATTTTTTTCCCTATAGGTGCATGCAACTTTATTGACTCATATGGGATGTTCGTATGCTGAATGTCGAAAGATCCCTTGTAAAGTATAGACTCACATGTTTAGTTTGACACACTTAGCTTGTTGAATCAATATACCTCTTTAACATTCTAGCACATATTAATATATTATTGATCAGAAGCGGTATGCATAAAAAGTATAAATGTTGCAGCACGCAAAGGTACTTTTAAAGTTTTAGTTACTTTGTCCCTTGTTCCAGTAAGTGGGTCGTTGGTTTATAAATGTTAAAAAATTTATTTTTCAATGTGACATATCATTCAAGTGTAATTGTTGAGGTTTAATAAGAAAAGGCACCATTTTAAATTTAAACTATACTGCCGTTAGTGGCCAACGGTGCATTTAAAGAACTAAATGTGGTAATCATGGATATTCGATAATTTTTCTCATGTTCCTATATGATCATATTACATTAATTACATACACTTCATAATGTGTTGAAACCTTGAACTGGCAAGACATACTGGCTGATATGGGTTGGTAATCATTGAATTTGAATTCCTTGGGTCAGTTAGTAATGCTTAGTTATTCTTTTCTCCCTTCTTTATTTTTCTTGATTATATAGGCTAACTAATTATCTGGTTTAATTTTTTGATCAACGGATGTACACTGCCTGGCAGGGTTATTCAGCTTTGAGGGTCTTTTTTATGATAAACTTCTAATGTATGTCATTTGTGCAATTAGATACTGATGAGGAACTGAAAGAATGGCAATCGAAATTTGAGGAAAGAATCACTTTGCTTGAAACTAAAACTAATAAACTGGAAAGGGAGATGAATGATGAAGAAACCAAAAGTTCCTTGCTTTTGCAAACAATAAATGACACTACACGTGAGATAGGGAAACTTCAGGCTGAAGCGGATGTATGTTACCAAGATTCACTTTAAGCCTTCTTCATATATATTCTTTCTAATCGCTTCAGTTTACAGATTGATACATTTTTAGGCTCATATGTCTTTGCGGCGTGAACGCGATTCGGCAATACAGAGGATATTCACAAAGTACAATTTTGGTTCACTTCCTGATGCTCCTTTTAGCATTGATGTTGGTCTGAATCTGACAAACCGAATAAAGACAAGACTGTCAGATATTGAGATGGAATTACAAGAGAGAAAGTGCATCACTTTTGTGTTCTATATGTGACTTCTGTTTTGACAAAACATGTTTATATTTATCTATTGCAGTCAACACACATTCTCTAAATTCATGCTTTTATAAAACAGATCTCTTCATATCATGTGCTTCTTTGCTATGTAATTGGAGCACTATATAGTACACTTAATTATATTTGGAGTTTATTCGAAGAAGAGGAGGCAACTAGGTAACTGGAGGAGCTATTTTGTGGCCTCTTCCTCAATCGATGTTAATTGAGACTTTGGCCCTTTCAGTGGTCTTCACATGTTGAAGAAAACATTCATAGAGGTGTTTATGAGCTGAAGAAAACTCATGCTTAGCTGTGTTTTTAAAAGTAGATAGCAAGTGACACCATAATGCCACAGTGTAGCTGCATATTGCCCTTCGAGTTGACATGTGGATGATGATTCCCATGAGTTCACTAATCTCGCATCCTGGTGTGCACTAACCTATAAGTTAGGTTTATGCACCCTATGATTTTGGCAAAGTTGTGCATTCTTGCCAACACCATCAAATTGCAGGGTATAAGGTCCTTGTACTGTTGCATCTAAAATGGAACTTTTCCCCTTAATTGTTGCAGTCCAAGTATGCATTTAGATTCAATGCAACTATTTTTGACTATAAGACTATTTTTACTTATATAGAATTCAAATGAGACGGAGCTTAAATTTTTGTGGGATCGTTATGTACTGCAAATGCTCGTTGTAGCGAAGTTGATAGCCAGAAACAGGCCAAATGCGAGGCTAAGGTTTGCTATGAAGAATATGGTTTCATGCTGTTGAGTCTTTATTTTCTTGCTGAAATTGAATAATTCCTTTCCTGCAAGCAATTATCAGTCAGGCATTTTGAGACGAATGAAAGAGAAAGAGAATGAACGAGATCTTGCAGAACGTGAGTTGTCAAGCCTTAATCTG
>JAGFNQ010002231.1:153803-206642 GCA_024364735.1 Boesenbergia rotunda
TTCTACATTTTTTTTTTATTTCCTATGTGTTTCTTTAACTAATAAGCTATGGTCTAATACTTAATCTTAGATACCTTGACTCAAAGAAAGTTGAGAAATTAAAGGACTTGCAAGAAAAGCACAGATTATCTGAATCACAACTGCAAAGATGTGACACAAGGAAGCAGGAAATTTCAACTGATTTGAACAAGAGTAAAGAGTTGATGAGAAATCAAGATCAGTTAAAAAGAAACATTGATGACAACTTGAACTATAGGAAGACAAAAGCTGATGTAGATGAACTTACTCATGAAATTGAGAGCCTAGAGGAGAAGGTATTATCTATTGGCAGTATGTCCAGTCTAGAAGCGGATCTTAAAAAACATCTGCAGACAAAGGAGAGATTTCTTTCAGAGGTAATATGTGCGCAAATTTGTTTCCCGCTTTATTGCCAATTAATTATTTAAGCTTCAAGAATCAATTACCAATTGAAATATATCCTCGTATTATTATCATCAAATTAATTGCCCATCTGTCTTTACCATCCTATTATGCATGCTAAATGTCAATATTATTGCTAACTATTAAATGGGTGACTCTGCGTACTTCTAGCAATTGTTATTCTAGTTATCATTTATTCATGTAATTCCCACTTCATTTACTCTTTTAATGCTCATATTTATCCATATACAGACATTTTGTCTGTGCATTTGATTTCCATTTTAGTTTATTTTAATTTAAAATATCTTTATTTTTTTAATATTTTTCCATTCTGATTTAATTTCCATATATAATTATGTTACACTATTTATTTATTTCAAATAAGTAATTATTTTAATTTTTAAAATTGATTAATTCTTATTTTGTATTTTATTTGTTTACTTTTGACTTTTGAGTAAATTGTTCCCATGAATTCAATCGAACTAAAATATTCTCTATGTTTGTAATTTAGTTATGTAGATTTTACATATAAAGTGTTTTTTTGGAAATGGTAAATTAATTTTGTGCCACTTTGAGCCCATGCAATTTCAAGGTTGACCAGTTGAGAGAAAAAATGAAAAAAAAAAAACTTTAAGATGTTTTTAAATGTTAAAATTATGAGAGATAAATATAGTAGAGTTAAATAATATTAAAAACATAGAGTTTAATAACATTAAAAACATAGTGTTTATTAAAAACATATTAAAAATTTAAATCTAAAGTTAAAAAATTATTCATTTTTACACTTATGTGCAACACACGGGTCATTGACTTGCTCCTGTATTAAAATTAGTTTAGGATATATTTTTTCTTTTTGTGTTCTTGTTTTTGTGTGGGTGTTTTCTTTTGAGTTCAATAACCTCGAGTTTTACCTACTATTTTTCTAGTATCTTATCATGGTAGATTTTGCTCTAGTTTTGACAATGGGCGTGTAATGGCCAGTGTCTAGCAATTGTCTAATGCATCTATTGCTTCTAGTGTAAAGCATGCAAAAGAGTCTTTCAAATGAAATGAAAAACTCTTAAAAAAGATAAAAGTAGTATATTTATAATCACATTTCATAATACAAGCACTGTGAGAAAATAGTGTGAAGCATGCAAAAAGAGTCTTCCAATTAAACAGAAAAGCTTCTAAAAATATATAAAATATATTGTATCTAAAATCACGTTTCATAATGCAAGCACTGTGAGAGAAAATAGTTGAATGAGAATAAGTATCATCCATGAGAAGGCTAGGAATTGGCAATATGTAAAACTGGACTAATACACCCTGAATCATGTTCATTTCCGGTACGGAGCTGTAGAATGGAAGAATTAGAAATACATAAGGATGAATCCTTATTGATTCCTGAAAATGGTTAAGCAAATTTCTTATGCTGCTGATATAATTCTCTATAGAATCCGAGACTGATGATAATTATGCGTTCTATATTCCTATGAGCAATATTTTACTGATTGTAGTTGATGAAATTAAGGCAGTAGTGCATTGAAGTAATAGCCTCGTTAGAAGACATAAGACCTTGTGAATGGTATAAAAAAAAACAAATAATGGTGGCTGCAACTACAACATTGCTTTTATTGGCTGTATTTTCACTTATTGTGCAATTTCTCCTGCTAATCACGTTTTATCTTCCTAATTCAAATAGGCAAATCATTGGCCTTGAAATAAATGGTAATTCTATATGTAATTGTTTATCATAACAATAATCAAATATCCTAAATTTCTGCTGTTACATCGACAGATGAACAGGTGTCATGGAACCCTATCTGTCTATCAAAGTAACATATCAAAGTACAAGATCGACCTTAAACAGGCTCAATACAATGATATTGATAAGAGATATTTCAATCAGCTGATTCAACTTAAGGTATGCATTTCTCTTGATGTTGTTATTTCGGTTTACATTCTTCAAGTGCATTATAATCATCACTAATCAGTTTACTTGCAGACAACGGAAATGGCAAACAAGGACCTTGATAGATACTACAATGCACTTGATAAGTAAGCACTTTGATCTCACCATAAGTTAGTTTACTTTGTGCTTCGTGCTTGACAATATAACCAACCGCCATGGACTTGAATATTGTGATATAAGCCTCAAACTACTTTTGTTTTATCTTTTTGGAAACTTTCTGGTGGATAATTCATGGGGGATCTCTGGGAGCATCGTAATATTGACCAATGAAATTCTATCAAACTTATCATGACTTAATTACTTGGATATTCATGGTTAGCATTGCATGCCCACAACTTTTGTTATTGTATCCTATAGACAAGAATCAGACGTTCATGAGAATGAAAGTACAAAACTATGTGAGATGCACCAACAAACACCAGAATGTTGGTAGAGGCAGTGTTTAATTTGTCACAACTACAATCATTTTTCCTTGCCTGACACATATTGTGCCTGACACATATCAGTGAAGCTATTTTTTCCCCCCAATATAAGCTATGCCATTATGTGTGCCACTTATTTCAAGCAGTTTATGCTTTCATTGTATATAGCTGAGGCTCTAAAATCTATAGGGCTTTTGGTCATATCATTATCAAACTATGTTTGTCCCAACTATTTGGTCTTGGCTGCATAAACTTTCTATTTATATTGATCCATATAATAAGATTTAGTTTCATGTTCATGGGTTTTGACAAATATGATGTTGGCTATCTAGGCTTAACAGAACCCTTTATCTTTTACCATCTGGACTTGGGACTCATTGGCAGTTTTGGCAAGCAAACATATATGTGAACCTTATTAAGTTTTAAATTGGACTGTAAACTAGTTATATTTTTCTTGTTAACAATGTCAACACCTACTAACAAGATAATTCACATCTATCACATAATGAATATTCAAATGCCAATAAGATATAATCTTTTAAGACAACTGATGAATGGAACATATAAACTAAACATTGATGTACAAATTTGTTTGCCTTTCTTTAGGAAAGGAGGTGAGATATAATTACAGTCAATGAATTTCTGACATTCCTTGACTGCTATGAACATTGAGATACAATCATGGGACCTTCTATTGTAGACTACTAACTAGCCTTTGGTAGCAGGTTCAATAATAATTAGGTCAAATCAAATGTTTTAGAAAAAGTATGCAAGTTGCTTGTAATTGAGTCGCTGCATAGTGTATATGAAATATTGAAGGACATCCACAATGTATATGAATTCTTTTTTGCCTGTAGATTATTTAACATTAATTTTATTCATTGAAAAATGCATTTTAATCGCAATTTTTTAAAACCTACATCATAATAAGAGCATCCACATCAAATTCCCTAAATAAACATTTTACCCTAAATTTTACATTTTATATTAAAAAACTCCTTACATCAACTATCCTATCCATTCCCTAAATTTAGATTAGATGAACAGTACTTCTCTAAATTTAGGAAATGTATTTAATTCCCTAAACATTAAAATATTCCCTTTTAATTTTATTTTTCACTTCCTCATGAATATATTAGGAGGATATACCGGTGCATCAGTAAAGTAGCCATTGAAGAGACGCATGCGACCCTCTAAAGGTTTTCTCCTAATAAACGCATGTCGTCGCTTGACTGGAATGATTTGTGATCGCGAACCTTCATCATCCAATGAATCTTCAATTGACAAGGCAGTTACAATTGTTTCCTACTCATCATCGGAAGAAAATAGAAAATCGTAATTACTAGTGAAATGAGACTTTACTAAAATTTTTTGGAAAAATTATATTTATATGAGATTGATGATATAGATAGGTACTGACGATGAATGTGATTTTATATAAAAAAAATATGGTTGTTGGAGGAGGAATATAATCATTGGAATAGTTGGTGCAAAGCCATTAACATAGATAATAATAAAAAATATAGAGGAGAGAGAAATAATATAAAAAATGAATATATGGTAAATTATAGGGAAGCTAATGTATTGGATAGTGAAAAATAGATATTTAAATTTAAATAAAGTAGTGTTTTTACTCTAAATTTTATATTTTAGATGGAGAATCTAATGTGAATGCTCTAATACAATATGCAAAGACCCAACACCACCTAAATCAACACACAACAAAATTTAAGTTTCTAACATTTGTCTACAAAGCTTGTAGTGTGATCCATGCAAGAAGTTCCAACAATTTTTATGCAAAATTAATAATCTTTTTAGTAAATATAATCAAAGGTTGTTGAATCGAGCTTCAAAGTGTGAATTGTCTTGCTGATTTTATGAATATTGTATCGAATTGTGAATTGTAACATTCACGTATATTTTAAGTAAAAAATTACCTTTCTAAAATTTATAAAAGTGTTGGATTTAACATAATATGATTAATAAAGCACATTGTCACAAATAATAAAATTTATTATATAATTAAAGATCCTAAAGGTCATATCATTAGAATAATTGATTAAAACTTTCATCTATCTTTATATACCATTGAAATATACATAAAAATATCGTTAAAAAGAAATATCATAATCACTCCATATCCCCATTTGAGATGTCATCATCCTCATCTTGATGGCATAACAATTTTCTTCTTTTTCATCTTCAACTTTTTTCTTAATAATTGTGCTTACCAACAAAGGAAAGAGGCCTTAACGTCTTGGTTAACAGGTTAGCTAGTCATCATTGTCAGTTACTAAGGATGAGAGCTGGGAGATATGGACATCTTATTGTTGAAGAGGTACCAAGAATAAGGGAAGGTTGTTGTCTATGGAGGGGTGATATTTCTATGGTGGAAGATGCTCGAGGAATATAGACATCGATTAATGTTGCAGGGCATGAGAGCCAAGAGACTTCCTCTAATCAACGTTGATTACTAAGGGAGCTCAAGGAATACAAACGCGAGTGTTGGCATCCTCTTGTCAATGATTGATCATTGAGGACAGGTGTTGAAATATGTCCTTTGGTCCAAGATGCATCAGGTAGAAGACACTAAAGCTTCGAGCAAGTCTGATCGCTTGAGAGATGTTCATTGATGGTTCAGGATAATGAGCCATTGTTGAAGAAACATTTGATGAATGAAGGGTCATAGACAATAAGCCATCATCGAAGAAGTAACCTTTCGTAAGCAAAGAGTCGAAGACAATACGATGTGTGAAGGATCAAAGATGAATTATTGAATAGAATAACCCTTCAGGTTTTTCAAAGCCTAAACTAATTGTGTGGAACAAATTATTTACCCAATTACATTTAATTAATGGATAAGTGCAAAAATCAGTTGATTGACATTGAATCAAGTTGAATTGTATTGAGTCAGACTGATTTTTGACACAAATGATTTACCTATATGGTTTGAATCGTTTTGGGTGCAAGTCCAATTAAACTGTGCCATTTGAATTGTGAATCATACAATTCTGATAACTATGAACATAGTAATAAAGTTCTCAGTTATCCCATTACTCCTATCTAAACTAACTTCTGCATTATTAGTTTCTATGACATATTATAGATGATTTGTTATATTTTCTCAGCTGTTCATTAGCATTCAAAACGTTTGCTACTAAATTTTATGTAAAACTTCACCTAGATGAGAAGACTGCCTTTCCTCCCCTCCATTTATTTGGGTCCCTTTCCCAAGTAGAGACAGCATTAAAGATAAACCAAATCTGTCATCTGACTATTCTTCTTTCAGTATTCATAAACTATGTTGTGAACTGTTGGATTCGATTTTGGCCTGCCAAATCGAAGACGAAAGAAATATTTGATTCCACATGGATATATGAGTGCACTGAAGCATATATATATGTTGGTATGCACAACTGCATGGATTTTTGAAAGTAATGGTCAAGTCTAATAGATTTATATAGACTGGTTGAGCCAATTGATGATTGAAGTAATCAAGAATTTGCTTGTGCTCTTTATGGCTGTTTAATCTTCTATAAAGTGCATATTAATCCAATTACCTAATAACATCAACAAAGCATATCGCCCTTTTGAGGTTTGAGCCAGCAGCCATACGGATGGCTTAACATGGCACCTGCCCATCAGAAAATACTCAACGAACTTTTCATTTTATGTAAAGAAGACAGATGTTAAGATGATAATCCAACTCAGGCTATCATTTGCAATGCCTTGCATGTTTTCCCTTTTGTAATGTTTAAGGACATGCAATGCATCTCCTTTTGACAGTATGATCTTGAACATTTTCTCGTTCTCTATAATACATTTGTTAAACTGCAATTGCATGCCACCTCTCTCTGTGCTAAT
This sequence comes from Boesenbergia rotunda, assembly GCA_024364735.1. Lineage (NCBI taxonomy): Eukaryota > Viridiplantae > Streptophyta > Magnoliopsida > Zingiberales > Zingiberaceae > Boesenbergia > Boesenbergia rotunda. The sequence continues at coordinate 160,464 of JAGFNQ010002231.1, forward strand.
AGTTTTGCGCAATGAAAGAAATTAGAATTTTAGTTCCTCTCCTATTGCTGTGCCTGATTTTTTTTTTCTCGTGCTAACTTCCTACTTCCTAGCTGATTAACTATTTTTCTGTCACCAGGGCACTCATGCGTTTTCATACAATGAAAATGGAGGAAATAAATAAGATCATAAAAGAATTATGGCAACAAACATATAGGGGCCAGGATATAGATTACATTAGTATCCACTCTGATTCCGAAGGTGCTGGGAGTCGGTCATACAGCTACAGAGTAAGGACAATAATATTAATTAAAAGATTAAGCAACACTTCTAATCCGTGGTGATTATTCAGGTTCTGATGCAGACTGGTGAAACCGAGCTTGAGATGAGGGGAAGGTGCAGTGCTGGTCAGAAGGTGATTTCTTTTATTTTGCTTTGTTATTTCTGTTTTTGTATATTGTTTTATAGATGTCAAATTTGATCACTGATTGATAAGTTTGGGAAAGGAATATACTAGTATTCTTCAATTGCATAACTATGTTTCATTTTGTCTAGTTTGACAACTAGGATAATTTTGCTTATGGTATGTTGATTTTTCAGGTTCTTGCTTCTCTTATCATAAGATTGGCGCTCGCTGAAACATTTTGTCTAAATTGTGGAATACTTGCACTGGATGAGCCAACCACCAACTTGGATGGGCCAAATGCAGAAAGTCTAGCTGCTGCTCTCGTAAGGTAATTTATCATCACGGAAGCGATAGTAGTTATACCGATGATAAGTTGCCACACTTAAATTCAATCATTGCTTGATTCTCAGAATCATGGAAGACAGGAAGGGTCAAGAGAACTTTCAGTTGATAGTCATTACACATGATGAAAGATTTGCTCAGTTGATCGGTCAGCGCCAGCATGCTGAGAAATATTATCGGGTCACAAAGGACGAACAGTATGCTTAAATACTTGTTTTTTCTCTTCAGGCTTTTGCTTTGGTGTTTTTTCTCTGCTCATTCAAACTGTTCTGTTCCAGTCAATACAGCATTATTGAAGCTCAAGAAATTTTTGATTGATTTTGTTGCGTCAAGATGGAGATTATTCGCTTACAGAACATCTCGTAGTTGAATGTTATCAGTCGGCCTATCTCAAAACAATTTACAAATCAGCTGAAGTGAAACAAAGACAGGTATCAAGGTATTTTTTTGTGGATTGGTGGGTTCTGGTTAAGTTTTGTTTATTGTATCCAAGAACCTGCTGTAAATAAGTATGTTTTTAATTATCTAGTTCTAATTGATGCACTGGTTGCATATTGGATCAGCAGTTGGTTATTGTGTGGGAAAAAAAGTGATTCACTTATCCTAGTGCTTCTCATTATCGGTGTCAGGGTGAAATGAAGAGAATAAATCATTATAACGGAGCATCCTCTTTAAGCAGAAGGAATTTTATTTTTCAGGGGATTATTTCTTCACGGATTCAATTTCTGCTCTTGATAATCTAGTTCACGATCATTACTCGTGCAAGTAAATAGCCCATTTCAATTTCTATTTGATGACACCAATTAATATTATTATATTATCATTTTATTGTATTTTTTTATTTGTTATACAAAGATACGACTATGGGAGGTTTTTCTACTTCCAAAGTTAGATCAGGATTGACCCAAAAAATATAAGGGTGTTAAAAATAAATTTGATTTGTCAATCTGATTCGGATAGGTCAGAAATATTTTGAATTGAGGGTTTTTAAGTTCGGATCAAATTGGATTGGACTCTAATTTGACTCAGAAAAAAAATTTCAGGTTCAATTCGAATTGATCTGAGTTGACCCGACTTGATCTGAAATAGGATCTTAGGGTTTAAAATTTAGAATTTACGATTTAGGATTGGCCCGACATTTTTAGTCTAGAGTCAGATTTTGTTCATTTTTAACATGTTTAGAAAATTAAATTCTTAAATTTAAATATTTAAATTCTTGTCAATTGGGTTGGCCAGGTTAATTGGGTTGATCGGATTATTCGGATTCGGTTTTATAATTTTCAAATTTGAGTTGGATTTGGATTGGAAATTTTTTAAAATACCTTTTTTCAATCCGACGGGAATCCATTTGGCTCACGTAAATTGATACTCCTATAAATTGATACACCTATAAAATTAACTTACTCTGTGTATGTTTATACTTCTATATTTTATTCTATTTATTATTTTATTTCCACTACATATTAATGACTTTGAAAAAAAAAATATTAATTGAATGAAGATAAAAATCTAAAATTGCACTATACGATGTTACATTTTGCACAAGCAATACTTGTAGTAAACAATGTTGGAGGAGCCAGAAGACAACAAATCGAATACTCAAGGCGGCCAATGAGTTTTCAATCGGGCATAGGGAGTGTTTGGGAGAATTTTTGCTTCTTGAAAAGTGATTCTTGTAGAGATTATTTTGAAGTCAGTGAGAAGCTAAAGCATGGAGTGTTTAGAAATAGAAGCTAAAAGCTGATATAAGGCAAAGTTTGAGTGTTTGGTGAATAATTACTTCCAAGCTTAATTTTTAGTTAAATGACAATAATATCTTTAAACTATATAAATTATTATTTTTAATTATCTAAATATAATTTTGATACACCATCAATAATGTTTTATATATTTATTATTATATTTAGAATATTATATCAAAATTAATTTTTTTTAATAATATATATGTTTAAAAAATATATAATTAATAAAAATAAAAATATAAAAACAAATTTATATAAATTTATAAAAAAAATTATGAATATATAAATTATATGAAAATATAAAATTTTATTTAAAACTATGGTGGCAATTATGTAAAATGATAAATTATTAAGGGTATAAATGTCTACTTTTAATTCTAGACCATAAGCAAAAAAGCAGAAGCAGAAAAAAATATCAAATTCTTGTTTCTAGCTTTTGGCTAAAAGTTATAGAAATTAAAACAGAATCTGGTATTCACAACCACTTAAAAGTGATTTTATATAGTTAGAATATAAAAAGCAGCTAGCAGAAGCTCTCACAAATACTCCCATACAATCTTTATATGATGTTGTATGTCCAATTTCAAGTCTTTTTATCTCTCAAACACTTGGCCAAAATTTAATTTCTAATTAGAAATAAATTTAAAGGATTTTAATTTAATTATTAATTAACGTTGAGCTCCACACGTAATTTGTCCAATTAATCCTTCAGATTTCATATCGTATCATTGATTTATATTATATAAGTATGTAGTGTATAAATAGAATCAATATATTTTAATTTTAATAATCGATTAGAGTCGAAATGTAATTAAAGAGAATTAAAAAGACAGCGAAGTGATTTTTATTTATTCCGAAAACCTTGTATATTAATTAATTGAAAATTATTTATCTGACGAATTTGGATTAGGGCGGCGCAGTGAGTTTAATTAATCTCTGTTAAGCTAGCTAATTGTAGTTGGATTTGGCGGCATCAATAAATTTCATATATCGCTTCTACTACTAATTCGCCACCAACTAATTCTGTTTAATTCTGTTTGCTTTTTGACGAATTTCTCTCTTCCATCCATCGATCTCCTCCTCTATTTAAACCCTGACATCTCTTCTCCCTTCACTATCATATTTCGAATCATGGTGGTTGCAGATGTGAACGGCGGCAGCATGCTGATCTCCTCCTCTTCCTCTGCAAGCAGAGTCGAGGTTCGCTCCGTGTGGGCTCACAACCTCGACCAGGAGTTCGCCCTCATCCGCTCCGCCCTCCCCTTCCACCCCTTCGTCGCGTTGGACACTGAGTATCCTGGCGTCGTTGTCACCTCCAAGAATCCCTATTGCACACTCACCGTCCCTCAGCGTTACGACTTGATCCGCGCCAACGTTGATGCCCTCCGCATCGTCCAGGTCGGCCTCACCCTCTCCGATGCTGCCGGTAACCTCCCCTGCACCCTCTACAATGACGGCACTTTTGTGCGCTACGTGTGGGAGTTCAATTTCCGCGACTTCGACATCGATCGCGACCGTTACGCCCCTTCCTCTGTCGAGCTACTCCAGGCCAACGGCATCGACTTCCAAAAGAATAAAACGTGGGGCATAGACTCTCCTCGCTTCGCCGCGCACCTCGCGGCCTCCGGTTTGCTTTCCTCAGGCCACTTTTCGGTTGTATCCTGGGTTACCTTCCAAGGCGCTTACGACTTCGCCTTCATGGTGAAGATGCTCACCGGCGGCAGTAAGTTACCTCAAACTCTCCATCAGTTCTTGGGCCTTGTTCGCTTCTTCTTCGGCGAGAGGGTGTTCGATGTGAAGCACCTGAGTAAGCATTGTCGGGGGCTTTATGGCGGGTTGGAGCGGATGGCCTCCGCCGTCCAAGTTGAGCGAGCAGTGGGACACCGACATCAGTCCGGCTCCGATAGTTTACTGACATGGCAAGTGTTCTATCAAATCGCTTCCCGGGTGAATCCGGAACTCATCAACCGTCCCGAACATATTGGGGCAATTTTTGGACTCGAACTCCTACAATGATGGAGACGCTTTTGCTAATTTCTTGTAGTTGAAAAAATAGTAATGTTGGAGACGCTTTTGCTAATTAAGTTTTTTTTAGTTTTACTTAATTTTAAATTTCTTTTATCATTTATTTTGTTAGTTGTTAAGACTAGATGGGATCCTCTATCTCAAAAAATTCACGGTCCCATTCCTCAACGACGGCCGACGAGTCGTCCGATTGTCGATCGAACACCATCGATAGATTTTGATCCTCGTATCGAATCAAATGATATCCTGAAAGAACGTTGAATCGGTCGGAATCGCTGCAATTGCAATCTCATGAAATTCGATGGTGAATCTGGTGAGATCGCAATTACGGCGATCCAGACGAGTTCACCGTAACCCCCATGGTGTAGTTTTGTTTAGGACGACGACCAGAGGCCGCTGGTGGTATCCGATCGACAATCGGAGGAGTCATCAACCATCGTCGGGAGTGAGATAAACGGGACAGGGAGTTTTATAGGATAAAGGATCTACCCCCTCTTAGGACTGGTCAATATAATTTTTTTCTTCATATTTTGTAAACTGTTTGCCAAGCTTCATTGGTTACAATAAAAGTGGCAAAATAGCAAAACAAATTAATTTGGGTCGTGCACTTAATTAGTCAACCGAAATCAACGTTTAAAGAAATATAATAATCTTAATCATTAAAGGTGATTAATCCGTAATAATTTATTCACATATTAAAATATATATTTGAAAATTAATCCATAATAATTTTTTCATTCAAGAATCCACTTCTCATTTCTTATTAGATATACATGTTTTAAATTGATTATTTTAGAAGTCATATATAATAATTTATCAACTTAGATATACATATATATATCTTGAATAAAATAATTAATTTTAAAGTACATATTAATTATTTAACACTTCAAACAAATTAATTGAATCTTGGACTGACTGATCTAGCTCTACGTAAATTTCTTACATAGTACCTGAGTAAATTAAAAAGTCCCGTGAAGACGTATCTAAGCGGCTAGCGTTTTTAGATTTATCGTTCCACCGACGTAAAATTCTTGCGATGCATAATAACTGTGATTCGAACTTTAATTATCTGGTTAACCATTTGAAGGCCCTAACTGTTACAGTGTAGCCCTAGGGGCTATCTCATTTCATTGCTTTATTTTATTTTACCTTTTTATATTTTTAGTTGGCATTAGGTATTCAATCATTGAGCTGACTCATTATGGGATGACCGACCTAACCCCACAAAGGTTTCAAATTGATCATCAGAGTAAATATGGAGATACTCATGATGGTCTATCCAAACGGCCCGCTTTCTTAAGCCAACGACCCATTAAAGGGGAAATCTCTTACAATTCATCGCAGCTAGAGTCTCGACTCTTAGATTCTTAAGATCTACATTTGGAGGTCAAACTATTACATCATAACCTCGAAAGCAACCTCATTTTATTATTGGAGTAAAAGGTGGAATGTCCGACAGTAAATACAAACAAATAAATCAAATGTAATATTTTATCTCTGATAATGTGATTATATTGATATACTAAAAGCATATAAGTACATAGAATAAAGGCTAGCTACTTACATTATCAAGTAGGAAGTTGAGTTTGATGTAGGAGTAGGCGGTAAATGGATGAAATAAATCTAGAAATATGGGAAGAGAACGGAAAGGAAAAGAAATCTCTTCCTCTGTATGCTTGTTTACCTTGATTAAGGAAGACGAGAGTATATGTTGAGTAATTTTGTAAGTGAAAAAGAGTACGTGCATCATTTTATTAATATACAGTGTAATTTATGACATAAAAAGGGTATATACTATTAGATTATACATATTTTATTAGAATTATTTATTTATAGTTTTTAAAGTATTTTAATTTTTTTCTTTTCAGTTTAGGGTTCAGGTTTTATTAACCCATTTATATAAGACTTTGTATTCGATTTTTCTTGAACACTTTTGAATTTATCAAGACGTGTTAAATATAGAAAACTTTAAGGGTTTAAATGCATAAAATTCTAAGATAAGGATGGAATCGAAAATAGCCTTTTTAGAAGAGTCTTTTTGCAAAGTTGCTTTAAATTTATAAAACCTAAAATTTTCTTTTCCTCCTCCTTTCGCAGCATTTTCTTCTCTCTTTTTTTCCTTCTTCTTCTTCTTCTTCTTCTTCTTTCTTTGTGATTTCCACCAATCCTCTCCCCTTTGTCATTGACGAGGCTGGTCCCTCTCCTCTGTGATTAGCGCAGCAATCTCTTGCGGTTTCTTCCTTGTGTGAGCAAGCCCGATGCGGCGATGCCGAATCCCTCAAGTGAGGTTTGGATGCCTTTAACTGTGAGTTTAGAAATGTTTGTTTGTGATCTGGTTGTTTGGTTGATTGGGTTCTCCATGGGAACCACGATGCCGTCATCGATGTAGAGCTAATGTCGTTCCTCTATGTGGTGGTCTGGGATAGATTTGATGGAGAAAAGGAGGTGCTGTGGTGGTCTCCAGGAGGTTGGGAATCTACCGGCATCAAATCAGGTAAAGTTTCTTCTGGCTGAGTAGATCAGTAGTGATGAACTGGATTTGGAAATTAGAATAGATGTCATGTTTGATGGGACAATCGGGTAGCTGATTGATGTTTCTGTTAGAAGTGGATTGAATCAGCTATGCAGAATGTTGTTTATATCTTATTTTTTTATTTAGATCCCAAAACTTGATCTAAGGTTGGATTGAGATGAGTTTCTTGTTGATCGTCCTATTTCTGTGGTTGAAGATGAATGAGGAATTAGGTTTGGGGTTGATTCCAATTGTTTGTTACTGTAGAATTTGATCCGTATTGGAATTCAGTATTGGTTTGGTTTGTGTGTAGCAGCTTGTTTCCTTGTGGGGATGTTCGGTTGAGAATCTAGATTTAATTTTGATTTGGATTGGTCGCTTTGGCGTGGTGAGTATTGGATTCGAGTTAGTGATGTTCTGATCTGTTCTTCTTGGTATTTTAAGATATATTCTTGTTCCGGATTTCTATCGTGAGCTCCTTTGCTAGAATTTGATCTTTGTGTAGCTGTGATGATTGGATCTATGAGGGTGGTATAGTATGGGAATTCTATTTGTAATTGGTGTTCGATCCTTGCACCGTGAACTTCATTGGTGGAGACTAGTCCTTAGTTGGATTGGATCTAGGAACTATCCATGGTTTACTACCTCGGTTTAGGTTAGGATATGATGAGATACATAGGAAATTAAACCTAATCTTGAAAATTTAGTTTAATTATGGATTAAGGGTTAATTAAGTAATGAATGATATAAGTTAGGATGATCCTAATTAATTAAGGTAGATGGTTTAGTTGAATATCATGTATTATTGTAGTTGAACACTATGTCCTTTAATACATGACACTGATTGACTTTTGGATATTGGACGGAGGGTTCTCTATGTTACGAGCTTTTCCATTTGAAGCTGGTACCTTTTGACTTATCTTTGTAGATATTGCCAGATTTCTATGCATAGTTAATTTCTTTTATGGATAATGATAAGATTTACCTTTATTTGTCTTTTATTTATCCTGCTTGATACTTACTGCTTGATCGACATACTCAAAGTTTATTTTCAATACAATCTCTATATTTGATACTCTTATTCTGTAAGAGTATGTGTGCATAGGAAGATTTGCATATCATATACTTGACATTTATTGATATTTAGTATTATTGCATGCCCAGTAGAGTATTTATAGGTCATGATTTATGTTTCAGACATGTGCATATCATTTTGAGATTTGCTTGATGAGTGTTACGTGTGTTAGCGTCTTGCACCATCTTTGCATTATTGCATAACTGACGATCCTTGACCCTCTTGTAGTTGAGACGGGTTATCAGTCATATCAGGATCTGCACACACTGTCACTCATGGATTAGTGGTATTATTAGGAAGGTGTGCGCAGTTGCCCTATCAAGGCTTCACTCGACCGCTCATGGGTAGTAGTTTCAACAGCGTGGTAGTAGACAGAGATCTCTTCTCTTTTCCGTGATATGAGGAGATGAAAGTAGTGCTCCCCATATGACTTGAGGTAGGAGAGTGTCCTCCGCTAGCATTCTGTCCACTAGGTCACTCAGAAATAGTGATTGCAGAGTGTGTACAGTTGTATAGCCCTAACTATTCGACTTCACCCATGACCTGTGACGGTGGCTGATTGGCGTTAGGGGTAACCATGTCATTGCATCATTGGCATGATTGAATGAATTGTATTTGTTTGTGTTTGCTGCACTTGTTTGAGCTATAATTGCTGTATTTGGATGATATGTATATACAGGAGGTATTTTGTTTGCATACGGTTTGGTGATCATTCGGATTTGGTGATCATTCATGTATTTTGTTTACATGACGACAAAACCAGAAATTGTTGTAGTTTTCCGTCATATGTTCAGATTTTTCCTATAAGACTGTATATGCTTATTTCTATACTATTTTTATATAACCTTTTTACAGTTATGCATATCTATATTTCATATACATGTGGAGTCCTCCTAGACTTATAATCGTTTGTTATGTTTTCTGTTTCCAAATGAATGTACTTGGAGTCGCCAGGAGAGACCCTAGTAGTCAGTCCCTTTCCGTCGAGACGCTCCAATTTTTTGTTTGTCTTTTGTGGTGGCTTTGTTTTCCTTTTTGGTTTCTGTGGACTTATATTTATCTTGTACCTTGTGTTTGTGTGCTTTGTGTACTCTAGAGGAGCTTGTGATTGTATGTTTATGATGTAAGTCATGTCAGCACACGTTTTCATTTGTTGTGATGTATTTATTTTTGTTATATTATATTTACCGGTCGTGTGGGTCGAGGTTATAGAGGAGGTCGTATAAGTCATGTACAATGGATTCAGATTGTTCGCTGTACAGAATAGATATTGCCCGATTTATATCGAACCAGTGGCTCCCTCGGGGCGTGACAAGACGACTACTTTTTATATGCATCATTGTTTGGATATAAATATAATTTGTGAGTTAAAAAGGGTATATGTATGTTCTTATAGTATAATTTTGTAAATAAAAATGGACACATGCAATAATTTTTTCTCTATTCGTTATTTTTCATCCGATTTTAAGGTGATCATTTTGATTTCAAAATTATCCATTCTGAATTGCATTTATTTTTTCTCTTAAAATTTTAATAAAGTAGATGATGAAAAAAAATTTACTATAATTTTTTTTTTAATTTTACTTTTCGCTTTCATAAGTAAATTAATTACCTTGGGTGTTGGAAATTGGAATTGACTTTAATTTATAAACACAAAGGATTTCTGACTTCTGACTTTAAACATTATATAAGTGGATAGTAGAGAGTGGGAAGGAACTTTGATGCAAACATGCCAACTAATAGTATAAATTAAGTATTGCCTAATAGTTTATGGAAATTGTTCTTAACGTTGACTAAGATCTTTTTCCCATTCTCATTCATGTTTTTGATCTTTGGAGTTTTCATGAATTTCTTATTAGCATTATCTTGTTTTATCTTGATTCTCTTTAACTATTAAATTAAAAATTAGTTGGCATATCATCCAAATTTCAAATAAAATACTAAAAATATCCATTCCTTAAGTTGAATTAAATTTTATATTAAAAAAGTTATTGATAAATTGAATTTATTTGAGAGAAAATACTAATTTTAATCCTTATTTAACCTATTCATGTTGAATAAAATTAATGTGAAGAAGTTTATTGTATTTTATACGAAAGTTTTGGGTTCAATCGCACCTTAAGTGATTGGGCTATATTTAGAAGGTAAAAAATAATTCGTTCGCTCATCTAGATGATTGGACTTCATCTAACTACCATTAACGGTAAATCTCAATCCTTCTTGACTGAGTCTCTTTAGTATCTCATTCCATTTTTCTACCATATCCAATAGATCTCAAACTACCTAGCTAGCCAAGTTAGCTACACCAAGTCAAACTCCTCGAGACTTGAATGCTTCTCATTTTAGAATTTTCTTTGTACTCCACCGGACCAAGTCATTAAATGTGTTGTCATGCTCACACTCAAATTATTATTCTACTAATAGGTGACGTGCTTAGTTTTTTAGTCATTATGATAAATTGAGAACGACTCATGCCATCGGGATTATGATATAGTGGTAGGGTGAGTAGTCGCTATCCCAGATATTCACAATTCGATCCCCAATTACGACGTATTTGTAGAAATTTTTCCTCCAAATGGGGCGTGAATCCTGGGACGTTGGGCTTCTAGACCGCCTACTGCGAGCGCTTCCTGATTTACTCTGGCGGCCGGTGGAAAACTTCCGTGTGGCCGGGCCGGTCGCCCAAGGTTGGTTGGAAAAACCACGTTAATTATTTTGTCAAAGTGTCTTAGCCCAAGTGGTAAGCATGGAGACATATGTTGTCTAAGGTTTCGGGTTCGAGTCCTCTTAACGACTAATATTTATTGGCTGAGATATTATTCCAATAATTATACTCTTATCAATCAGTGGCACTATGCCTCCAGAAATTTCGGAAGGGGGTTTCTGATAAAGGGGACCGTTTCGGCGGTGGCGCTAGTCACTATAAAAAGTTTACCCATTACATTTTATGCCACCGGGGCTATGGTACAGCGGTAGGACGACTAGTCGCTATCCTAGGCATCTGCGGTTCGATCCCCAGCTACGGCATATTTGCAAGAATTTTTCCTCCAAATGAGGCGTAAACCCTGGAACGCTAGATTTCTATACCGCGCACTAGCTACGAGCGCTTCCCAATTTATTCAGGCGGCCAGTGGGAAACTTCTGTGTGACCGAGCGTCTCCGAGATTAATCATTTTTTTTTTGGATCAATCATCCATTAAAAATATTCACGAAGTTAATTAAGATTTCATTCTTAAATAAAAATAGAAAAATGACAACACATTTTTAGCTGCCCCAAGAGCTAGGCATTTCCTATAAAATCGTAAGCACCACATGCTCATCTATAAGCATCCCCATCTATCCATGGCTTTCCCACCATTGCCAAAGCTCTTCCTGCTCTTTGCCGCCATGACCATGGCAGCATTGGCCGAGCACAGTAGCGTCCACCTCCACTTCTACCTCCACGACACCCTCAGCGGCCCCAACGCCACCGCCGTCATGGTCGCGTCGGCCCCCGAGAAGCCGGCCACCTCGCTCTTCGACTTCGGCGACGTGGTGGTGATCGACGACCCGCTGACGGAAGGGCCGAACCTGTCGGCGTCGAAGCTGGTGGGGCGCGCGAAGGGCCTTTACGTCCTGGCCTCGAAGAGCCCTGTCGACCCGGCGCTGCTGCTGACGACGAGCCTCGTGTTCACGGAGGGGCGGCACGGCGGCAGCACGCTGATGATCCTGTCGCGGGACGCCGTGATGGATCCGGTGAGGGAGCTGCCGGTGGTGGGAGGCAGCGGGGCGTTCCGGTGGGCCCGGGGATACGCCCTCGTGAAGACCTACGCCTTGAATACCACCAACGGCGACGCCATCTTGGAGTGGGACGTGTATGTCCGCTACTAACTAATTATATAATTAATAGTTAATTAGTAGCTTAATTCCGAATCATGCGTGACGAACTGCTTGTTAATCCATCCATCAAGTCGTTCATGGTAATAAAGTAATTTTGAGTAGATGTCCACGTTCATTTGTAGTGATTGGCACATGGGTGTGGTGACCATAATTTTTAATGGTTACCATGCCTTTAACCTCGGGCTCATCTAACCCCCCCAGGTCGGGCTCATCTCCGGGCCGACTGGCGGGAGTGTGGCGTAGCTTGACCGACCTCTTGATCTATCAGGTCGCATGCCTGACAACCTCGTTAGCCATCCAGGATCGGTCAACAGGAGACTTTTCATCCGGCCGGATCACTAGGTTAATTATTTTTTGCAATGCCTCTAACCTCTACTACTCTTTTAATGACTTTTAGCAATCAACAACCTCTTTGATAATCAAACAGAATGAGGAACTAACAATTGTTATTTACCAATCTCATTCCACAACACCATCGATTGCACCGTCTCTTATATACAAAGATATACAAATGGATAACTTTTCAAATGGAATTATTTTTATTTTCTAATAATCTAAATATCCAATTTTTACTATCCGATTGATTACTGCTAAAAACCTCCAAATGGATGGATGGCGGTCATAGTTAAAAGTAAATTCACCCATCTGTAAATCACCCTCTGAACGCTGCCACATACTGTCCACAATAGATCCTCCAAGGTCTAGTCTGCTCCAATTGGCCATCTCTTTGCGGATCATAAGCAATTCAAATTAGCCCCCGCGGGCATGACATGGTTAGTAATGTTTCACTTGGATAATCCCTCATTTTTCGAATTCGATTCCTCCCTGATAGAGCGTGCAATATGCTGACGAAAGAAATCGCAATAGGCTGCTGCATGGTCGGACCATGGAATATCGAAATCATCAGTGGTGAAGTCGTCATATATCTCCGTCACGTGATTTATCCTCGTTGACCGGTAGGGATTCTCGTTGAAGGCTGTGGGGCAGGGTCGATCAACCAAGCGAATTAGTCAGGCGCAAGCTTGAATACCCTTGTAAATTAAAAAAAAAGCAATATTCAAATTATGTTTTTCAACCATAAGTGATCTTAATTGATATGAAATAATTTCAAGGGAATCTGACGCAGTCTCATGGTTTCCCTTCAATATTATAACTCAATCAAACGATTTAGGGGTAAAAAATTGAATCTACTTATAAGTCAAATGGTTGACTGCCACTCAGACAAATCAAGTCCCTCCTGGGACCTTGAAAGACTTAAAAACAAATTAATATGTTTCCATTTAACTCGATCGGCCCATGATACATTAACTTCAAGTCTCCATCTTAAATTCAAAGAAAGCAAAAGGAATAAACGCATTGGGTTATCAATGAACGTCAAAGAAAGATAAATGTTATATATGAATTATTAAACTATTAATCAATTATTCTCTAGAAATAAATGTCTAGAAAAGACCACAATATTTTTCTCATCTCTATTTTTGAAATTGGGATCTCCACTCTGTATATAATTTTAATTTAATTTTAAGCAAATTAAAATAAATTCAATTTAAATCTATTTAATCTTAATTATCATGTCAAGTTAGTGGACTCCAATTAATTCTAAATTGGTTTTTATTTCATTCTATTTGTTAAAATATGCATTTGATTAAATTATTTATTCTAAAAATATTTAAAATATGAAATTTTTAAATAAGATAAACTTTATATTTAAAAGATTTTATATTTTGTAACTTTTACCATGAGAATTAAAGTCATTATTCAAAAATTATAATATATATATATATATATATATATATATATATATATTCAATAATTCATTTTACTATACAATAGAAGATTTATACAATATTTTTACATATTCTCAACATAAAAATTACATTAATCCATAAATAATTTGAAATTTTCATATAAATATAACATAATCAATCTTTAAAATGATCAAAATATACCTAAAAATGTGGAAATTGAAAGTCATGACTGTTGTAATGCAAGGTCTCACTTTATGCCTATACAATGAAACTTGAAAATAAAAAACAATTTTCATCGTCATTGTAACTATGCAAACTCTTAGATTTAAAGTATTTGCAATAAAATTGTAATTAAAACTATTAAATTAGGTGCAATAATAATAAAAATATATATTTTAAAATTATACATTCAAGCAAAAAAGATCCAATCAACATCAGATATATGATGTGATAATATCAAATATTTTTTTTTAAAAACTAAAAGTTATAGTATTTTTCGAAAATACCATTATTTCAATATTGTTATAACGTCTATAATAATTAAAATAAATTTTTAGTTTTAGTTTTACTTTATTAAAAATATTATATAAAATTTTTTTATATAAATAATACTTTATTAACTTGGTTAAAATTATTTAAATTCATCAATTAAAACCACTTTAAAATTATTATAGAAATTACATAATAACTATTACAATTGGTATTAGCTAAAAACGTCCATGCTAATCCCAATCCCAATCCCAATCCCAATCCCAATCCCAGAAGAAAAAGAATATTAAAAGTTGAGCAATGATAGAGAGAGTAAAAATGGGAGAGTGAAAATCATAGTAAATGATGTGGCATGACATGGCATGACGTGACACTTTACATGCACACGTCTGATTATCGCTTGGACACCATCGGCGGCCTTCGGCCGCTGTCCCAAATCAAACTATACCCTGGGGGGCACGATGAACCCGTCCAAGATCGTGCATGCAAGATGCCACGTCATTCACTATGATTTTCACTATCTCATTTTCACTCTCCCAATCATTATTCTTAAGAGTTATATTAGGTTACCAATAAACATTAGGCTCAAGCAAATATTTTATAACTAAATAACTAAACTATTATGTTAATGTTAAATTGTTCTAAAAAAAAATACATGGTAGGATCTGACTATATCATCTTGACAAGAATCCACTACATCACCATAAGAACAACATTATATATTGGATAAGGACTAACACTAAATAAATATTTGTAAAATAGAATGCTTACTAGTAAAGCAATGAACGTAATAGATGTGATGATTAAGAGAATAATTAATGTTTTATGTTCATAAGAGACAAAATGATTAGGAGATGAAGTAAAAATGATAATAAATGTGTTGATTAAGAGAATAATTAATATTTTAGGTTCATAAGAGACAAAATGATTAGGAGATGAAGTAAAAATGATAATAACTCAGGGTTTAACTTATGATATACATTAAAGAGTTAAAATAAATAATCATGTATTATTGTAGATAAATTTGTTAAAGGTGGCAAAAAGGTGATTCGCTCTTTTCCAGCACCCTCGCAAATCCGTCCAATAGCCAACACGGAATAGGTAAATTATGGGAGCTAGTAACCCGAATGCTGTGACTAGTGCGTGGGAATGACAGACACATTGACTTTGTCAAGTTTTGACCGCAAACCTCAAGGTGGCAATACCCACATACTAATCATCGGTCTATCCCACGAGGACATATATAAATTCGTTAAAAGATTAAGTGGTAATAGTAGTTATAAAGGAAATAAAATTATAGCTCTTAAGATAGTGGTCTGCAGTAAAAAAAAATTAATGTAATTAACATATATGTATCTCAAGTAAGATTAGATGAAGATATCAAATTTAAGTTTTATAAAAACTTAAATGAGGTAATATAAAAAATTCCATCTAATAAAATGGTTTTGATAGGAATAGATATAATTGAGTACGTAGAAGTGAGAAATATAAGTACCCCATGTTGGTTTTGATGTGGTCAATCGATTTAAGTTAGGTCTTGGTGTTTTTAATCCATGTGTCTAAGTGTACAGGAACTTAGGAGTGCAAGGTCGAGCGGAAGACGTAGCGGTCGAGAAGGATGGTACGGAAAGGGAGTCGAAGGACTTGGTGCATCCGAGGGACGTGGAGCTCTGTAGAAGAGTACGTCGGTGGAGCGAGAAGGAAGTGCGCGGTGTCCGAAGGATGAGAAGCTGCGTGGAAGGATGCTCGAGGGGCGAAAGGGCGGAGTCGGGTTCGAGTGAGCCTAACTCCGGTGAGCCAGAAATCACCCACTAAGACCGGAAGTCAGGCTGGAAAGTGGTCAGCGATTGCTGATCAAAACAACCACTGTCGGATGCCTATGAGCATACGGGCGCCTGGGGTCTCGGGCGCCCGAGCGATATAGTGCTAGGCGCCCGAGCACTCAGGTGCTCATGAGCCATCAGGTGTCGGAGAGCCTAATCTTAGCCGTTTGTGAAAGTTGCTCTCTGGATAAGCCACGTGTCAGGCACTCAAGAGCTCTCGGGCGCCCTATAAGTGCCATATCAACAAACGGATAACTCTGACCGGGGCTATAAATAGACCCCTGGAGCTCAGTTTCATTCATTCCAAGTATTAGCAAACTAGTTTGATGTAATCTTTCTTTCTTTCTCTGGAGTTTTCACGTGTCTCCACCCGAATGAGTTTTATTCAAGAGAATTGAGTCATATTCAACCTTGGATTAACAACCTCCCTGGTTGCAAACCAACTAAATCCGATTGCCTTTTTATTTACTGTTTGCTTCATTTGTTTTTGTTATTTTTGATCTAACTAACATCTTTGTCAAAGATAGACAAAAGAATTGAGTTTTTTTTCAGGGACAATTTACCCCCTCTTGCCGACCTTCGATCACCCTCAATTGGTATCAGAGTAAGGACGCTCTAGAAGGACTAATAGCCATCTGAAGCAACTACAAAATGGTCAGACCAGTCATCTATTTGCCAAAGTTCGAGGGGGAGTTCGCGAGTTGGAAGCACAAATTGTAGGGTTTTTTTAAAACTGATTTCGATTTGATTTTAATAATGAAAAACGATTTTGTAGCTTCCAAGGATGTCGACAACAAATCCAAAGACGAAAGCCAGTGGACTAAGAAGGAACAGGCTGACTTTGTGGCGAACGAAAAAGCAGAATACCATCTGCTGACTGTATTCTCTGCACAAGAAGTCAACCGAATTGGGAACTACCAATCGACGAAGGAACTTTGGGAAAAGTTCCTTGCACTCCATGAAGGTATCTCCGAAGCCAAATTAGCAAAAAGAGATTTGCTTCAGAATGAGCTCAGCAACCTTTGACTGAAAGAAGGAGAGTCAGTAGTACAACTTCATGCTAAGCTTAAGGAGCTGATGACAGAACTCAACAATCTCGGAGAATTGGTAAGCAATCGGGATGCGCAAAGGTACGCATTGAACGCCTTTCCAAGAACCCCTAACTGGATTTCAATAATCGACGTCTACTACATCTCTAAGGATCTTGAAGTAAGTACCTTAGAGAAACTTTTTTCCACTTTAGAACATCACGAATCCAAATGTGCAGGAAAAAGAAAAATAGACAACATCGCCCTAGGCACGAGAAAGATCCAACATGAAGAGGATTCTTCAGAAAATGATGAAAACGCAGCATATATGGAAAAAAAGTTGTTCATATATTTTTAAACTAAAAAATTTAATAAGGTGCAAGGTAAGAAGCAAAGAAAGATTTGCTGTTATAACTGCAACGAAGAAGGACACGTGAAGGAAAACTGCCCTAAAGCGAAGAACAAAGGAAAAGGGGCACAAAAGACAAAAGCACATAATCTAAAGGCGACATGAGATGAGTCTTCATCGGATAATAAAGTCATCATTGAAAAATACTTTAAAAATAACAATATAAATTACTTATCTTGCATTACTCTCTTCCTCTTATCTTTCCCTCATCTTGCATTACTCTCTTCCCCTTATATTTCACCATAGATTTAGCCTTAGCCTCCCTTGTGCTCCCTGTAAGAGTTTTTTTCTCATATCTGCATAAAAGTAAATTCACCGAAAATAAATTAACTTATCAGTCATACCATCATGTACAAACCATACAAAATTGAGTATCATACCACTTAAATTCAGTATCTTATTTAGTTTATTGATAATAATTACATAATCACCACATAACTCATTCAATCATTCAATTAGAGAAGATAAAACACAAACATATTTACTCATTCATACCCTAAAGTATAAATCCTAACCTTCTGGCCATCAAAGTGCTTAAATTGAGTACATTACTCAATTTATTAATAATCACTCCAAATTATACAAATATTTCATTCATTACTTGAATTAAAGAAGGGATAATATAAATACATTCAGATAAATTATAATTTGAACACTAAAAAACCTAATTTAATTCAATCTAACAAAATCAACAATACCCATGAACTAAAACTTCGAATTTTCACACAATTTTACAGAAACATACATAAATAATTATTTTAATTTCATTCTACAAACAAGATTAACTAGGAGATCAAAATTTAGGGCACATAAACATAACCGACCTTCTACTTGAGATATCTCTATTTTTGCCTTTGAAATATACGCAGACCACTTCTTCGCGTTAGTATTCTCCTGGTTGTATCGATTTCCTCCTTTTTACTTCTTTAAACCCGACGTTCGTCGACGATTCTTGGGTTAAAGGTGAAAGTCGGGTCTTCACTTGGTCGAAGATGAACGACACTTCGAATCGATGATTCTTGGGTTAAAGGTGATAGGCGGGTCTTCCTCTGGCTGTCGCCTCTCTGATTGTTATCTTTAACGCTCACCGGAAGTGATTTCGACGATCGTCGATTTCTTTCGACACAACTCCAAGCCGAGAAAAAGACACAGAGTGGAGAAAATTTGAAAGTAAAGGAAGGACAATTCGGTAAATTCATATTAGAGGGAGTTAAAAGAAAGAAGCAGGCGTTGCCAGAGAGTGAAAACGAAAATAAGCTGACATGAGGACTGAATCATGATTTACGTTTCTAATAAGGGATTTAAGACAAAGTTCCCCTTATATTAAGTTTAAAGAATTATAATTAACATAGGAAAAAAATTATATGAAAATATTATATACGTGTATATATATAATTATTAATTAATTACTATAATAATTGTTATAAAAACTATACTTATCAATAGATTGACAGCAGATAAAAAAAAATCCTTTTGACCTCAAATCAAAATCATATTCCCTCCCCTGCTACAAATCATCTAATCCTCCCACCATCACATCAAACCTCTTTCCGCTCCAGTAAATCATCATCATCATCATCATACCTCCTACGTGCAGGTTCTATTTATCTCATCCCCCACGTCAAATCTTCTTCCCTAGGCCTCCCGCACCACACCATCGACCTTGCTGCCTCACTGCCCTACGTTTTTTTTTCTTCCTTTGACCAGAAACGGTCGTCTCTCCACAAAGGCCACACGGGACCATACCCACATACAGCCTTCCTTTGCCATCATCCACGGCAAACTGCTCATCATTACCTCAACACGCGCTTTGAGCCCCTCCCTCCCTCCATTCCACTTTGCCATTGTCTTTTTGGGCATTTGGCGGAGTCATGAAGCTCCCCCTAGTAAACTTTGTCTCCAACGGCTATTTCTCTCTCTGTCTCTCTCTCTCTCTTTATGGCGCGGTGTTACGTAACGTTAAATGACTGCCTGCCACCTCTGCTTCGGCCCTGCTCTGCTTGCCCACTGCAAGCAAGCTGTTCACTGGCTACTGGTCACTGATCGCGGCAGAAACTTTTATCGCAAGTCTTCCCAAACTCACCTACCCTCCGTGGCATTTACTCCCCCTGGCCCCCGTATTCTACGCGCCTCAAAACCTCAAAGCCAAAGTCGGTGTCTTTCTCTCGGGAGTTCGCCTCATGGAGCGGCTGTGCGCGGTGGCGGCGGTTGTGGTGGCCGCGGCCGCGGCCGCGATGGTGGAGGGGTTTCCGGGCGAGGACCTGGTGGAGAGGTTGCCCGGCCAGCCGAGGGTGGGGTTCAGGCAGTTCGCGGGCTACGTGGAGGTGGACGTGCTGGCAGGGAGGAGCCTGTTCTACTACTTCGCCGAGGCCGACGGCGACGCCGACAAGAAGCCTCTCACTCTTTGGCTCAACGGAGGTTTGCGTCTCTCGGCCTCTCCTGTCAAAATCAAATCGATCTTTGCGCCATTGTTGCTTGTTTCTCCCATTGTTTTGCTCCATGTGATCTCTCATGGCACTCGATCTTTATTGGTCTTCATCTGGATAAAGACGAACGCGGGAGGAGTGTCGAGAGCTAAAGCTTTACTTGTTTATTAATCACTGTTGCATTGCTTGTGGAAGCATACTTTATGAGCCTACTACACTTCTTGGTTGGCCTACAACTCGCTTAGTTTTTCTCAAAAGAAAAAGCAATCTGCTTTCTCTTTACTTTTGTTGTCGGGAAATCTAGTCCCTTGGTAGATTAATTGCATCTCAAGTGTCACGCATTGCTTGATCTCTTTGGATGATTTGCCACCATAGCATTCACACCTCTAGCATTTTTGACTTAAAGATTCATGCACATTTTCAAAGTTGCTAGACAGACATTCTTGCTTGATCCCTTGTTTTTACATGAAAGAAAGTAATATTTTGGTTGAAGCTGAAGGAAGGGACCATATCACTTAGCATTTCAAATTAATAAATCTGAAAGAAAAGAGAAAGCATCTCTAGTTTTGACTATGTAACTAAATATGGACGCAACAACTCCGCCAGGTTGTTGCATCTCCTCGATCTATAGTCTTGAATCCTTAGGTCAATCTTCAGTTGACTCAACCCCAACAGAGAGTATCAAATCAGTTGTCTACATTGTCAACATAACAACTACAACGTGATCCCGACCCAGGCTCATGGGCTTGGCCCATCGCGCGAGTAAGTGGGTCGGTCATCGCAGCGCCTCGCTAGCGGGGGTTTTGGGTCAAAAGCGCCCGAAGGCCCGTCAGAGGGGTAATCCAAATGACCGATTCAGCCCGACCTCGACCAGGGAATAAGTCACTCAGGCACACTGAGCCCCGATGTTACACAAAGGCGAGGGCCCAAGTTAGAGGAACTCCAACCAGCACCTTAGAACTCCACTGTAGTGAAGACCCGAGCGGCGAGGGTACCAAGCCGCCGGTCGATTCATTTCGGACCCGGTCGGGGTATGGCCACTCAGACTTGGGAATCATAGGTACTCTCAGCGATAATGGCCTTTGGGCCCGAATTCGTTCCTAGCCCCCAATCGACACCATCACTCTCAGCCGCCAGTCAGCATTAAGTCGCCAGATAGCACTGGCATTCGTGGTTTTGTCGTAATCCACAAGAACTTTCCGCTCTGAGCCTCAAAAAGACACTTAGCAGGGTTCAACTTGAGCCCATACCTACACAAAGTTTGGCAAGTTTCCTCATCATCCGCTGATAGGTAGCCCCAGCGTTCTTAAACCCGAACGACATAACTGTGTAGCAGTAGGTGCCGTCAGCGGTGATGAAGCTAACATTCTCTTGGTCCTCGGCAGCCAAGGGTACCTGATGATACCCTTGATATGAGTCCAACATGGAGATGAGCTCGCTGCCGGCCGTCGAGTCGACCATCTGGTTGATGCGGGGCAGGGGATAACAGTCCTTCGGGCAAGCCCGGTTGAGGTCCCGGAAGTCGATGTAGACCCTCCACTTATTATCAGTCGGCTTCTAGCAGCTTCTCGATCTCGACCTGGATCACCTTATTTTGCTCGGTGCTGAAATCTCTCTTTCTCTGTTTGACCGGCCGAGTGCTGGGATATACAGGGAGGTGCTCCACTACCTCTGGTCGGACGCCCTTCAGCTCCTTGACCGACCAGGCGAACACATCCTGGTTCGGAGCCAAGCACTCCAGCAGGGGCTCCTTCAGCTCGTTCGGCAGCCTGGCAGCGATCATGACTCGGGTTTCTTCTCGATCGGGAAGTAGCTGAACCTCCTCCTTGTCATCACGTAGTTTGGCCCACGGAGAAGCCTGGACCATGTTGTAGCTCGAGAAGGGGCGAGGGGCCTTCTGGTCTCCTCTGACCAGAAGGTGGAGGTAGAAGGTGGAGGTGACGGCTTCGAACTAAAATGACGTTGTAGGTCGAGGGGACGTCCACTATCAGGAAAGTGGACCACCTGGTTCGCTTCAGTGGCTCCTCGCCTAAGGAAATGACCAAGCGAATTTGGCCGATGGGTTGTACATGGTTCCTCGTGAACCCAAATAACGAGGTGACTGCCAACTCCAACTGGGATATCTCGATCTGCAGCTGGTTGAATGCTTTTTTGTACAGTATATTGACCGAACTGTCCGTATCCACAATGGTTCGGTGGACCTGGTACACGATGGTTTGGCGGACCTGGTAGTTGGTGATGACAGCTGTGATGACCAGGGCGTCATCATGGAGGTCCTTGTAGATCTTGGGGGCCAAAGCTGATATGAGGCCCCTGGGCTTGGGCGGCACGAGTCGACCTGATGAATTTTTTGCGCCTTCAGTGCTCGATTGGAGTCTCCCCCAGTCGGTCCACCCAAGATTATGTGCACTCCTCCTCGGATGGCATTTTGCCGATTGACCTGCTCTTCATTCATTTCCTCGGCCTCAACTCGGTCCTCCTGGGGGAACAGATTGCGCGTGAATGGGGGATTCCGTCGGGGTTCCTCAGCCGCTGGGGCTATGGTCGGGCCGTCTCAACCGGAGCCACGTCCGGGAGATGCTTGACGTCCGCGCCCTCGGGGAACAGGAGCTCGACCTCTACCAGCTTATTGGCTCTCCTCGGTGGCGTGGGTGTGGTGGAACGCGCAGTATGGCCTCCAACGGGCCGGTAGACACCACTGGACTACCTGGTGCATGTGGCATCGTTCCATTCCCGCTCGGTCGATGGGTCCGCGCGGGATACGGATGGGCCCGCCCGGGGACTCTTTATTCCGGCGCCTCCTCCACATTTATATATTTGACAGCCTCTCCCAGTAGGCTGTCGAAGTCCTTCGGTGGCTTCCTGATCAGTGAGCGGAAAAAGTCTCCCTCTTGTAGTCCTTGGGAGAACGCGCTAACCAGGACCTCAAGTGTGGTTGTTGGCATGTCTAGTGCCACTCCGTTGAATCTCTTGATGTAGGCCCGGAGAGTTCCTTCGGGCCTTGCTTCAACGCTAACAGGTTGAAGCAACCGATCCATTGCTGGCGAAATGTTGGAGGTAGACCCTCCTAAGCTCCTCAAAGCTCGCTACCGATCCATTGGGGAGTCGGTCAAACCATCTCTGGGCGGGGCCCGAGAAGGTCGTTAGGAAGACTCGACACTTTATGCCATCCGGGTATTGGTGTAACAGAGCATCACTCTCGAACTTCATCAGGTGCTCCTCTAGGTCGGTGGTCCCCGCGTATTCGGGGATGGTGAAGAAGCGGAGATGTCCGGTGATCCGGGCGAGTGGTTTTGGAGGAGGATCGGAGGCCCGGTCGGGTCCGGTTGGATTCGGCTAGGGTCAGAGAAGGTTAGGCCGGGTTGGTCTCGGTCCAATGAACCAGATATGAATCTGAATAGGAAGAATAGAGGTCGAGATAGGTAGGGCCCTAGTTCGGCCTCGGCTATTTAGGGTCAGTTACTCGGGGCTCGGGGCTGGTCACCTGAGGTTGTCCACTCAGGGTCGGTCCTCCGAGGTCAGTCACCTAAGGTCGGCCACTTGGGGCCGGCCACCCGAGGTCGCCTACTCGGAGCTGGTCATCCGAGGTCGGCCACTCGGGGTCGGCCCTCCGAGGTCAGTCATCCGAGGTTAGTCATCTAAGGTCGGCCACTCGGGGTCGGTCACCCGAGGTCGGCCACTCGGAGCTGGTCATCCGAGGTCGGCCACTCGGAGTCGGCCCTCCGAGGTCGGCCACTCGGAGTTGACCCTCCGAGGTCGGTCATCTGAGGTCGGTCACTCGAGTCGGGCGTCTCCAGCTGAACGACCCGAGGCCGCTCCATGAACGGACATGGCTCAAGACCTAGACTTATCCGTCCGATCCAGACTATAAGTTAAGGTGAGCCGACCGAATGAACATAAGCGATTACAGAGGTACCTCCTCAATAATAGTGTGTCAGAACTCTGGTATGCATAATCATTACCTGACAGAGCCGCCAAGTATTAATGAAGATCAGAGCAGGCAGTTTAGACAGGTTGTCAAGCGGCTGTGGCAGTCTCACAGGGCAACTAATGCTGTCAGGGGCTCAGTCTGCCAACTGACCCATCCTTAATGAGATAGGGCAGCTCTGACACGGCATGTCGCTTGCAACCTCAACTTCACTGTGAGTGCTCCATCCTGGTCCGACCCGAGCGAGTGATACATGACCATTGATTAAGCCCGAGGCCCGACCTCCCGTGCTACAGTAGACCGGGTCGTCTTGGTCAAACCGAGTCAACCGAGTGAGAACCGATCTTCACTTGTCGACAGGATCAAATTTGGTGTCGTCTGTGGGAATCTCAGCCTGATCGAAAGTTGAAGATGATTGACTCTAACAGGGTGACCGTTACTCTGTCACAAGAAGACCTTGATTTGCTGGTAGTAGCCAAAGCCCAGAAGTTAGCAGCTGAGCAGAAGGCGGCCGCCAGATGCAAGAAGGTCCAGCCGACCCAACAGCTCGCGTGGGCACTGAAGGAGGAGTCCGTCAGGGTGACAACCCTCATTTTCACCGAGCACTATTTGGCCCAACGGAGGGGGCAGGACAGTCTGACCCCCAAGAAGTTTCTTCCAGTCAAGCTAGGGCCAACAAAGGGAAAGCCCCCAACAGTCAGGTCCCGGTCGAGCACACCGTGTTCCCCTTTTCTAGCCAAGTCCTGCAAGAGCTAGTTCCCAAGCACTTCCGACTCCTATCTATTCCTCAGTATGGAGGAATTGCAGACCCGGAGCAGCACTTAATGAAGTTTGAGAATGCGGCGCTGTTGCATCAGTACTCAGATGGTATTAAATGTCGAGCCTTCTTAACCACCTTGGCAGGGCCAGCTCAACGGTGGTTCGACATACTCCCAGAGGGATCTGTAAGAGACTTTGCTGATTTCAAGAGACTGTTTCTTCAACACTTCGCAAGTAGCAAAAGGCACCACAAGACCAGCTTGAACCTCTTCGCCTTGAAGCAGAGCCCCAAGGAGCCCTTGAGGGCTTACATTAAAAGATTCAATCAAGTCGCGTTGGATGTACCTACTGCCACATCCAAGGTGCTGATCAGTGCCTTTGCCCAGGGCCTACAAGAGGGTGAATTTTTCAGGTCACTGATCCGGAAGCCTCCAAAAGACTTTGAAAGCTTACTGGACAAAGCCACTAAGTATGTAGATGTGGATGGAGCACATGCTGCTAGACGACAGGAAGTCAAACCTGTACTCGAAGCCCCTCGTCATCATTAGAGAACCATGCCTCCTGGAGGGCCTCTCAGAAGCCCCCGAGCTATGGGACACAGGCCGGGAGCCGAGCGGGGTATAGTTCTACAGGTAGCCCAGGGATGCCTCCCCATCAGGTGGCAGCCCTACTGTTCTTTCCACAACAGCCACACCCACGACCTCCAGGACTGTTGGCAAGCTGGTCGGGGACGAGGTCGTGGAACCCCCAGAGGAGCTCACCAGGGAGGTGGCCGAGGCCGAGGAAGAGTACAGCCAAATCAACAAGACCCCAACGCCCAACCAAACACTCCTGTAGCAAGACAATTATTCCCGACCCCCGACTCCCCCGGGCTGGGAAACGCAAATGAAGAGCAAGCTAACCAACAGAATGCGATGCAGGGATCCATCAATGTGATTTCTGGTGGCCCTACCTACGGAGACTCTAACCGAGCTAGAAAGTCCCAAGTTAGACGTCTGGAGATCTATCAGGTGGGCTGCAGCTCGGCCCAATCCCATGGACCGCAAATCAATTTTGGCCCTCACGACTTGCAGGGCGTAGAAGTGCCCCATGATGACGCACTGGACATCACTGCCGTCATAGCAAATTACCAGGTCCACATGACCATTGTAGATACAAGGAGCTCAGTTAACATTCTGTATCTGAAAGCATTTGAGCAGTTGCAGATTGAAGCCATCGAGTTACAGCCCGTGGCCACGCCTTTATTCGGGTTCACGGGAAATGAAGTCCAGCCTATAGGCCAAATCAAACTGGCCATATCACTTGGGGAAGAACCTTTGAGGAGAACTCGATGGTCAACTTTTCTGGTGGTGGACGCATCCTCTGCTTACAATGTCATCCTCGGCAGACCGACCCTCAATGAATTTCGGGCGGTGGCGTCAACCTTCTAGTTGAAGGTAAAATTTCCAGTGGACGACCGAGTAGGAGAGGGTTGAGGGGACCAGAAAGTGGCGCGTCGTTGTTATGTGGATGATGTCCGGACAGAGTTCAGGAAGACCTTCCGAGCCCCTCCTGCCAGTTGCAATATGGTGCAGCCCTCTCCCTGGGCTGAGTTGATAGATGAGAAGGAAGAGGTCCAACTCCTGCCAGACCGAGAAGAGACTAAGGTAAGAATAGCCTCGGGATTACAACCCGACCTCAAACAACAGTTGATAAGGTGCCTAACTGAGAATCAAGATGTATTCGCCTGGTCCCAGCGAGATTTGAAAGGGGTCAGGCCAGAAAACACAAGCTCCATGTCTATCCTGATGCTAGGCCAGTAAAGCAAAGGAAGAGAGATTTCAGCCCTGACCAGAACAAAATCATCAAGGCAGAAGTGGAAAGGCTCTTGGAGGCAGGACATATCCGAGAGGTGGAGTTCCCAGCTTGGCTGGCAAATGTGGTGCTGGTCTCCAAACCAGAAAACAAATGGAGAGTCTGTATTGACTTCAGAGATTTCAATAAGGCTTGCCCCAAAGACTGCTATCCACTCCCCATGATCGATCAGATGGTAGATTCCACTGCGGGGAGTGAGCTCATTTGCATGTTGGATGCTTATCAAGGGTATCACCAAGTGCCGTTGGCTCCAGATAACCAAGAAAAAGTTAGCTTTGTCACAGCTGAGGGCACCTACTGTTACACCGTCATGCCCTTCGGGCTCAAGTGCGTCGGGGCAACATACCAAAGGCTGATGAACAGGGTGTTCAAAGAACAGCTCGCGAGGAATGTGAAAGTATATGTGGATGATATTCTCATCAATTCCCTCAAGGCTGCAGATCTTATAGCTGATGTGAGAGAGACTTGTTGCACTCTCAGAAAGTACGGCCTTAAGCTTAACCCCTCCAAGTGCCTATTTGGAGCCAAGAGTGGAAAGTTTCTCGGCTACATCCTGACTGAATGAGGAATAAAATCTAATCCGGTCAAGGTAAAAGCTCTGTTAGACATGCCCCCACCCAGGAACTTGAAAGAGGTCCAGCGTTTGACGGGAAGAATCACAACCCTTTCTCGATTCATCTCTCGGTCGGATGATAGAAGTCTGCCCTTCTTCAAAATTTTGCGCAAAGCTACTAAGTTTCAGTGGGATGCCGAATGTGATCAAGCTTTTGAAGAATTGAAGGCCTACCTGATCAGCCTGCCTGTCCTAGCTAAACCCTGGGAGGGAGAGCCATTGTATGTGTACTTGTTGCTCAGTCTCCTTCTACGTTACAAGCAGGCTGATCAGGTTTAGCTAGGACAGGCAGGCTGATCAGGTTGGCCTTCAATTCTTCAAAAGCTTGATCACATTCGGCATCCCACTGGAACTTAGTAGCTTTGCTCAAAATCTTGAAGAAGGGCAGACTTCTATCAGCCGACCGAGAGATGAATCGAGAATGGGCTGTGATTCTTCCTGTCAAACGCTGGACCTCCTTCAAGTTCCTGGGTGGGGGCATGTCTAACAGAGCTTTTACCTTGCCCGGATTAGATTTTATTCCTCGTTAAGTCAGGATGTAGCCGAGGAACTTTCCACTCTTGGCTCCAAATAGGCACTTGGAGGGGTTAAGCTTAAGGTCGTACTTTCTGAGAGTGCAACAAGTCTCTCTCACATCAGCTATAAGATCTGCAGCCTTGAGGGACTTGATGAGAATATCATCTATATATACTTTCACATTCCTCCCGAGCTGCTCTTTGAACACCCTGTTCATCAGCCTTTGGTATATTGCCCCGGCGCTCTTGAGCCCGAAGGGCATGACCGTGTAACAGTAAGTGCCCTCAGCTGTAACAAAGCTAACTTTTTCTTGGTCATCTGGAGCCAAAGACTCTCTATTTGTTTTCTGGCTTGGAGACCAGCACCACATTTGCCAGCCAAGCTGGGAACTCCACCTCTCGGATATGTCCTGCCTCCAATAGCCTTTCCACTTCTGCCTGGATGATTTTGTTATGGTCAGGGCTGAAATCTCTCTTCCTTTGCTTTACTGGCCTAGCATTAGGATAAACATGGAGCTTGTGTTCTCTGGCCTGACCCCTTTCAAATCTCGCTGGGACCAGGCGAATACATCTTGATTCTCAGTTAGGCACCTTATCAACTGTTGTTTGAGGTCGGGTTGTAATCCCGCGGCTATTCTTACCTTAGTCACTTCTCGGTCTGGCAGGAGTTGGACCTCTTCCTTCTCTTCTATCAAGTCAGCCCAGGGAGAGGGCTGCACCATATTGCAACTGGCAGGAGGGGCTCGGAAGGTCTTCCTGATCTCTGTCCGGACATCATCCACATAACAACGACGCGCCACTTTCTGGTCCCCTCTGACCTCTCCTACTCGGTCGTCCACTAGAAATTTTACCTTCAAGTAGGAGGTTGATGCCACCGCCTGGAATTCATTGTGGGTCGGTCTGCCCAGGATGACATTCTAAGCAGAGGGTGCGTCCACCACCAGAAAAGTTAACCATCGGGTTCTCCTCAAAGGTTCTTCCCCAAGTGATATGGCCAGTTTGATTTGGCCTATAGGCTGGACTTCATTTCCCGAGAACCCGGATAAAGGCGTGGCCACGGGCTGTAACTCGATGGCTTCAATCTGCAACTGCTCAAATGCTTTCAGATACAGAATGTTAACTGAGCTCCCTTGTATCTACAATGGTCCTTGTATCTCCAGACGTCTAACTTGGGACTTTCTAGCTCGGTTAGAGTCTCCGTAGGTAGGGCCACCAGAAATCACATTGATGGATCCCTGCATCGTATTCTGTTGGTTAGCTTGCTCTTCATTTGCGTTTCCCTGCCCGTGGGAGTCGGGGGTCGGGAATAATTGTCTTGCTACAGGAGTGGTTGCTTGGGCGTTGGGTCATGTTGGTTTGGCTGTACTCTTCCTCGGCCTCGGCCACCTCCTTGGTGAGCTCCTCTGGGGGTCCCACGACCTCGTCCCCGACCAGCTTGGCAATAGTCCTGGAGGTCGTGGGTGTGGCTGTTGTGGAAAGAACAGTAGGGCTGCCACCTGGTGGGGAGGCATCCCTGGGCTACCTGCTGAACTATACCCCGCTCGGCTCCCAGCCTGTGTCCCATAGCTCGGGGGCTTTTGAGAGGCCCTCCAGGAGGCATAGTTCTCTGATGATGACGAGGAGTTTCGGGTACAGGTTTGACCTCCTGTCGTCTAGCAACATGTGCTTCTTCCACATCTACATACTTAGTGGCTTTGCCCAGTTCAAAGTCTTTTGGAGGCTTCCGGATTAGTGACCTGAAATTCACCCTCTTGTAGGCCCTGGGCAAAGGCACTGATCAGCACCTCGGATGTGGCAGTAGGTACATCCAACGCGACTTGATTGAATCTTTTAATGTAAGCCCTCAAGGGCTCTGCTTCAAGACGAAGAGGTTCAAGCTGGTCTTGTGGTGCCTTTTGCTACTTGCGAAGTGTTGAAGAAACAGTCTCTTGAAATCAGCAAAGTCTCTTACAGATGCCTCTGGGAGTCTGTCGAACCACCGTTGAGCTGGCCCTGCCAAGGTGGTTAAGAAGACTCGACATTTAATACCATCTGAGTACTGATGCAATAGCGCCGCGTTCTCAAACTTCATTAAGTGCTGCTCCGGGTCTGCAATTCCTCCATACTCAGGGATAGATAGGACTTGGCTAGAAAAGGGGAACCCGGTGTGCTCGACCGGGACCTGACTGATGGGGGCTTTCCCTTTGTTGGCCCTGGCTTGACTGGAAGAAACTTCTTGGGGGGCAGACTGTCCTGCCTCCTCCGTTGGGCCAAATAGTGCTCGGTGAAAATGAGGGCTGTCACCCTGATGGACTCCTCCTTCAGTGCCCACGCGAGCTGTTGGCTCGGCTAGACCTTCCTGCATCTGGCGGCCGCCTTCTGCTCATCTGCTAACTTCTGGGCTTTGGCTGCTACCAGCAAATCAAGGTCTTCTTGTGACAGAGTAACGGTCATCCTGTTGGAGTCACTCATCTTCAACTTTCGATCAGGCTGAGATTCTCACAGACGGCGCCAAATTTGATCCTGTCGACAAGTGAAGATCGATTCTCATTCGGCTGACTCGGTCTGACCAAGACGACCCGGTCTACTGTAGCACGGGAGGTCGGGGCTCGGGCTTAATCAATGGTCATGTATCACTCGCTCGGGTCGGACCAGGATGGAGCACTCACAGTGAAGTTGAGGTTGCAAGCGGCAGTTGGCAGACCGAGGGGGGTTTATATAGGGGGAGGGAAGCTCTGTGCCATGTCAGAGCTGTCCTGTCTCATTAAGGATGGGTCAGTTGGCAGACCGAGCCCCTGACAGCATTAGTTGCCCTGTGAGACTGCCACAGCCGCCTGACAACCTGTCTAAACTGCCTGCTCTGATCTTCATTAATACTTGGCGGCTCTGTCAGGTAATAATTATGCATGCCAGAGGTCTGACACACTATTATTGAGGAGGTACCTCTGTAATCGCTTATGTTCATTCGGTCGGCTCACCTTAACTTAGTCTGGATCGGTCGGATGAGCCTAGGTCTTGAGCCATGTCCGTTCATGGAGCGGCCTCGGGTCGTTCAGCTGGAGACGCCCGACCCGAGTGACCGACCTCAGATGACTGACCTCGGAGGGCCGACTCCGAGTGGCCGACCTCGGGTGACCGACCCCGAGTGGCCGACCTTAGGTGACTAACCTCGGATGATTGACCTCGGAGTGCCGACCTCGAGTGGCCGACCTCGGATGACCGACCCCGAGTGGCCGACCTCGGATGACCAGCTCCAAGTGGCCGACCTTGGGTGACCGACCCCGAGTGGCCGACCTCGGAGGACCGACCCTGAGCGGACAACCTCAGGTGACCAGCCTCGAGTAACTGACCCTAAATAGCCGAGGCCGAACTAATCTCGACCTCTATTCTTCCTATTCAGATTCATATCTGGCTCATTGGACCTAGGCCAACCCAGCCTAACCTTCCCTGACCCTGGCAGGATCCAACCGAACCCGACCGGGCCTCCGATCCTCTTCCAAAACCACTCGCCCGGATCATCGGACATCTCCGCTTCTTCACCATCCCCGAATATGCGGGGACCACCGACCCAGAGGAGCACCTGATGAAGTTCGAAAGTGCTGCCCTGTTGCACCAATACCCGGAAGGCATAAAGTGCCGAGTCTTCCTAACGACCCTCTCGGGCCCCGCCCAGAGATGGTTTGACCGACTCCCCAATGGATCGGTAGCGAGCTTTGAGGAGCTCAGGAGGGTCTTCCTCCAACATTTCTCCAGCAATGGATCGGTTGCTTCAACCTGTTTGCATTGAAGCAAGGCCCGAAGGAATCTCTCCGGGCCTACATCCAGAGATTCAACGGAGTGGCACTAGACGCGCCAACAACCACACTTGAGGTCCTGGTTAGCGCGTTCTCCCAAGGACTACAAGAGGGAGATTTTTTCCGCTCACTGATCAAGAAGCCACCGAAGGACTTCGACAGCCTACTGGGAGAGGCTGTCAAATATATAAATGTGGAGGAGGCGCCGGAAGAAAGAGTCCCCGGGCGGGCCCATCCGTAGCCCGCGCGGACCCATCGACCGAGCGGGAATGGAACAATGCCACGTGCACCAGGTAGTCCAGTGGTGCCTACCGACCCGTTGGAGGCCATACTGCGCGTTCCACCACACCCACGCCACCGAGGAGAACCAATAAGCTGGTAGAGGTCGGGCTCCTGTTCCCCGAGGGCGCGGACGACAAGCATCTCCCGGACGTGGCTCCGGTCAAGGCGGCCCGGCCATGCGCAATCTGTTCGTGCGCAATCTGTTCCCCCAGGAGGACCGAGCCGAGGCCGAGGAAATGAATGACGAGCATGTCAATCGGCAAAATGCCGTTCGAGGAGTGCACGTAATCTCGGGCGGACCGACTGGGGGAGACTCCAATCCAGCATGGACGGCGCAATCGAATAACAGTCTTGGTTGATCGGCTGGTTAAATCAACACTCATGTCAAATGTCGACGTGATAAATTAGATGATCGGATAAGTGGAGTTTATCCATGATTAGTCACCCAAAATGTTAGCATGGAATACACAGTGTATCTAGATGGTAAAGATGATGTGGAAGGAGATATCAAAAAGAGGATAATCAACAAATTATGACATTGGATAAGTTAGATGCGATAAAAAAAAGTAGACTGAATCAAAACATGGAACTATTCTTTATCCCAATTGCTTCAACTAGATTAAATCATAAAATTAAGGGCAACTCGATACACCAGGAAAAGTAGCGATTATCCTACACTAATGCCAAAAACAATTTTTTAGAACTTATTGATTTGGAAGAATATCAAGAAATAGGGAAAAGGGAAATAAACGACATGATTGAGAATTTATTCATCCAAAAACTAACTCTAACATCAACTAAACAATTGTTTAAATAGGCCTAAAACCCTAATTTGCAAAAGATGAAAATACCCTTGACCCTTAGACTTGACAATTACTAAAAATAGTGACAAAAATGTTTGAATCCTCCGAAAAGCCATTAAATGGTGTTTTTCGTGCCCGAGACAAGCTTGTTACGGCTATCACTCGATATCAAATGTGGATATCCAAACAAGCTTTGATGTGATGCGTAGTTCGTCCCATTCTAATACTCGAATTAATAGTTAGGGCATGTCGAAGCTCAGATCCTTCCGTATCACTCTTGGCACAAAGCTCTTGCGAATGATAGGGTTCCGGAAAGGGGATATTATACGTAGCCTTACTCTACTTTATACGACATCAACTTTACCATTTATGATTGTGCCAAGACTCTTCTTCAATATATATTGAATCACAATATATAATATAAAAAAGAAGCTAAAAATACAAAAAAAAAGAACTCTATCAATTCATTGTATCAATAGAACTACGAAATTTATCTTATCGGTCACCATGTATCTATGAAATGAAGATATTCATGCACATTATGTTGTATCTTTGATTTAGTTTTGTTTCCTTGAGTTTGAATAATTCAATTTTGCTTTCTTGAAATGTAAGGATCATTTTAGAAAGGTTAAAAAGAGTGTGGAGAACTTTTGCTTGGATATGTTCGCATGTGAGGAGTCTTGTTGCAACCATTAATTTCTAGAGTACAAGAGATCGAAAGAATCCTTGAAGTATCTGATGCTGGCTATTCTCAAATCTCATATCATGTAATTGGCGCATTTGAGGGAATGGAATAATGCTGAGCTATGTCTTATGATAAAGAAATATTAAACTAAATTTAAGTAAACATATGTGTCGTGATGATTATAACAAAGAAATAATTTCATTAACAAGACTATTGTTTGAGAGTGAAAGAAATAATTTCATCAATTAGGTGTTAGTCGAATAGATGATAAAAATGAGTGAATATAGATTAAGATGGTACAAAGATGTTCAAAGAAGACAAAAATATTGTATGGTTAGAAAAAGTGAGTATATCTTTAGAGTGGAAGGTTCAAGGAGTAATGGGAGTTAAAACAAAATATTAGTCAATATACTAAAAGATGTTACCTTTCATATACCCTTGAATATTGGATATGGGATACTATTCATATAGCTAACTCCAAATAGTTAGGATATACATAAGCCTGCTGCTGATTTCCCTATGATTCGGGATACATATTTTCTTCAGATGATGCCCCCATCTTGGAAATGTCCAAATGGTTATTTACTTCGCCTTGAGTATGCGATAACTTGAAATGGATTGGAGCTAATAACATCTACAATTGATGCTATATGCAGGTCCAGGTTGTTCATCGATTGGAGGTGGTGCTTTTACTGAGTTAGGTCCATTCTTTCCAAAGGGCAATGGCCGAGGTCTCCGTAGGAACAAAGATTCCTGGAACAAAGGTGCTGCTATTTTTATTTGCCACTGTAGAACAATTACTGTGAATAGTTTTCTTGTCAACTTATTGATGTTTATGCCTCAATATCGTAGTTTCAAATCTTCTTTTCATTGAATCTCCTGCCGGAGTTGGATGGTCCTATTCGAATACAACTTCTGACTATAATTGCGGGGA
The DNA here is from genome assembly GCA_024364735.1 of Boesenbergia rotunda. Taxonomy (NCBI): domain Eukaryota; kingdom Viridiplantae; phylum Streptophyta; class Magnoliopsida; order Zingiberales; family Zingiberaceae; genus Boesenbergia; species Boesenbergia rotunda. The sequence goes on from JAGFNQ010002231.1 coordinate 194,496, forward strand.
TGAATCAAGTGGTAGGTTTTAAACTCAAATATTAAACCTTGTTCATTATTTCATCGCTCGTAGTTAAGTGAGTATCTGTTTGCTAATGTTCTGTTGACCAAGAACATTATCTCCCGTCCATTTTGTCTGATAATTTTTCTCTCATATTGGAAGCCAATGACATGTATAAATTCCTGTTACGATGGTATGACAAGTTTCCGGATTTAAGATCGAGGGATTTGTTTCTCACTGGAGAAAGCTATGCAGGTCAACAACTGAACACCTTTACAAAAGTCTCTTATTTTGGTGTACTTCTTCACTGTTTTTTAAATTGTTTTAGGGCACTACATACCACAACTGGCAAATGTTCTTCTCAATCATAATCGACATTCTACAGGGTTCAAATTCAAGATTAAAGGAGTTGCTGTAAGAAAAACTTTCTTCTAACGGATTGTTCAATGTCTTTGTATATACAGCTAAAAAAATTTACAGCTCGCTGATGATACAGATTGGCAATCCACTTCTGAAGCTTGATAGGGATGCTCCAGCAACCTATGAGTTCTTTTGGTCGCACGGTATGATTTCTGATGAGATAGGCCTGACAATCATGAATCAATGCGATTTTGAAGACTATACCTTTGGTACTCCCCACAATGTTAGCAAAGTATGCAATGATGCCATTGAGAAGGCAAATGCTATTGTTGGAGATTACATCAATGAATACGATGTGATTCTAGATGTTTGCTATCCATCAATCATGGAGCAGGAACTGAGATTACGAAAATATGTATACTTTGCTGTTCAAACTATTCCCCAAATCTTCTAGTTTTACTATCTAAAAAGTCATTACCCCTTGAATTCTTATTGCATTTGTTTGATTGCCAACCTCAGGTTACAAAGATGAGCGTCGGGGTCGATGTGTGTATGTCATTGGAAAGGAGGTTCTATTTCAATCTCCCAGAAGTTCAGCTGGCTCTCCATGCCAACAGGACAAAATTGCCATATTCTTGGAATATGTGCAGCGGGTATGTTGTAGATTTGTAGATTCTTTCATGAAATTAATAGATTCTAATACGCGTATTGGAGAATTCACGTATTGTATTGGCCACATGTAACCTCAATCGCCCTATGAAAAAGGAGGTTCAAACTCATGAAGTCTAGTGAAGCACTTCAGCCAAACTGAATCGACACTCTAGTCATGTTGATTGCCTTGGCAAGAATATAAACCATCTCAGTCGAGTCTATGTTTGAGTGTCAATTGTGCTAGCCAGACCCCATTTGCTTGTCCATGTTAGATCGACAACGGAAACATATCGATAATAAGCTTTAAGAACTATGCTTAATACTTTATTAACTCTCTGGATTTCGATTCTGCCAGCCTCCTCAACTACAGTGACACGGATGGAAATATCAACATCTTGCCATTGCTGAAGAGAATAGTAAAGCATGAAATACCAGTCTGGATTTTCAGGTAAAGTCTTTTTTACTGATATCGCGGTCCTAAACATTCTAGTATCATCCTCTCTTCATTGTGACATCTTTATCATTTGCTTCTTGTTATCTACTCTACAGCGGCGACCAAGATTCGGTTGTGCCTCTTCTCGGGTCTAGAACACTAGTTCGCGAATTGGCACATGACCTAAAGTTTGGCATTACCGTCCCGTACGGTGCTTGGTTACACAACGGTCAGGTAATGAAAACACCAAACGCATGTTGTTATCGAAATGACAATTAAGTTGCAACGTGTTCTTGGAGATTTAGTGAAATATTGTATCCATATTAATGGGCATTTTTCTCATTATGATCTGCAAGGTTGGTGGCTGGGTGACCGAGTATGGTAACCTGTTAACTTTTGCAACTGTAAGAGGTGCATCACACATGGTTCCGTTTGCGCAACCAGCGAGAGCTTTTCGAGTATTCAGTTCGTTCGTTCATGGCCAAAGGTTGCCAAACATGACATATCCTCCTATTAATTAACTGGACACTGCTATTTGGGTTCTATTTTCAATGGGCAGAAAAAATTTCTGAACCTGTTGATAGATCTTGCATTTGTTACTTCAGTTGATGTTATAATAAAAGAACTTTTTCCTAATTTTCGATCGGAAGTTGATGTTTCAAACTAGAAGCTATGGCTTGGTTTTCACAAGTTACTCATCTTGATGTAGCTCGTCATATGTTTTAGTTATCCAACTTGAATGAAAATGGAGTCATCTTTGGCATTTCAGCGGCTAGCTTACATTTCTTACCCTTGGGCTTGTTTGTTCTTTAGTTGAGTTCCATAAAATTTTTTAGTTGGCATTAGTTGTTTAAGTCTTTTTTTTCGATTAATTCTAATGCGACTGTTTTGGTTTGATGGAAGTTTTTTTATCTGTTATTAAGCTAAATCAGAAAAGTGGCTAATCATTAAAGTTAAAATTTTAAATTTTAGATTGATATCTATGAATCATAGAAGGGTTAATCATGACATCTTGTCATCGGAGGCGAGCCGAGTTTTAAATAAATAAATAATTAATTAATTGAAATAGTGAAAAATTTTTATTGATCATTAAGATCAATTAAAAAAAATATATGTGAAAATTTATTTTCATGATTAACATTCTCGGTTCCTTATTCATTAAGTGGAATTTTTTTTATAATACATTGTTTTTAAATTTTAAATTCTGATAATTAACATTCCCTTATTCATTCATGAGAATATTTTTTGTAATACATTGTTATTAAATTTTAAATTTTAAATACTGATAATTAAAGGGATTTTTTATAATACATTATTATTAAATTTTAAACTTTAAATTACTGAGTTTAAATTCTTGAGTTATTACTGAGGGTCTAATCGTGACATCGGTCTCAAGGGTGTTTTCCAAATTGATTCACCTTGAGTTGCCATGTTAACGTGTCGGTTGTTTTCTCATCAATAGTAATTTTCAATAATCTCACCTTAACATATCCACAGTAATTTTCAACTTTTCTTTGATGATCGATGAAATACATTAAAACATGATGACTAACCAAATACATATTTTGTTTGAAATACCTTTTTTTCCCCGGGCTATAATGTAACAGAAGAGCGATTAATTATCTCCAAAACATCTACGGTTTAATCTCAAATTATGATGAATTTTATAGAAATATTTCCTTCAAAGAGGTGGACAACCGTGAGATTAGACTCATAGAATGTCTGTTGCGAGTACTTTTCGATTTAGCCTAATAATTTATGAAAAAATTTTATGAGACCGAATCATTCTAAATTTAACATTATCCGACTTGATTATATATATATAATTCGAGATGTAATCTAATTAGTTATATACTCTTGCTTGATATAATTATTGGTTCGAATAGATATCTTTGGTATATATGCACTTAAAGTTCTCAAAAGGTTCTATCTATATTTATAGAGTTGTTGTCTGAGATCACTACGAGGGCGAGCTATTGGCAAGGTGTTATTGATATTAACGGAGTTGCCATGACTAGGAGAAAGAGTTTGTTGGGGGGGGGGGGGGGGGGGCGGGTTGAGTTATTTTTATTTTTAATATTGATCAGATCGCGAAGTTTCCAAAGAAAAGGTGAGTTGTCTTCGTCATAAAAAAGCTAGGTGGAAGGTGGTGCGAGCGGGAGATGTTTACAGAGCTATAGAAGGGAGTCGCCAAGCACAGGTGGGAGGGTCGAATCGCCTGGAGAGCCTATTAGGAGTAAAAGAGTGAATGAGTGGGTTAGAATGGAGGTTGGGGGTCCTTGACTCGTCCACTCCAACACTTAAGTCAATATCTGACAAGGGAGATTATAAGATGAACAGTAGTAGATGTTTGTAAAGGTGTACGTGTACCTCCAGCTACAAGAGCAGATGCCTTTTATAACACGAATGAATGAGATGTCACATCGACGACTGACAGAGGGGATAATGTGCTTTTGATAGATGTCATATCCTGGTGAGAAGGATGTCCTATCGTTGCATTAGAGGGTCCTATCACCCATGTCTCATACCGTAGAAGATCGCATGGGGTCACACTGTAGGTCATGTTGCTCCACGTGTCTTGATAAGCCAGTGCTACTCTTATAATTCACGTGTTGCTCCCTGTGCTTTTGACCAGTCGGGGTAATCAGATTGGAGGTTAGTGGGAGTGTCTGAACGACGGGGCTGATTAGAGATGAACGGGATCGGCAAGGCCGAATGCAGCACTGGATTAGGATCGATGGGGCCAAATAGAGCGATGGATCAGGATCGACAGGGCTGAATGGAGATCTTGACCGAGATTGATGAAGCTAGCAGCGATGGCTTGGAGGCCTGAGGGGCTCCTGGAAGTTGAGCACGATAACACGACAACGAGAGCTCAGAGACTAGAGGGCTTCGGGAGGCGGAGCATGGCAGCGCGACAGTGAGGGCTCTGAATTTGGATCGCTTTGGGAGGTGGAGCATGACAATGCGCCAATAAGGGCTTTGAAGCCGAATTAGCGGCGACATGCTCTACAGGAACTTAAAGTGTGAGGCTAGGAGGGAAAGGCACTGCAGGAGGGGGCATAGGGGCATGCGGTCGGCTGAAGCAGTAGCAGCTACGATGAGTTAGGTCATAGAGAGGAGGAGGTAGCGGAGGCTGGATACGCCTGCTCGCATGGACCACAGGATGACACCGGTGGTTAGCTACGCATACTGAGAAGGTGGAGGAGGCCTGACCAATGATTAAGGTGGCGACAGAGGAGGTGATCAGTGATCGTCGAGGGGGGGGCATAGGGGCGATAAAGGGACGGAGAGACAAGGGAGGTGGTGTCACCATGGGTGATTTCAGATAGAGGCAATGATGGGAGTGTGCGGCGTCATGAGGAAGGATAGGCGGAATGACAATGGGTCCTGAACCCCTGGCTTTAGGCAACGAGGGAGGAGAGGAGGCGATCGATCTTGGTGGAGGTGAAGAGGCGGCAAGGAAGAGGAGAGGTGTGATGGCTGAGAGGAGGGATCGCGTGGGGGAGAGCCTGAGTCCCGCAGAGAATGATGGCACGAGGAAGGGGCATTGGAAAGTAGAGAGTCAAAAACCCACCCCCCCCCCCCCCCCCCCCCCCCCCCCCCCCCCCCAGGATGTATCAATCCGTCTAACTGGACTATTGTATTGGGCAGAATGGGTGAAAGAATTATTGAGCCTATTGTAAGGCTGAGTTGCTTCTGACTGAGGAATTGGAGAAGGGTGCACAGGGCTAAGAGTCTTCGATCTTGTTGTAAGGCCGAGTGTCTTGAAACTCCGAGTCCGTTGCATGGTGTATCGCTTGCGTAGGGCTAGGGATTTCTAGCGGGCCGAATTGCTTCCGACTAAGGAGTCGGGGAAGGAGTTGTAGAACCCGCCATAAGGCTGAATGACTTCCGACTAAGGAGTCGAGGAATGAGTCGTCGAGCCTATTGTAAGGCTGAATCACTCCCGAGTAAGGAGTTGGGGATGGATTTCCGAGCCTGTCATAAGGCCATCTGAGCCTATTGTAAGGTAGAATGTCTTCCAATTGAGGAGTCAAGAAAAGAAACTCCGAGCTTGTCATAAGGAGAATTGTTAGCACGGGACTAAGGGCTCCGAGCTTATCGTAAGGTTGAGTGGCTTCCGATTAAGGAGTCGGGAAATAGTTTCTAAGTCTGTCGTATGACGAAGTCACTTCCGACTAAGGAGTTAGGGAAGAGTCTCTGGGCCTATTGTAAGACGAAGTCTGAGTTTGTCGTAAGGAATCCAAGTCTATCGTAAGTTAATCTGAGCTGTCATAAGGCTAATCCAAGCTTGTTGTAAGGTTATTAATTTGAGCTTGTCGTAAGGCGCAGCCAAGAGAGAGTAGACCAACATCTTATCGTGCTCGATCCATGACTCCCAAGTATTCGAGGAGTTGGGAAGAGGCTTATCGGCATCGTACTTGAGGAGGCTTGCCGGCATAGATAATATCGTGCTCGATCGGTGACTCCCAAGTATCTGCAAAGTCTGGGTGAGGCTTACTGACATCTTACTCAGGGGAGGCTTATCGGCATAGATAACATCATGCTCAATCTGGACTGCCAAGTGTCCTTGGATTTGGGGAAAGGTTTACCGACATCATGCTCAGGGGAGGTTTAGCGGCATAGATAACATCGTGCTCGATCCGCAATTCCCAAGTATCCGCTCAGTCGTTGAGAGGCTTATCAACATTGTACTCAGGGGAGGCTTACCGGCATAGATAACATCGTGTTCAATCCGTGACTCTCAAGTGTCCGTGGAGTTGGGGAGAGGCTTACCTGCATATATGAGCTTTGAATAGTATATAGATTTGTGGTTCGTGACCAGGATATCTTCGATCTCGACCCCAATTATATCCGAGTTAGAAGAGTTTGGATTTGAAAATAGGCAGTTGCTGATGGAGATTTGTGGCATGTGATCAGGATAACTTCGATCTCGACTTTGATTATGTCCGAGTCGAGGAGTTTAGACTTGGAAATACACAATTGTTGATGGAGATCTATGATTCGTGACTAGGATAGCTTCGATCTCGAATATCTGAGTTGGGAGAGTTAGGACTTGGAAATAGACAATTGCTGATGGAGATTCGTGGTATGTGACTAGGATAGTTTCGATCTCGACCCTGACAATATCTGAGTCGGAAAAGTTTGGACCTAGAAACAGGCAATTATTGATGGAAATCCGTGGGTCGTGACCAGGATGACTTCGATCTCGACCTAACTATGTTCCAAGTCAGGAGAGTTTAAATTTGGAAATAGACAACTGTCGATGGAGATCTATGGTCTATGACCAAGATAGCTTCGATCTCGACCTCGACTATGTCCGATTAAAAGAGTTTCGACTTGGAAATAGACAATTACCAATGGAGATCCGTGGTCAATGACCATGATAGCTTCGATCTTGGCTTTTACTACATATGAGTCGAGAGAGTTTGGACATAGAAACATGTAATTGTAGAGGGCATCCATGGTTCGTGACTAGGATAGCTTCGATATCGACCCCTAACTATGTCCAAGTCAAGGGAATTTGGACCTGGAAACATGCTATTGCCGATGGTGATGGTTTGAGAATATAGATTAGAGCTCGATCCTGACTATGCCCAATTTGGGAGAATTCGGTGAAGCACTTTTAGGTAAAGTGGTAAAGAAAAACAATAATTCATATTTGAAAGATTGAACTATATGCACTTGAACCTAATACACAATTTTGTAGTGACCTTGTCACGCCCCCAGAGGCACATGCTTCCTCGAAAATCGGGCAGCATATCCTCTGTACGGCGGACAATATGAGGCAAAAATACATACTATCTCACATATATATAGCTTAGCCACATGCGGCTAGCATCACAACAATATATAAAGACACACAACCACGCAGTTTAAAATAATTTAATGGGTGGCTCAGCCACCTTAGGCATAAAGAAAACACAACTTTATAAGAAACTCCACAACGAATAAACTCGACCAGTAAGAAGTGACTACAAATTTGTCAAGACCATACCAGAAATAATATAAAATGCGGAAACAAAGAAACTACGGAGAACCAACTCTGAAATAACTCCAAACCAAAATAACCCGGTGAAACTGAAGGACTGAGGGACTGGCAACTGGATCATCTCCTGGCTCCAAGCAATACCACTACCTGCTATCTGAAACAACAAAAAGGAAAGCAGGGGTGGTGAGTCCGGGTGGACTCTGCGGGTATATGAGTAGACAAATAAGCATGACATAAACAAGATAACGAAGTAGAGAATCAAAAGGTACAATCCATAAGAAATATCAGATTTGCCTAATCATGCATAAGCAATACAATACGACATGGTATAAAATCCGAATAATGACTAAGCAGGTAGAGAACAACTCAACAACAATAAATCAAGATAGACATGCATGTCATACATATGCAAAAATCATAGCTCATATAAGTGCATCAAACACAAACAAATGCATAAAAGAAATACGTATGCACATGATGCAATGACATGTGTCACCCCTGACGCCAGTCAAGCCGTCAACACATCACATCTGTGTGACCGAGTGGGTAGGTGTGACCGAGTGGGTAGGGCTGTGATAACTGTACCACTCCAACAACAACAATAATACTAAACAACAATAATACCACATAAGGCGTAGTTGAGTGGACAGGATGCTGGGGAGTCTACACTCCAAACCCCAGTACATCGGGGGAGCTACCACAGCTACAAATATCCCTCAAAACAAACAACGGTGAGGGTGAGCCACCAACAGCTCATCCCTCTAAAATAACGGTGAGGGTGTCACTGTCTGGCACGACAGGACAAACACTCGCACTCTAACCACTACCATGACAACATGTGGTTGAGTGAATCGAGCAACAATATGACTAACGACAGCTTAACTAAATGTAAGTCTAATAGTCGTTAGTATGCAACGTGTAAGTATGGTGCATGATATACGATGCACAAACAACCGGAGAAACAACGATGCAACAAACTCCAACGAATACACGATGCATCAATACAATCAACCGGAAATCAAAAACCAACGAGTATGCACCTACACTACTAGGTAGGGTATTTCTAATGCCAAATAAACCTATCTGTGTTTAATGGACTTCTAAGTACTCGCGTACAAGCGGTACTTTATAGAACAGAAAACCAATCGAGGACTGTACAGATACGAATTTAGGAATACTCAAAGATCAACGAAGAATAAGTCTCAACGGCGACGTTTTAAATAACGGCAAAGAACAAGGTCAAGCAACCTATCAGACATAATATAGTCATGCTTTAAGGTAAAAGAACTACTCGAGTACAAAGGAGAAATACCCGCCTTTTAATTGTAGAACGTATACGAACAGAACCTCCCACGATCAACTGAACGAATCTGAATTAAGGTCCTGTATAAATGACAGGATTTAGCTAAATTACTACTAAACAAATCCTTGAGTTTAATAACTACAACAAAGCTAACGACAATAAAGATACAAGATTAGAAGCTACACCTTGATCATTAATTAACTTAATTAATAATTAACTTTGATTTATCCCCCCATTCCTCAGTACATTCGATTCAATTGTTAAATTAAGACTAAACTCCAAATTGAGGAACAATCCCAACAGTGGCATCTCACACATGATACTAGAAAATCTAGCAAAATCATCTCTACTTAAAATAAGCAAAACCTTTTTATCAATATTTACAATTCGATCCTTACAACCAAAACAAACTATCCTAGCATTATGAAGTAAGTCAGTTCCCCAAAATTCCATCATATCCATTGCAAGTATAGCTCCAATCCCGTAACCCAACTAGAATCCAACCTAAACAAGGTATATTCCAAATTGGCAAGGATGAGTTGCAGAAACAAACAAGTCCTCTGACCACAAACAAAAATCCAACGCTTACCTTGATTTCGGCCACTGGATCAGAGACCGCCGAGGAGATCTCTGCCATAATCACTCCTCTGTTCAGATCCGAGGCCAAATGGAATCCACAACCATGCAAAAGAATCAAGGCAAGAGTTTAGCTGCAACCTATTACGCGATTAGGGTTCGGGCGACATTGATAGGCGTCGATGATGGAAAACCAACAATCAGCGTGAGGGAGAAGAAGAAGAACAAGAGGAGGAACTCACGATGAAGGGTCTGCGAATTCTCTTCGCGCGCAGAGAGTAACCCGGCTAGGGCTCCACGCAAAGAAAAGCACTGGCGGCGACGGTCAACTGGGGCTCAGCGTCGGCTTGCTTGCGGCGTCGGGCAGAGGAGAGCAATCGAGGAGGAGAAGGCGTGCGGAAAGAAGTCGACGCAGAGGGGAAAGCTTGGCGTCGGCTTGCTCGGGAACTGCTAGGGCTGCAGCGGCGTCGGGCGAAAACCGAAAGGGGCGTGCGGCGTTGGGAGTGAACTGAATCGGGAGAGAGGGATGTAGGGTTTTTATTTTAGTTTTGGCCATTTTGCAATTAAACCCTCCCAGTTCAGAAAATTACAACTAAGCCCTTTAAAAATTCGGTATTTAACATTCTCCCCCACTAACAAAAAATTTGGTCCCCAAATTTAGCTAGTGAACCACAACAACTACTAGTTACCCCAACAAGTACTAGTCATCGACAACAGGTATCAATACCTCAAATATACTATAAATACGGAGTAAAAACCAACCATACGCACCTCGAGTAAATAGATGAGGATAGCGAGCTCTGATCGTATCTTCGAGCTCCCAAGTAGCTTCCTCATCAGAGTAGTGCTATCAACCAACCTTAACCCTAATTGCGAGTCAAATGCGTTATCCACCATATTGAAAATATCCAATATCTCTCTAACGCTAGCTACCCAGTTACAAGCAGTGACCTACACGTGGATACCCTATAGCTCTTTAATATCTCGGAAAATCGATCCATCGACCTGCTATGCCTTCTCTCTGGTGAGCGTGTAAACCCGGTCCATCTCTGGAACTGATGGTGGCATCGTCTGAAGAGGCAGTGGTCGAATTATTCTGAATTGCTGCTAGCTGCATAGTCTGAGGTGCTAGAGCTCCGACCGTCTGCTGAGTCTGATAACTTGTAGCTTCGACCATCTGCTGAGGCTAGTAAACTGAAGACTAATATGCTAGATACAGCTGATCTACACATAACTAATAACTAATAACTAAAATAAATCCTAATAATAAACTCACGGCAGTGAGCAAAAGCAAACCAAAGGACTCACGGCAGGGAACAAAGAACCACTTCTTCAGCTTTCTTTATATACCCAAAGCACTACTCACCCAAGAGCCAAAAACCAACAACCCTTACCTAAGATATGTTGCCATGGTCAAAATTGTCATGCTCCCACGCATGTACATTATCTATTGGCCACTGTGGTTACCATTTTAAACAAGAAAATATTGCTAAACTCAATGCCCATTGGTACACATTTGTAGCAGTGTAGTAGAGAAACAATTCCTTCACTCCATTTACATGGTCTAGATCAATTCTCTCTTAGCAACTTTTGATTGGATGAATCTACTGACCTTTGAAACTTATGTAACTTGGAAATTTTCTTATCACTATGTAGACATTCGTTGTTGTTATGGCAGTGATTCCGAAGTACTTACAATGAATTGAAACTTTAAAGGTTGCTGCCGTATCTCAGGTCCAGAAAAAAAAATGATTGTAACATACTGAAATCAATTAAATGTTGCAGAGTTTCAGTTGAGTTACAAGGTTCGTTCAGATAAGAAACAACTATGACTAATGAGTAGCTTAAGGAGTTATGCCAACCGTTCACCTCTCTCAACACTTATTAAAAATGGGTCTGTTAGCTATACTACAGTATGTGCTGCAACATAGAATGCTACTCAATTGAGGGTAGGAAAAAGGCATGCATGAGAAGAAAATACATTTCGTACTAAATAAATCATATTATCATGACAACGACTCAACTCATATAAACATAGAAACATCCTTTGCAACCATCAAACTACAGCCAACAAGTTTCACAATCTACAAGGTGTCATCTTAACAAATACTTATAAGTATGCTACTTGGACTTGATACGAGTATCTAACACGGGTGGGATCGAAGGGTTTGACACTGTATTACATGTGATCGATAAAAAAATATCAAGTGTCTCCACTTGAAATATGGGTGTCCAGGTGTTGATATCAAATGCAACTTGGGAGGTGCTAAATTAAGAGTACTAGTATTGGAATTTATAAGTTGGCCGAACCATCTTTTAGTGGAAGCATAATACTCATTTTATTTAAGTCTTTTTTTTTTATATATAAACGAAGATTGCTTCAAGGTGAATCGCCTAAACACCCTGACCCTATAATCAGAAGTAGTTGAGTTTTCAGTCAAGTTTTTAATCTTCTCTCTACATATCAAATTGGCAACTTAGTTTAATGTGAACTTCCTTCTTGAGTGTAACACAAAACTGGTAATCAAAAGACAGATGATCAATATCTTAGGAAAATTCAACTCTGCATGTCACTTGGTTTGATATATGCAAGGAATGTAAATTGGTTTAACCAAATAAAGGTTACACATTTAGAAAATCTATATATAGGTTTCCAACATTTAAAGGTATCTTGTATTTAGTATACTGACAAACGTTTTATAGTTTAATTTACATACATTCAGTACATAATTTATCCTCTTGAGATCTACTACCAGTTTTTGACTCTAGAAAGGTTCTCTCACAATGAACCACTCTTCAAACAAGAAATGATATTGACAAATGTATTTATAGCATATG
>JAGFNQ010002231.1:206877-235909 GCA_024364735.1 Boesenbergia rotunda
AAATCTATTGCTGTTGCTTCGTCTAGTCGTGCAATTAACATGGTTATCAAATCTTCTGTAGTTGCAGTTGCTTTCTTCTCAGAGCATTTGAATCTGAACTTTTGTAAACAATCACAGTGATTATTGGAAAAAGATACAAAAGTAGGCAGGATTAATTTCACAGTTGTTTGATAAATTAAGAATTGCTAAAACAATTCTATGCTGAAGGATAAGATTTGATTGTTATTGTCGTTGGAAAACAATTGTATGTTCTTATTAGTTACAATTGGATGTCTTGCATTGATTAATTTATCATAATCAGTTACAAAACTTTGTTATGGTTTTTTTAAGTAGAAGATGAAGAAACTCATTTTATGGGTTTGGAATACGAAGAATATTAAGGTTGGAAATGAGGTTCATATCTATATTTTTTCCCCCTCCAAGAAAAGCATGTTATTGTTTTCTAAATATGACGCTGTAGTTTTTTATAATCTCACCTTGTCCGATTTAATTTTAATACCCTTTGTGTTAAATTATATTTTCAACCTTTCACGGATGTTTAAGGAAAATGAGCAGAGAAGAAATGGAAAGGCTCCTATAAATTTACTGATAAAAGTCTATGCTTTTTAAATGTATTATTTTTGAACTAGCACTTAAAAGAATCTTTTGTTTAACTTCACACAAAATTATATTATGGCCAATATTTATATTTTTCTCTTTAATGTTTCACATTTTCTATCCTAATCTAAATCCATTAGTCATAAGTAAGACAATAAGCATACTCGTACAATCTTCTCGCCTTTTTAGAACCCAAATTTTGGGTTGAATTTGCATCTATTTTAAATGATCACGTACTAATTTTACAAACGTGAACTGACGTCTAACTGAAATAAATTTATATGAAATTTTATTGACACCGGATTTTTTAAATCTCTCCATGCTAAGAAATAAAAAAGTTATACAAAATAGTTAGCAAAATCACCCATTGCCAAGCCATAAACGATCAGTTGAAAGAACTGCTTCGATCTCTAATGAATTATCTTTGTTCACAGACCTCCCTATCTGTTCCTTGCTTCATTTATTGTACATGGAACTGTTGCAGTGTTTTTCATCGATACTGAATTGAATTTTCCAGTTGCAATAAAGAGTAACCAAAAGCACATAACTAACATGAATTATTGAAACAAGTGAATGGAACAATAGCAACCAACTTAAATTTGAATGTCCAGAAACATTGGTATACCTCTTTTAACTCTTAATCATTATATGCTTATAGTAGAAACATCATAACAAAGAGATTTTTGTAACTTTCTTACACGGACAGATTGGTAACAAGTACATAATACTTCCCTGTGCCTCATTATGACTCACCATCAGAACAACAATACGACAAAAAACAGGACCACTGACTTCAGCAGAATTATACTCATCATATTCAACTTCAGGAAAGTGGCGATGGGCTGCTGTTGTTGCAAGGAACCAAGGGTCGTGTAAATCCAAATGGGATCCTAAGATGGACAATCCACCACTGCAATTAATAGAAATAATTTCATGATTTTATTTTGTACAACATAAAAGAAAAATGATGCGCATGAGGTCTGAGAAGTCTACATGACCTCAAATTTATGTAACAACTGAATTTATAGCTGAAATGTCCATCTCTTGCAAATTATTACAAATTCAATCAAATAACATTCTTCATAAATGTAGAAGGAAGATAATAGCCAAGCACATCATTAATTAACTGCTCAGCCTTGCTAATCTGTTCAGACGTGCCCATAATTTCAACTGATCTAGTCAACGAATTAGGATCAGCATCCATATCTCTAGTTACTTGAATCTTTGCCCCTGATTGTAGTTGAAGATATTTATAGTTTCTCCACTCTTTCCAATAATTACACCAACTTGAGACAATATACAATGTGTCACTAACCTGTTTATATGATAGCTAAACAAAATAGGAAGATAACAAAAAAAAAAGAGTACCAGAGCAAGCAATATCATACCCTTCCATTTGGAATTTCAATCTTTTGTTTGATTCTGAAAACCATACGTGGGTACTGGATGAGAAGTCATACTGATTTGAGAAGTTATTGTTTGGCTCAAATGCTTTAGTGTAATGTCTGACAAGTGTGGAAACATCAAGCATCAAACTTATTATCAAAAAGAGCTAAAGGCTTAAAGGTATTGCCTGGCATCCTGTAGCCATCGTCGTCAGACTTATAAAAAAGTTGCATATTTTATGAATAAAAGAAACCTTGATACATAGAGAAGTAAAAACGTATGGTGTGAATTGTATATGATCAATGGTAACATGATGAAAATTGAGCAAATTGTCAAATGTGTGCTGTTCAAATGCATTTGTTTAATGTTGTAAAAGGTTCAGGGCATGCTAGCAAAGATCTATCTCTTTTGACTTGAGAGATAAAACAATGCGATGAAATGAAGAAGACATAATAGTATAACTACTTAAAAATTTAGTTTTGACTAACACAGCTTGAAGGTGTTTAATTATTAAAAAGACTTAGCTTGATGTTTTACGAGACTCCAAATCCTGTTATGAGGCTCCAAATCCAGTTAAGTTTTGCACAACATAGATTTGATGAACATGAAGAATTAAAATACAAGTATCCATAGACTCAATGAGCTAGATAATAAGTGCAAAGAACCACCCATGATAACATATGGATACAAATAGTGAAGCAGAACAATTTCTGATATAAGTATAAAAAGAAGTTACTGTAACAGTCTAGATGCCAAACCTACACAAACCTACACAGACAAGAGCAATCATAGATAAAACATAACATAAACAAAGACAAAACATAACAACATTTGCACACCAAAACCTCCACCAAAGCTTGCCACCATACATCAGCATTATTCCAAGTTGGCCGTTGGAAAAGAACCACGATGAGATGGTTGATTCACCTATAACATAACAGTAAACAATTATTAAGTACATACTCAACCGTAAAACTAAAATAAGAGTTTTAGCCACACTCAACCGTATGAAATATATATACCTGAGAAACTTGTGATGCCAATAATGGTGGAAATTGAGTCCGAGCCACACTCAAACTATCAATAGAGCTAGCAATTGTTGGCACATAATTTATAGACTAAAATAAACAAATAAAATGCATTCTTAGTTCGTTATAACATGAATTATTGCAGATTAGCATAAGTAAAATAAATACTAACTTGATGATTGATCTGGTCATATTGTACGTTGGCCATGCTGGAAATAGTTTCATCTACACCCTGGGTTATACAAAAAATTAGAATGATTTAAGTTGTTCAAAATTAACAACAACTATTACCAAATAAAGAAATATTTGAAAGCTAAGGAGTAGAAATCATTACCGTCATTGAAGCTTGGTTTGTTTTCCTCGCTGCTTTTCTTTTCCTTGAAAGCCTCTCTAAGCCACCTTTCAACCTCTTACCTGAGGTCGTCTTCTTCTTTGTTTTAATTCCTTTCACTCCATTAGAGTTCCCTTCACCATAATCAAATTCCCAAGATTGTTGGCTCACATTTGATTGTTGGACATTTGATTCATTAACTTGTAACTTATCATCCACCATCTTACACAAGCTTAACATAGCATCTTTAACAAGCATGTAAGTGCTATCCCTTTCAGCTGCCTTGGTAACCAATTGAACATTCAACCCACATAACTCTTTGTAACGGCATGTTTTGAAGTAGTTTTGGATCCAAACTAGCATTGTTGTTCATTGAATCATTAACTCCAAAATATCCAACTTTTGCTTTTCTTGTCCACCTTTTCAATACATAATCACTTGGAATCTTCATGATATTTTTCCATGTAAAAATTTTCAAAATATGAGAACACAAAATTCCAGCAAATTCATATTTTCTACAGCTACACACAATTTTGTCAGAGTTCTTATCAAGTGTAACTATATGATGATTTCTCTTTTTGAGAGGAGTAACTTTATATTTTGTAAATGAATCAACATCCTCACAAATTTCAAGACTAGAATCATGTGATGAGCACCACTCTTGTTGAAAACACTTGTATACCTCAGGAGTATAAATTTCACTAGCATGCTTTAAAATCTCAATTGGAAACATTAAATATGGAACAGTTGTATTTGATTTGAAATCTGCTTTCAATTCCTCATATCGACGATCATCAAGGAGTCTTTGGAAGTGATTGAAGAAGTCTAAAAACTTGTGTTTATCAGTGACATACTTTTTCACAATACTATTCATACTCTCACTTCTTTGAGTTGTAGCCATATCTGCGTAAAACATTTGTCGTCCATATACTAAAGCCCATTTTTCTTTTATATTGTACATACGTCTCAACCAATCATTGTCTTCAAGTGCATACTTAGTCAACATCATATTCCATGCTGAAATAAAATCTTCCTCTTCATCAAAATCATATACACAAGAGGCAAAATCTTTAGCAAACTCCCTAAACTGAGAAAAAACTCCACTCAAATGTGTGGCGGCATTTTGATAAATGTGCCAAATGCACAAACGATGATGTGTTTCAGGCCATCTGGAAGCTAACGCCTTTGCCATTGCTGCATCTTGATCCGTAAGAATAGTAGTTGGTTTTTTATCACCCATAGCTCTAATTAATGTATCAAATAACCATTCAAAAGTCAAACTGGTTTCATCATATAATAGAGCTGCACCAAAAAGTATGGATTGTTTATGATGATTAACACCTACAAACAATGCAATTGGTCGACCTTCATTGTTCTTTCTGTAAGTTGTGTCAAAGCAAACAACATCTCCAAAAATAACATAATCAGCTCTCATTTTAGCATCAGACCAAAAAATATTAGTAATCAAATCATCTTCATCAACTTGAATAGCATAAAAAAAATTAGGATCATTGAACTGCATTTTCTGCAGATACTCCAATACACCGCCAGTATCCCCAACTCTCATAGTCATTGTTCTTTTGGATCGCAAATAGTTTTTGTAATCCTCAGGAATAAATCCTAAATTCTCCCTCCCACCTACTTGCCTCGCCATAAGATCATGAGATGATTTTGGGGGGATTCCCACATCACTTGTCATCTCAATCTGTCTCATTATTCCTATGACTTCTATAGAGGTGCGTTTTGTTTGGACTTGAGAGAACATGATTATGCTCTTTAACAAATTGCACCACAGTAAATTTTATCTTTTTTCCGATTAGAAATCTTCATTTTAGCCTCACATCCAAATCTTGTTTCATCACGACTTGCTTTGACATTAAGATCTCGTTTGTCTTTTCCTCTCTTACCTTCGGCACAACAATAAAAGACCCTATCAAGTAATTGACCTGATTGATCCTTGTGAATTTTACCTCTCCTTATGCCAAATCCAACCTTTTTAGCATATGTTAGATAAAATTGGTATGCATCTTCTTCAGTTTCAAATTCCAACCCCAGTTGGGGTATATCCAAATCTATTTCAATGTTCAAACCTATACAATTAAACAAACAAAACAAGATTGCTAAATAGGGAAATTCAATACACTGAAGCTTAATACATTCTAAATATGATTCTTATTACCTTCATTCATATCATCAAAGCCCCTTTCCCAATTATCTTCATTTCCTTCGAAATTGAAAGTAGATTCACCCTCCATCTCGATGATAATTACTTTGATCATGTAAAAAAATAACCAATTTAGGGCAAAACAAAGGCACAAAACTCAAATTCAATTGTTTTCATGAAATTTATGAAGCTATAAATTATGATGAAAAAAAAGGGATTACACATGAAGAAAAAAAAATTACTATCCTCCTAAATGGTTTTTCAGTCGCTTCGTAGGTTGCAACGAATCGAAAAGGTGAAGACTAACATCATGTGCATTAGTTTGTTGAATTGATCTCTAATTGACAATTGCTTCTATTATCTTTTCAATCTCAATGTAACATAATGAACTAGACGAAAGTTATAGAATCAACCACCTCATTTTCCAATAATAATTTCATGTGAGTAACTCCCTGTTCTATTTCTTTTATGAATAGCAGTTACAACCTTCACTATTGTAACATAAAGATCAAGAGGGAATTAAGACCACTATAACTCACTTTCACGTAGTAGAACTAAACAAACTGCATTTTAGCAGAAATGCAAACTTGTAACATAAAATCAAGAAATGAAGATGTAATACGAAATAAGATACAGTCAATCAGAAGTAGAAGTGCATGGTATCACCCGTTATCAGATGGGTACTCTCAACGAGCAATGTTGAATTCTTGAGCAAATCATCAATGAAAACTTGGAAAGAAATTGAAATACCAACATTTTATTTTCATAAGACCATAACAAATATTCAAAATAAAGATTTTCCACAAGCAAATGTTTTCATAAGACCATAACAAATATTCAAAATAAAGATTTTCCACAAGCAGACCTTAAGCTGTAGGCCTCCTTCCACACTACAAACTCCGAATGGCTTGATTAGAAAGTTGTAGGCCTCCCTCCTCCTCAGCCCTCTCCTTCTTCTTCTCACGATGGGATGCAATGAAACGGGGCAGAGAACGCGGCGTGAGGGAGAAGAAAGCGAGTCGCTTTAAAAACTTGAGACGGCTGACGGCGTTGAGCAGTCAGGGAGGATTTGCGCGTGGGGGGCTGTCTCGCGCAGATGGAGGCGTCGGGGGCGATGGAGGTGATGGAGGCGTCGGGGGCGATGGAGGTGATGGAGGCGTCGGGGGCGATGGAGGTGATGGAGGCGTCGGGGGCGTTGAGCCAGTCAGAGAGGATCGCGCGAGAGGGCGATGCAGAGTGAGAGGGCGCTGTCGTGGGGGACTGTCTCGCGCAGATGGAGGCGTCGGGGGCGATGGAGGTGATGGAGGCGTCGGGGGCGTTGAGCCAGTCAGGGAGGATCGCGCGAGAGGGCGATGCAGAGTGAGAGGGCGCTGTCGTTTTGGCTTCCAGGAGACGTCGCGAGAGAGGGCGATGGAGACGTCGCGAGGGAGGGCGCTGTCGTTTTGGCTTCCGGGCGCGCACGTTCTCAGCACGTGAGTGAGGTTTTTATAACTTAGAAGTGGTCCAGGGATGGACCAGGGGTTGCGGACCAGAAGATCCGCGCCGTCTAAATAGGGCATAAATAATTGGTTTTTAGCGGCGCGGATCTTCTGGTCCGCAACCCCTGGTCCATCCCTGGACCACTTCTAAGTTATAAAAACCTCACTCACGTGCTGAGAACGTGCGCGCCCGGAAGCCAAAACGACAGCGCCCTCCCTCGCGACGTCTCCATCGCCCTCTCTCGCGACGTCTCCTGGAAGCCAAAACGACAGCGCCCTCTCACTCTGCATCGCCCTCTCGCGCGATCCTCCCTGACTGGCTCAACACCCCCGACGCCTCCATCACCTCCATCGCCCCCGACGCCTCCATCTGCGCGAGACAGTCCCCCACGACAGCGCCCTCTCACTCTGCATCGCCCTCTCGCGCGATCCTCTCTGACTGGCTCAACGCCCCCGACGCCTCCATCACCTCCATCGCCCCGACGCCTCCATCTGCGCGAGACAGTCCCCCACGACAGCGCCCTCTCACTCTGCATCGCCCTCTCGCGCGATCCTCTCTGACTGGCTCAACGCCCCCGACGCCTCCATCACCTCCATCGCCCCCGACGCCTCCATCACCTCCATCGCCCCCGACGCCTCCATCTGCGCGAGACAGCCCCCCACGCGCAAATCCTCCCTGACTGCTCAACGCCGTCAGCCGTCTCAAGTTTTTAAAGCGACTCGCTTTCTTCTCCCTCACGCCGCGTTCTCTGCCCCGTTTCATTGCATCCCATCGTGAGAAGAAGAAGGAGAGGGCTGAGGAGGAGGGAGGCCTACAACTTTCTAATCAAGCCATTCGGAGTTTGTAGTGTGGAAGGAGGCCTACAGCTTAAGGTCTGCTTGTGGAAAATCTTTATTTTGAATATTTGTTATGGTCTTATGAAAACATTTGCTTGTGGAAAATCTTTATTTGAATATTTGTTATGGTCTTATGAAAATAAAATGTTGGTATTTCAATTTCTTTCCAAGTTTTCATTGATGATTTGCTCAAGAATTCAACATTGCTCGTTGAGAGTACCCATCTGATAACGGGTGATACCATGCACTTCTACTTCTGATTGACTGTATCTTATTTCGTATTACATCTTCATTTCCTGATCTTTATGTTACAAGTTTGCATTTCTGCTAAAATGCAGTTTGTTTAGTTCTACTACGTGAAAGTGAGTTATAGTGGTCTTAATTCCCTCTTGATCTTTATGTTACAATAGTGAAGGTTGTAACTGCTATTCATAAAAGAAATAGAACAGGGAGTTACTCACATGAAATTATTATTGGAAAATGAGGTGGTTGATTCTATAACTTTCGTCTAGTTCATTATGTTACATTGAGGTTGAAAAGATAATAGAAGCAATTGCCAATTAGAGATCAATTCAACAAACTAATGCACATGATGTTAGTCTTCACCTTTTCGATTCGTTGCAACCTACGAAGCGACTGAGAAACCATTTAGGAGGATAGTAATTTTTTTTCTTCATGTGTAATCCCTTTTTTTCATCATAATTGATAGCTTCATAAATTTCATGAAAACAGTTGAATTTGAGTTTTGTGCCTTTGTTTTGCCCTAAATTGGTTATTTTTTTACATGATACAAAGTAATTATCATCGAGATGGAGGGTGAATCTACTTTCAATTTCGAAGGAAATGAAGATAATTGGGAAAGGGGCTTTGATGATATGAATGAAGGTAATAAGAATCATATTTAGAATGTATTAAGCTTCAGTGTATTGAATTTCCCTATTTAGCAATCTTGTTTTGTTTGTTTAATTGTATAGGTTTGAACATTGAAATAGATTTGGATATACCCCAACTGGGGTTGGAATTTGAAACTGAAGAAGATGCATACCAATTTTATCTAACATATGCTAAAAAGGTTGGATTTGGCATAAGGAGAGGTAAAATTCACAAGGATCAATCAGGTCAATTACTTGATAGGGTCTTTTATTGTTGTGCCGAAGGTAAGAGAGGAAAAGACAAACGAGATCTTAATGTCAAAGCAAGTCGTGATGAAACAAGATTTGGATGTGAGGCTAAAATGAAGATTTCTAATCGGAAAAAAGATAAATTTACTGTGGTGCAATTTGTTAAAGAGCATAATCATGTTCTCTCAAGTCCAAACAAAACGCACCTCTTTAGAAGTCATAGGAATATATCTTCTTCTGCAGCGAGACAGATTGAGATGACAAGTGATGTGGGAATCCCCCCAAAATCATCTCATGATCTTATGGCGAGGCAAGTAGGTGGGAGGGAGAATTTAGGATTTATTCCTGAGGATTACAAAAACTATTTGCGATCCAAAAGAACAATGACTATAAGAGTTGGGGATACTGGCGGTGTATTGGAGTATCTGCAGAAAATGCAGTTCAATGATCCTAATTTTTTTTATGCTATTCAAGTTGATGAAGATGATTTGATTACTAATATTTTTTGGTCTGATGCTAAAATGAGAGCTGATTATGTTATTTTTGGAGATGTTGTTTGCTTTGACACAACTTACAGAAAGAACAATGAAGGTCGATCAATTGCATTGTTTGTAGGTGTTAATCATCATAAACAATCCATACTTTTTGGTGCAGCTCTATTATATGATGAAACCAGTTTGACTTTTGAATGGTTATTTGATACATTAATTAGAGCTATGGGTGATAAAAAACCAACTACTATTCTTACGGATCAAGATGCAGCAATGGCAAAGGCGTTAGCTTCCAGATGGCCTGAAACACATCATCGTTTGTGCATTTGGCACATTTATCAAAATGCCGCCACACATTTGAGTGGAGTTTTTTCTCAGTTTAGGGAGTTCACGTCTCATTTGAAGAAAAAATTCTTATAAAATATAATGTAACTAAAGATCGAATTATAAATACGTGAAATGATAACTAATCGCCTTTTATTGTACCATAGTCAAATGACATCTCCCAGAGTAATCACGGTCGAGGGTGAAGCCGGCTGTGTTAACACACAGATGTGGTGATGTGGACGATATCGATTGCGCAAAATGCCTTCGCTCAAATTCATAAGATTGTATGAGACAACCGCTACCACGAACTTAATTATCTGCCATTCCTTTCTCTTCTTTTTCTCTTTTATTTTTCTTTCTTTTTTTATAAGATTGCCTTGAGAAAAGTAATTAAGTAATTAGAATTGTGGATTGTTATGAATAAAAGAGCATTATTTTGACACATAGACAATAAAATTTTAATTATTCTGCCTCAGTAACAAAGAGCTGCCCAGTTAAAATATTTGAAAATCGGTTTAAAATTTAAAAAAATAATAAGAAGAAATATAGAGGGATCCAAACATGAATTTGAGATCTTTGGAGTCATTAAATTTTTCTAATAAAAAGTGTTATAAAACTTGAAATTTAGAGAGAAAAAATATGAGAGAAAAAATATGGATACACTCAAGAAATCCAATATAATAGTATACATTTAACCTGGTAAGTATTTTTGAATAAAAGTGTTTAATGATGACTAATTGATTAGAATCACATCCAGTCCATTGATCAATGAATTGATAATCATAAGCATCTTTAGTCTAAGGTGTTTGATAACCTTATGAAGCTCAATGTAAGAAAAAAATAAACATATACAAACTCACATAACTTTACAAGTACAATAATATACTCAACTAGCATAAATTTACAAATTTTAGGAACGTCAAATATGTTTGACCAAATGTTTTATGTGATCCTATAAAACCTAAGCTTTCTAGAGTTATCAAACACTTTTGATCAATGGCAACTTAATTGGAATCACATCAAATCGATTGACTAGTTGGCCGAGAGGCCAGGTTGTTAGGCCGCCAAATGTTGATTTGGCCGTCAAAGGGGTTGAGAGACCGTGTCGTTACATCTCCACTCCTCGTCCCCCAGGTACGTGCAATAGTATTTTCACTACTGTTCTATTGCTTTCGCTGCTCTTCCACCAACGGGGACTGACTTGATTGTCAGAGTGTCTTACTAGGGACTTCTCCCGGCGGGTTTTAACGGTCTTTTCCTTGCAGATCGAAGCCAGCCTCAGTAGCTCGTGATCTTAAGGAGACCGCGTCTGCTCTTGGGAGTCCACCTCGCTTCACGACAGGATCAAATTTGGCGCTAGAATGAGGGCACTTAGCCTGATCGGGAGTGAAAGATGGAAAATCCCAACCACGTCATGATGACTGTCATGCCTGAGGAATACACGCTATTGATGGTTGCTCGAGCTCAGAAGACTCCTCAAAGGCCTTCACAGGCTGGTGGCCCGGTGCCCAGAGCCCCCGAGGCGTCAGCGTATGGACCTTCAGGAGGTCAGGGAAGACCTGCCTGACCTGAAGGGGGTTCTGCTCCCTTCCCCGCGGCTTTCTATCGGGGTCGGGATGACGAAGCCGACTCGATGCCGGCCGAGGCATCAGCGTCCAACCAGATGCATGGACAGCATCTAAACAAGGGAAAGACCCTAGCCGATCCCTGGTATGCAATCCTTTCTCTTCCTGGATCTTAGAAGATCTAGTTCCCAGACATCTTCGATTCTTTACAATCCCCGAGTATGCGGGGACCACAGACCCGGAGGAGCACTTGATGAAGTTTGAGAGTGCTGCCCTGCTACACCAATACCCGGAAGGCGTAAAGTGTCGAGCCATCCTAACGACCCTCTCGGGCCCTGCCCAGAGATGGTTCGACCGACTCCGCAACGGGTCGGTATCCATCTTTGAAGAGCTCAGGACGGTTTTCCTCCAACATTTCGCCAGCAGTAGGAGGCACCACAAGACAAGCCTCAACTTGTTTGCGTTGAAGCAAGGCCCGAAGGAATCTCTCTCGACCTATATCAAAAGATTCAACGGAGTGGCACTGGGCATGCCAACCACCACACCTGAGGTCCTGATCAGTGCATTCTCCCAAGGACTACAAGAGAGAGACTTTTTCCGTTCACTAATCAGGAAGCCACCGAAGGACTTCGACAGCCTGCTGGGAAAGACTATCAAGTATATAAATGTGGAGGAGGCGCAGGCCGTCCGGAAGAAAGAGTCGGCCAACACAATGACTCCTAGCCCCGCCCAAAGCAACAAATCCCCGGGCGGGCCCATCCGCAGCTCGCGAGGACCCATGGACCGAGCGGGAGCAGAGCGACGACACGTGCAGCAAGTGGACCAGGGGTGTCTGCCGACCCGCTGGAGGCCCTACTTGTTGGGAACCGAAATTTTAGAGGGGCTTAGTTGTAATTTCTGAAACTTGAACGGGTTTTTTGCAAAAAGGCCCTCCAAGTTTTAGAAATTACAACTAACCCCTTTAAAATTCACAATTATGCCCTTTAAAATTTTGGTTTTCAACATTCTCCCCCGCTAATAAAAATTTGGTCCCCAAATTTAACTAGTGAAATCACAACAAATACTAACCAAACTCAACAGGTACTAGTCAACGGCAACGGGTATCAACACCCTACATCAACAACGTAGATATAATATAAATACGGAATAAAAACCAACCATACGCGGGTAGCAATCTCTGATCGTACCCTCGAGCTCCCAAGTAGCTTCCTCATCAGAGTGGTGCTGTCAACCAACCCTAACCCTGATTGCGAGTCATCTATCATATTGGGAAATGTTCAACATCTTTTTAACGATAGCTACCCAGTTACAAGCAGTAACCTACACGTAGATACCATATAGCTCCTTAACATCTCGAAAAATCGTTTCATCGACCTGCTGTGTCTTCTCTCTGGTGACAGTGTAAACCCGGTCCATCTCTAGAACTGATAGTGACATCTTCTGAAGAGGCAGTGGTTGAATTATCTGAATTGCTGTTGGCTGCATAGTCTGAGGTGATGGAGCTCCCACCGTTCGCTGAGTCTGATAACTTGTAACTTCGACCATCTGCTGAAGTTAGTAAATTGAAGACTAATATGTTGAGCACAGCTGATCTACAATAATTTCTACCCATAATTTCTACTTAATTAAATGGTAATTAACAACGATCTACTTCCTGACCTAATCATCATATTTCGATCCATTCCTAAACTCAAATATAGTTACCCCTGATTCCAAAAGAATCCAAATCTTATGAAGTCTTCAAGACCAACAGTATAGTGCTCTCCAATAATAAACAGGTGCGTGGGGTACAGATGTATTAAATTCTAATACATCTGTATTTAAACCCTTAAAGCCTTAAAGCCCACCAGAATGTATAGTGCTCTCCAATAATAAACAGGTGTGTGGGGTACAGAGTGGTGATAGGCCCACCAGAATGAATTCTAATTATAGCGAGGTTTGCGAGTTCCTTTGGGATCTGTGGATTTTTATGATGTTGTTTTTAGTGTGTCAATTTGTTGAGGTTTTGCGATGTGTTAGTGTCTGTGGGTTTACGAAATTGTTTTGGTTTTACGAGGTCTATCTGTATTTTACGGATTTATTTTCCGGAGTTTTTTTTTTCTGGTTATGGTTGTAATGGGACTTGGCAGCGACGAGATCTCTCCCGGCAAACAAGAAGTAAGTTGGTTTTTAATTTGGTTAATTATTTATCTAAATAATGTATGTTGGTTTTGTTAACAGATATGCCTCGTCGTATTGAGTTATCTCCACCCCGTGCTCGTGGTCGTGGACGACGATCATGGGGGAGGCCAGAGGAGGCCGAGGGAGACACGAATCAGGAGGGTGATAGGCCCACCAGAGTGGAGCCGACTGGTCAGGGATCAGCTCACCAGGACCCTTCAGGTGAGCTGAGATCTCCACCACGGAGAGTACCATCTCCTGTATATCCGACAGCAGTTCCAGTGGGGCCATCAGAGGCAGGCCCATCAGTACCACCAATGGCAGTTCCTAGAGTGTCATTAGGGGTACCCCCTGCCCAAGCGAGTTGGCTTATGGACAGAGCTCGCTACCCTCATCTGTTTACTTGAGGTGCGTATGGTTGGTTTTCATTTTGGGTTTATATTATAGTTAAGGTGTTGATCTCAGTTGTGGTTGATTAGTATTTGTTTGGTTTGTTAGTGAAATTTGGGGACCAAATTTTTATTAGTGGGGGAGAATGTTTGGAACCGAAATTTTAGAGGGGCTTAGTTGTAATTTCTAAAACTTGGAGGGTTTATTTGCAAAAAGTTAAAATATATATATATATAAGTTATTTAAACCTGCCCGTGCCCTAACTTACTCCCCGTGCGGTTTTGCTTCTTCCCCTCTCCTCGACGCCGCCTCCTCAGTAGCGAGCGACGCCGACGCCGCCACCCCTTCGCCGGTGTTGAGTCCTTCTTCGCGAGGTGGTGAGTTTTCTTCTCCCTCACGCGAACATCATCGATTTGTCGCCCTTCTTTCTCCCGGCCACAAGCCCTAATCTGCTCTTTTCTATGTTATCGCCCGAAACCAGCACTGCCTGCAGTCCTTGCTCGACGAGCGAAGCCGACGAACTTCCTTCGTTGGCCACACCGAACGGAAAACAGTAGCCTCAAATTTGAACTCACTGCCCTGTAGCTTGCGCCGACCACTGATTTAAGGTAAGGGTTCTTTGGATTGGGTTGGCTGTGATAGGATGGAATTGGTTGTGAAATTGGATTTATTTCTGTGCTATGCATTGATGGTTTGCCATGAGCTTCTGGTGTTTGCGACAGTAGAGTGATTTGGAGATGGGCTTTTGGGGTAGTCACCTTTATTTGGATTTGGTGGTAAATTATAGCAGTTGGGTTGGAATGAATTCTAATTTAAAAGAAAGAATCAGGAGGGTGATAGGCCCACCAGAGTGGAGCCGACTGTTGGTCTTGAAGACTTCACTCTGGTGGGCCAAAACTAAGTATTTAAACCCTTAAAGCCTGCCATTTCCCCCGATTCAGTTGCTTTCCCCCGTGCCCTAACTTCCTCTCGTATCCCCTTCTGCCGGTTCCTTTCCTCCCCGACGCCGCTCCCTTCTCTGCGCCGACCGTCGCCAACCCTAGCATCTTCCTTCTCCTTCTTCTCCGGCGCGCACGAGCAGAGGATCGTAGCCCGCTCACACCGAGCCCTAGCCGTCGCCTCTTCCCGACGCCGACGCCTTGCGGGTGAGTTCCATTGCCGGCACACACGAAGGAGACGACACAGCCTCGTGTAAGTCACTCGCACCGCAGATCTTCTCGCACGAGCGAGCCCTAGCCGTCGGTGATCTTTCTCTTCACTGCTTCTCTACGGCTACCGTCCCTTAGTCGAGTGCGCATCCACTCCCGAGCCCGTGCCTTAGCTTCAATCCATTACTAACAATTTTCCTCTACCCTCAGGTAGGAATTATGCTGGTTTTGGTTGAGATTACTACCTGTTCTGTTTAACTTCATGATTTTGTGTTGGTTGCAGCAAGGTGTAGAGGAGAATTTTGCTATTTCGAATCTGATGAATTTTGGTTCTTTTGGAATGTCTTTGTGGTGATGTTGCCGTGAGCCTCTTTGAGGATTCTAATATATAGGATTTGTGTGTGACCGTGAGCTATTGGATAAAGGGGTGTGGAAATGGAATTCATGGTAATGGGTGGTAATAGGAATGAGTTAGCATTTGATTTGGGTGAATGGTTTATCTGTGAAAAAAGGAAACTTATTGTGATACTTAAGTAATTCTTATTTGTAATGGGTTGATATGATTATGGGTTAAAACAATTAGTTTCCACTAGTTAGTAATGCTTGAGGTTAGTTACTGGGTGCATGGTGGATTTTGAATTGGTGGTAGTTCGTTAGGTAGTATGGAAAATTAACTTAATAACCTAATTGTCATAAATTAGGTTAAGAAAGAACATTGTTGTTGTTTGGGGATTTAATTAAATATATGTTGAAATGATGATCTATCCTAATCATGTTAATATTTTATTTAGCTAATTTATTAATTTTAATAATTAGCTAAACCTTATTATTTATACAGGACCTTGATTCAGATTCGTTCGGTTGATCGTGGGAGGTTCTGTTCGTATACGTTCTACAATTATAAGGCGGGTATTTCTCCTTTCTACTCGAGTAGTTATTTTACCTTAAAGCATAGCTAGTTTATGTCTTATAGGTTGCTTGACCTTGTTCTTTGTCGTTATTTAAAAATCGCCGTTGAGACTTATTCTTCGTTGATCTTCGAGTATTCCAAATTCGTTTCTGTACAGTCCTCTGTTGGTTTCCTGTTCTGTAAAGTGCCAGTTGTACACGAGCACTTAGAAGTTCATAAAACACAATTAGGTTTATTTGGCATTAGAAAATACCCTACCTAGTAGTGTAGGTGCATAGTCGTTGGTTTTT
The DNA here is from genome assembly GCA_024364735.1 of Boesenbergia rotunda. Lineage (NCBI taxonomy): Eukaryota > Viridiplantae > Streptophyta > Magnoliopsida > Zingiberales > Zingiberaceae > Boesenbergia > Boesenbergia rotunda. The sequence goes on from JAGFNQ010002231.1 coordinate 223,101, forward strand.
GATTTCCGGTTGATTGTATTGATGCATCGTGTATTTGTTGGACTTTGTTGCATCGTTGTTTCTCCGGTTGTTTGTGCATCGTATATCATGCATCATACTTGCACGTTGCATACTAACGACTGTTAGGCTTACATTTGATTAAGCCGTCGTTAGTCATATTTGTGCTCGATTCACTCAACCACTTGTTGTCGTGGTAGATATTAGAGTGCGAGCACCTGTCCTGTTATGCCAAACAGTGACACCCTCACAGTTGTTTTAGAGGGATGAGTGTTGTGGCTCACCCTCACCGTTGTTTATTTTGAGGGATATTGTAGCTGTGGTAGCTCCCCCGATGTACTGGGGTTCGAGTGTAGGCTCCCAGCATCCTGTCCACTCAACCACGCCTTATGTGGTATTTTGTTGTTGGAGTGGTACAGTTGTCACAGCCCTACCCACTCGGTCACACAGATGGGATGTGTTGACGGCTTGACTGGCGTCAGGGGTGACACATGTCATTGCATCATGTGCATACGTATTTTTTTATACATTTGCTTGTGTTTGATGCACTTATATGAGCTATGATTGTTGCACATGTTGACATGCATGTATATCTTGATATTATCGTTTTGAGTTGTTTATACCTGTTTAGTCGTTATTCGGACTTTATACCATGTATTGATATATGTATGCATGATTAGGAAATTCTATATTCCTTATGGACTGTACACTGTTGATTCTCTACTCTGTTATCCTTATTATGTCATGCTTATTTGTCTACTCATATACCCGCAGAGTCCGCTCGGACTCACCACCCCTGCTTCCTTTTTGTTGTTTCAGATAGCAGGTAGAAGTTTTCTTGGAGCAGGAGAGGATCCAGTTGCCGGTCCCCCAGTGTCGGGTTGGTTTTTTCGATATTCGGTTTAGTTGTTTATTTTCAGTACTTGTAGTTGCATTTTATTCATTATCGGTTCTGTCGTTATCAGAGTCTTTGGTGTTTTCTTTGAATGTAGTTCTTTTATAATTAAGGTGGCTGAGCCACCCATTATTATTTTGTTTCGATATAAACTGCGTGGATGTGTCTTATACTTATTGTTGTGATGCCAGCCGCTTGTGGCTGAGCTATATTGGTGAGGTATATGTATTATTGCTCCATATTGTCCGCCGTACAGGGGAGATGCTGCCCAATTTACCGAAAGGATCAAAGTCGGGGGAGAAGAAAACGGCACGGGGAGGAAGTTAGGGCTTTTGGGGCTTTTATATTTTTGTTTTAGCATTTTGCAAATAAACCCTATAGATTTGAAAAATTGCAACTAGGCCCCTAACTTTCAAAAATTCACCTTTTCAACCCCATTAAAACTCGGTATTTAACATTCTCCCCCACTAACAAAAATTTGGTCCTCAAATTTCACTAGTAGACCACAACAGGTACTAATCAACCGCAACATGTACTAACAACTTATAAGCAACAGATATACTGAACGAAACTAACTATACGCACCTCAAGTAAACAAATGAGGATAGCGAGCTCTGATTGTATCCTCGAGCTGCTATGTAGCTTCCTCGTCAGAGTGGTGCTACCAACCAGCTTTGACCAGCAGAATAGTCTTCTTCCTCAACTGATGTTCCTTGCGGTCCATAATCCGCATATGTACCTCATCGTAGGTTGCATCTGGCTGGAGAGTGATTGACACCCCTGATAAAACATGAGTCAGATCTTGCGCTCTACCAACTGAGCTAGACTAGCAACTTTGCTCCACTCCGCTCCAGAATCTAAAACGGTCCAATGTAGCGCGGAACTAGCTTACCTCGCAACCCAAACCTCTTCACCCCTTTCGTGGGTGACACTCGTAAAACTACATGATCTCTCACAGAGAACTCTAAGGGTCTGTATCTCTCATGGTTAACCCCAACCATTATTGTGAGTCAAATGTGTTATCTACCATATTGGGAAATGTCCAACATCTCTCTAACGGTAGCTACTCAGTTACAAGCAGTGATCTACAAGCAGATACCCTATAGCTCATTAATATCTTGGGAAATTGATCCATCGACCTGCGGTGTCTTCTCTCTGGTGATAGTGTAAACTCGGTCCATCTCTGGAATTGATGGTGGCATCGTCTGATAGGCAGTGGCTGAATCATCTAAATTGTTGCTGGCTGCATAGTCTGAGGTGCTGGAGCTCCCACTGTCTGCTGAGTCTGATAACTTGTAGCTTCGACCATCTGCTGAGGTTGGTAAACTGATGATTAATATGTTGGGCACAGCTGATCTCCTGATCTAATCATCATATTTTGGTCCATTCCTAAACTCAAATATAGTTACCCTTGGTTCCAAATAGTCATTTAGGCAGACCTAAGTAACACTGCTACATGCAGACTGGAATGGAAAGTATGTACACAACAATTACATCAACCTCTTAGAGCAATTCAGCTTGACCGATGTTACTGACCTATATGTATAGGTAGGCATGCATTTGGGGATCAGTATTTGGTGAGCCCCAATACTTAACGCAGGTTAACTTTTTAATTGTTTTCTCTTTGACACATATATGCCTGCTTGATTGAGTGGATCTGACATGATTAGTTTACTTTCGGTAAATTAGTCCCTGAAGATGGAGGTGCACCTGCAGAACTAGATGTTTATGAGTTTAAAGGAACTGGTATTGCATTATCTATGTATAATGTTGATGAGGTTTGTCATCTTGTCCTTGTATGTCAAATTTTATCAAGTTATTCTAGAGGATTAAAATTTGAATGTCTTATGTCTTCTCAGTCTATTCGAGCTTTTGCTGAGTCATCGATGTTCATGGCACTTGCAAAAAAATGGCCACTTTACTTGAGTACCAAAAATACCATATTGAAGAAATATGATGACAGGTACTTATGTCTTATTTACTTGTCACGTTATCAGTATCTATATGCTTTCTATTCGAGAGTAAAGTGTATCTGTGTAGGTTATTTATATTAACTCAGAGTGCCCAAGTCAACCAAAAATTGTCACATCCACTGTTTTTTTTTTGTGATGCATACATTGCATTGTATGCATCCGTATAGATTGGACTTAGCTACAAAAGACAAGTAGAAAATATTTATATTAAGGCCTTTAGATATGAAGTGGGCGCATGCGCTATCTGATTACACTGTAGCCAAGTGGATGGAGATCCGGATGGAGAGAGAAATAATTCTTAGCTTGTGTATTATTAATGCTTTATGGGAGACGGAATAATGAGAACCTATAGCGCCCAAGTCATCTAACCACATCACTCAGTTAACAGGTAATACAAATGGGTGGCAATGTGGTATTATCTATAGGACTCAACTATTTGGTTTTGACTCAAATTCTTGTTCCTGAAAACAAATCTCACAAACTTGAAAACACAGTTCATAAAAAAAAAATAACTCATTTACAAATTAACAGAGAGGCTAGTGACAAACAGTTATTTGGTTTGTCTCCGTCAATGAGAAGCAGAGTTGGTTCAGAAAGCAGACAACTATAGTATACCACCGGAGTAGATGGAGGAGTAATGCAGGTTGGTAGAGAAATTTTGAATTTTCCATAGTCAATCATATATATATATATATATATATATATATATATATATATATATATATATATATATATATATATATATATATTTTAAGGGCATCTTCAATAAAAGGGGTTGTATTTTGGCAAAAAGCATAAATGGATACCATGTTTCAGTGGGTTGTTTGAAATTTTGGAACAAGTGGCTGTTGTGGTGTACAATTTACCACGTCTTTATTAGGGCTCAGACTTAAGAACGTGTAATATTATCTATCAGTCAATGCTAAGGAGTAAGGAAGCACATTTCTGGTAGATACAAACAAATTAAGCCTAATGTAAGTGTTGAGGAACAATTTAGTAAAATTCCAGGACAAGGAGCATATGTTGAAGTACAAGGTGTCGGTGTTAGGTTTGATGTTTTAACAAAGATTTAGATTAGATCATGATGATTTGTGATGAGTGTACAGTGCACACACTATCCCAAAATTATTTTTTTTTAAAAAAATAATTATTGGATAATAAAATATAGACTACAATATCATTGCACAACAAGTCCTGAAGTGCTTTCTACTTGATGAAATCACATGTCTAAACCAACCTTCTTACCTTATATTGTTTAACGAGATAGTTACATCTATATAGAACACTCAACTAAGAAAACCTATACCATATCCATAAATATCATAAATATCACCCATGATATCCGCCAATCGAGAAATAGACTATCATGTACTTGTAGTCTATCAGTATAATTCAAGCATAAAGAATACCTAGCAGTCGGGTAAAAATAATAATATGGTATCTAACTAAGCTAACATCTGTCTACACAACCTTAAACAATGTAATGTACACAATGGATAGGATAATTATCAAAATATACCTTAACGACTTACTTACTCGTCGCTTGGAGAGATCTCGTCGCTGCCAGGTCCTATTACAACCATAACCAGAAAATGACTCCGGAAATTAAATCCGTAAAATACCGATAGACCTCGAAAAACAACGCAAAAATAACCAAATCTGTAACATACAGATTGACCTTGTAAAAACAACTCCGTAAACCCACAGACACCAAAACATCGTAAAAACTTGGCCACTAACTTTCAAAAATTCACCTTTTCAACCCCATAGAGAAATCCAACGAGTATACGATGCATCAATACAACCATCCAGAAATTGCAAACCAACGATTATGCACCTACACTACTAGGTAGGGTATTTCTAATGTACTCACCGCAAATAGTACTCACAACCCCAAATAGCACTCCCTTGCTGGGTGAATTGGTTACATATGCATTCTTAAGGCTTGGCTTTTCTTTGAGGTCCAAGGTTCAATTCTTGGCACCTCCTCTTCTTTTAGGGGTGACACATGTCATTGCATCATATGCATACGTATTTCTTTTATGCATTTGCTTGTGTTTGATGCACTTCTATAAGCTATGGTTGTTGCACATGATTGACATGCATGTATATGTTGGATTATCATTGTCGTGTTGTTTATACCTGCTTAGTTGATGTTCTGTTTTATATCAGTTGTTATTCGGTTTTATATCTTGTTGTTTTATATATGTTGTGCATATTTAGGAAATCTTATATTCCTTATGGACTGTACACTGTTGATTTCTCTACTCCGTTATCCTTATTATGTCATGCTTATTTGTCAACTCATATACCCGCAGAGTCCGCCCGGACTCACCACCCCTGCTTTCCTTTTTGTTGTTTCAGATAGCAGGTAGAAGTATTTCTTGGAGCCAGGAGAGGATCCAGTTGTCGGTCCCCAGTGTCGGGTTGAGTTATTTTCGGTATTCGGTTTAGTTGTTTATTTTCAGTACTTGTAGTTGCATTTTATTCATTATCGGGTTCTGTCGTTATCAGAGTCTTTTGGTGTTTTCTTTGAATTGTAGTTCTTTTATAATTAAGGTGGCTGAGTCACCCATTATTATTTTGTTTCGATATAAACTGCGTGGATGTGTCTTATACTTATTGTTGTGATGCCAGCCGCTTGTGGCTGAGCTATATTGGTGAGATACATGTATTACTGTCCCATATTGTCCGCCGTACAGAGGAGATGCTGCCCGATTTTCGAGGAAGCATGTGCCTCTGGGGGCGTGACAATTTTTGGTATCAGAGCGAGGTTTTGCGAGTTCCTTTGGGATCTGTGGATTTTTATGATATTATTTTTGGTGCGTCAGTTTGCCAAGTATTGCGATGTTTTGGTGTCTGTGGATTTACGGAGTTGTTTTACGAGGTCAATCTGTATGTTACAAATTTGTTTATTTTTACGGAGTCTTTTTCTTGAGGGTTGACGAAGTTGTTTTGCTTTACGAGGTCTATCTGTATTTTACGGATTTATTTTTCGGAGTCATTTTCTGGTTATGGTTGTGATGGGACTTGGCAACGACAAGATCTCTCCCGGCAAACAAGAGGTATGTGTTGGTGCAGAATGCACCCAAGTCAAACCTGTGTTTTGATATTGGCAAAAGGGTTCAAAAGTTAAGGGTTAATTGGTGTCTAACAAGGTTCTTGAGTGTACAGGAAAAGCCCTAGCGAAGGAATGCTAGGCACTGGCGAAGGACTGCCAGAATGGACAAAGCCCTAGCGAAGGAATACTAGGCACTGGCGAAGGACTGCCAGAATGGACAAAGCCCTAGCGAAGGAATACTAGGCACTGGCGAAGGACTGCCAGAATGGACAAAGCCCTAGCGAAGGAATGCTAGGCACTGGCGAAGGACTGCCAGAAGAAAAGACCTAGCGAAGGGCTGCTAGGCACCAAGCGAAGGGCAGCTTGGTACCTCAAGACCTGGCGAAGGACTGCTGGGCAAAAGTCCAACTGGAGGAGTTGGCACCAGGTAAATTCTCCCGAGAGGAGTAGGTGAGGACGCGTTCCCCTTGAGGGAACATTAGGCGTCGGTTCGACCTAGGGCTCCATTTTGGAGACCAAAGTCAGAACCAAGACAGCTAAGGCTGTATAACCTATTATTTTATTGTTTTATTGTGTTTTGGACTAACCATGGATGCAGGACCTAAGGAACGAGTGTCTGCAGCTCAGAATGCCTCAAAGGAATGAGGCAACCGCTGACCAGGGCGCCCGGAGTGTCCCGGGCGCCCCCATGGTGAACACAAAACACAACAAGACAAGAAAGACTTCGACAGTACATACCCAGGGCGCCCCCGCTGTCCCGGGCGCCCCCATAGCGAACCAACTCAGCCGCGTCTGCGCTACACGCCCAGGGCGCCCCCGCTGTCCCGGGCGCCCCCATAGCGAACCAACTCAGCCGCGTCTGCGCTACACGCCCAGGGCGCCCCCGCTGTCCCGGGCGCCCCCAGCCAGACTTACCGAGGAGAGCTCAGCGCTGCAGATAAGGCTTTGACCGGTCAATGCGGGCGCCCCGGTCAAACCGGATCCCGAGGATAAGGGGATCAGACGGCGACCGAGCAACAACCGGATCTGCTGCCACGTGGGGGGGGGCGCCCCCATCGACCAGGGCGCCCCCAGGCCCTATATAAAGGGCCCTCGACCTCCTTCATCACATCATCAATCACTGCGACACTTCTGCGATCTTCTGCTTCTGCGACACGCTCCAGAAATCTTCCAACTCGAGCTGACGACGTCCCGCTGCTCCGAAACTTCAATCTACACCGGACGTCGGTAACGAAGAGTTGTATTTAAAGTTTACTATTCTGCCTTCTTGTAATATCTATTTGTAAACTTTACGAACTTATAGAATTGCCCGCAGAAAACGGTCAACGACTGTCGGCCTTGGAGTAGGAGTCGACCCAGGCTCCGAACCAAGTAAAATGACCGTGTTAGCGTTGTTTTTGCTCTGTTTTATTCCACTGCGCACTTACTCTTTTTAAATCCGAACGAATTGCGACATTCACCCCCCCTCTCTCGCATTTCTCGATCCAACAAGTGGTATCAGAGCGGGGAATTCAAACTTGGTGCAACCACCAGTTTGAAAATTTTTCGGATTTCTTTCGTTTTTCTCTCTCAATTTTTTTTAAATTTTCGTTCGAATTTTTCTTTCAAGGTTGGTGCAACACCCCTTGAAATTATTTTTATTTCTTTTCTTCCCGCACTACTAATCCAAGACCAAGTCTTGGAATATTCTTGTTTTTTTTAATTTCAGAACAAATGGCCATCCAAGAAGGCTTTAGCACCGCCAGACCTCCACTTTTCAGTGGAGAAGACTTTCCTTACTGGAAAAGTCGAATGGAGGTCCACCTGAAAACCCAGGTGGATATGTGGATAATCATCCAGTCTGGACTGATGACTCCCACAAATGCTGATGGCGTACCACAAAACTACTCAGAGTGGGACACTGCCCTCAAACGCAAAATTGAAGCTGACGCCAAGGCAACTCAGACTCTTCAATGCGGACTGACAAAGAGGAGCTGAACCGCGTAGGCCCATTCAACAGTGCCAAGGAGCTATGGGCTAAACTGATCGAGCTCCACGAAGGAACTTCAGATACAAGGATCAGCAAACGGGACCTGCTACTGAACAAGCTCTTCACTATCAAAATGGCAGATAACGAGACAGCAGCCAGCTCCATGCCAGAATCCAGGAATTGATGAACGGTCTTCACGCAATAGGTCACCAGGTTCAAAACCGTGATCTTATAAGGTATGCCTTAAACGCGTTCCCTAGGACCACCTTGTGGGCATCTATGGTAGATGCATACAAGGTCTCTAGAGATCTTTCAAAAATTAAGTTAGATGAGTTATTCTCTGAACTTGAACTGCATGAACAAACTAACTGCAATTTGGCCGAGAAAAGTATAGCTTTCTTTGCAGGGAAAACAGGAAGAATGACTAAGAAGAAAACTCAAGTTGAACCCGAGTCTACCTCAGATTCAGAAACAGAAGATCAAGAAGAAGATCAATCTGAACTGGTCCGGCTAGCTCGAAGCTACTACAAAAAGTTGAAGAACCAAACCAACACACGGAGAACAAGCCGAAGAAAGGATGAACCAGCTGAACCAGCAACTGACAAACACAAGCCCAACGTAACCTGCTACGAATGCAAGAAGAAGGGCCACTACAAGACTGAGTGTCCAAGTCTAAAGGAGTCCAAAAAGACCAGAAAGAAGAAGGCACTCCAAGCAACCTGGGACGAGTCTTCCTCAGAAGAAGAAGAAGAAGCACCCCAGTCCAATCTTCTAGCCCTGACCGCTTCGGATCAAATCGAGACTGACTCAGACTCAGACTCAGACTGGGACGACGGCAAGCTGACATTTCCGACGACAGCGAAATAAGGGTAACGGGTTTTTCGAAATTACAATTGAATTCGCTTATTTCCTATCTATCCCGAGATTTGGCGAAAGCCAAACTCCGAATCGAGTCCCTCAGACAGGAAGTAAAACTCCTGAAAGAGGGAGCTGATTCTAAATCCTTAACTGAGAAACTTCAAGAAGGAACCCCTGATCAAGTTGAAAAACTTGAATCAGAGAATTCCTCCCTGAAAACTCAAGTTAAGGACTTAAGAACAACTTTAGAACGATTCACTTCTGGTTCCAAGAATCTTGATCTGATTCTGGGAAAACAGAAGTCTGTTCTAAACCGATCCGGACTTGGCTATAGAACCAAATCTCGGCAAAGATCTTACTTTGCTGTACTGAACCAGTCAAGACCTAAGGTTCAGGCATGGGTGCCAAAACGGTGCCTGACTAAACCAACTGGTTCAAATCAATTTTGGATCCCCAAGGACAAGATTCACATCTTGCCTAACCCATACAGAGGCTTTAGTCCAGGGGGAGCCAAAATCAAAACAATTTTTATAATTAGATAATTTTTTTTAATTGATTGATTGTTTGTTTATTTAATTTTTGCAAATTGCTATGCTTAGATTTAAGGAATACTTAGATTTAAGGACTAGATTACTTGAAACTTGAAAACATAGTATTGGGAGGAGGTGAGATGATAGTACGTTGGGGAAACCAACTCTAATAAGATCAAGTCTACTTGGTCTCTTTAGACTGGTGAAACCAGCCGAAGCTACCGATCCAAGACCCAAGCTAGTTAGACCAGAAAATGACCTAATTTAATTTGAAAATAAAATTTCATTAAAAGGCTTTGTCAAGGAAAGGGTGGATGATCCCATAAGGCTACGGCCAAAGAAGGCCTTGTGCCTCGCCAAGACCTGGAAGCCAATTTCTGAAATTCAAATTCAAATTATCTTTTGTCAAATTCGAATCTAACTCAAATTTCAAATAATTATAGATTCTAATCTGTTTTCAAAACTTATTTCTTTTTCACTTAATCTATTTTTCAAAATTTCTAAACTTATTTGTTTTCAAATCTGTTTTCAAAACTAAAATAACATTTTCAAAATAAATTAAAATTCCTTTTCAAAATTAACTTTTACCCTCAAACCTGTCTCACAAAAACCTTAAGGTTAACGTGTTTGAAAACCCTAGACTGGGGTGAGACAGACTAGGAAGTGAAACTCAATTTAAGCTATCCCAACTCAAATTGGATCCAAATCACCGAAAATCCTTTATGTGTAGGAACATAAAGATTTGGACCAATGGATGTTAGATAGCGGATGCTCCAGACACATGACTGGAGACAAATTGAAGTTCACCAAACTCAAGTTCAAAAACCTGGGCTCAGTGGCATTTGGAAATAATGCTACACTCAAGGTAATTGGGTCAGGTAATATTGAACTTAAATCTAATTTCATTATTAAGAAAGTTCTATTGGTTGAAGACTTTAGTTTTAACCTACTTAGCATAAGTCAGTTATGTGACTCTGGTTATTTAGTTACCTTCAACAATTCTAACTGTCTGATTAGAAATGCACAAGACTCAGAAATCATACTTAAGGGCACTAGGAAAAATAATGTATATACTATAAGTCTTCCCCTTATACCCAAATGCATGTTAACACAATTAGAACAATCAAAACTCTGGCATAAGAGATTAGGCCATTGCAATATAAGAACTATCTCAAAAATTACCCAACTTGGCTTAATCAAAGGTGTCCCTAAAATTAAGAATAATGAAAACCTAATATGTGAATCCTGTAATCAAGGCAAACAAACCAAGTCTAGTCACAAATTGATCCAATCTGATCAAACCCAAACCACACTTGAGCTCCTACACCTTGACCTATTTGATTCACATGGAGCCAAGTCACTAAGTGGAAACCGATACTGCTTAGTGATAATTGATGACTACTCTAGGTTCACTTGGGTCAGGTTTCTAAAGACCAAAGATGAAACCCTGAACCTATTTAACAACTTTTGTAAATTGATTGAAAATCAAAATGATACCAAAATCAAAAGACTTAGGTCTGACCACGGGGGAGAATTCGAGAATCAAAGATTCGAAGAATTCTGTAAAGTAAATGGATATAAACACGAATTTTCGTGTCCTAGAACCCCCCAACAAAATGGCATAGTAGAAAGAAAGAATAGAACCTTACAGGAAGCTGCTAGGGCTATGCTCAATGAATTTGACCTACCTAACCACTACTGGGCAGAAGCAATTAGCACAGCTTGCTATATCCAAAATAGGATTCTGCTTAATAAAAGGTTAAATAAAATACCCTATGAACTTTACTACCATAGACTTCCAAACCTACACTATCTTAGAGTCTTTGGATGCAAAGTCCATATTCTTAATACCAAAGACTATCTTGGAAAATTCCAATCCAAGTCAAACCCAGGTATCTTTTTAGGGTACTCTACAACAAGTAGAGCTTATAGAGTCTACAACAAAATAACTAAGAAAATTGAAGAAACAACCAACTTAATATTTGATGAAGAAACTAACCCAAAATCTGACAATTCTGACTTAGCTTCACCAAATACTGATCAAGAAGATAACTCTGAAACCCTAACTGAACCCTTTAATGAATTAACAATTGAACCAAGTTCTGAATCAGTTAAACCAACCAATGAACCCAGAATTGAACCTATTGGACCAGCTGGACCTGAAGCTGAGCCAAGTACTAGAAAAACCAAGAAACCCAGACTCAGTCACCCAACTGACCAAATTGTAGGTGATCCAACCTTAGGAGTCAGAACTAGAGCTTCCTATAGAAATCTTAGTCAAATAGCCATGATTTCAAAGATTGAACCTAAGACTATTGAGGAAGCCCTACCTGATCCTGACTGGATCTTAGCCATGCAAGAAGAGCTAGCCCAATTTGAGAGAAACTAAGTCTGGGAGTTAGTACCTAAACCTAAGGGCAAATCCGTAATTGACACTAAGTGGGTATTTAGGAATAAGTTAAACGATCAAGGTGAAATAGTCCGAAATAAAGCCCGCTTAGTAGCTAAGGGATTCAGTCAAGTAGAAGGGTTGGATTATGATGAAACCTATGCCCCTGTAGCTAGACTTGAGTCTATTAGGATGTTACTAGCCTTGCATCCCATAAAGGATTTAAATTATACAAATGGATGTAAAGTCAGCCTTCTTAAATGGGCTTATCAGGAAGAAGTTTATGTAGGACAACCCCCAGGGTTTGAGGATATAGAAAAACCCGATCATGTCTACAAACTTAGTAAAGCCCTTTATGGACTAAAACAAGCACCCAGGGCGTGGTATGAAAGATTATCCAATTACCTGATCTCTAAAGAATTCAAACAAGGTCAAATTGGACCCAACCTTGTTTGTTAAAATTTTAGAAAAGAATATATTTATTGCCCCAAATTTACGTAGATGATATAATATTTGGATCAACTAACTCTAAATTTCTAAAAGAATTTGTAACAATAATGGAAAATGAGTTCGAAATGAGTTTAGTTGGGGAACTTAACTTTTTCCTAGGGTTACAAATCAAACAAACTAAGGATGGAAATTATGTACATCAATCTAAATATGCTAAAGAACTAATTAAGAAATTTAAAATGGATAACTCTAAAAGTATAAGTACCCAATGGCCACAAATGTAAAAATAGATAGTGACCCTGATGGTAAACCAGTAGACCTAAAATTATACAGAAGTATGATAGGAAGTCTACTATACCTTACAGCCAGCAGACCTGATATACTTTTTTCAGTAGGAATGTGTGCTAGGTACCAAACTGTGCTAAGGAAACTCACTTAGCAGCCCTAAAAAGAGTTTTAAGATACATTAAGGGCACCCTAAATGTAGGGATTTGGTACCCTAGACTTCATCCTTTAAGTTATCAGGATACTCTGATTCTGACTATGCTGGTTGTAAATTAGATAGAAAAAGTACAAGTGGAAGCTGCCAACTCTTAGGAAACAGCTTAGTAAGTTGGTGCAGTAGAAAGCAACACTGTGTTGCGTTATCCACAACTGAAGCTGAATATGTAGCCCTAGGAGAATGTG
>JAGFNQ010002231.1:236401-292614 GCA_024364735.1 Boesenbergia rotunda
TTCGAGTATTGTTGATGGTGATGAGTCTGATGACGGTGAGCCTAGACAACTCATTGATCAGCCGGATCCTGAGGCTGAACTTGTGTCTAGTGAACTCGTTCAAGAAGCACCACCAACACCAAGACAAACGAGATTAACCTCTAGTCATCCCCAAGACCAAATTGTTGGAGACATCCATCAAGGGGTTAGGACTAGATCATTCTTCAGGAATGAGGCTAATGAAGTTGCTCTAATTTCCGAAATTGAACCTAGAAAAATTGATGAAGCATTAAATGATCCCGATTGGATTATTGCAATGCAAGATGAACTAGGTCAATTTGAGAGGAGTCAAGTTTGGGACTTAGTCCCTAGGCCCAAGAAGACCACTATTATTGGAACTAAATGGGTCTTCAAAAACAAATTAAACCACAAGGGAGAAATCATTAGAAACAAGGCACGCTTGGTAGCCAAGGGCTACAGTCAAGTTGAAGGTCTTGATTATGATGAGACTTATGCTCCCGTGGCACGATTAGAGTCCATCCGATTGATGCTTGCATTTGCAGCACATCGAGGCTTCAAACTATTTCAAATGGACGTCAAATCGGCATTCCTAAATGGTTTGATTAGGGAAGAAGTCTATGTCGAACAACCTCCAGGGTTTGAGAGTACCGAATATCCAAACCACGTGTACAAGCTCAAGAAGGCACTCTATGGCCTTAAATAAGCACCCCGGGCTTGGTATGAGTGGTTGTCGACATTCTTGATTGGAAAGGGTTTCATTAGAGGTCAAATAGACCCTACACTATTTCTATGAAGAGATGGTGACAATATGTAACGCCCGCTTTTTTTTTTTTTCATAAGCGGCGTTACGTTAACATGCTTAGGGCATGTAGACATCATAAGGCAGCGGAATAACTTTAACTTATACATGCCCTGTTACCATTCTTAACTTAATGATATATGAACCTTAGCATATTAACTTTGAACTTAAGCATCATATCATATCATGTCATACGTAACGTCATATCATAAGGTTCCATAGGTCATTATTCAGACATATAAGTAACCAAGGTGAAGTTCTAACATAAACAGTAAACATAGAGTTTCCTGGGCCAAGTCACTACTACACACATGCGTTCTTGCCCTCCTGCTGCTTCCATCATTGTCCCCTTGAATGATCTGCGGTATAAGGAAATAAGACTATAAGCACCCAGGCTTAGTAAGACTCTTTCCTACTCACAAAACCATTCATCATTCATCATCTCATAATGAGCACATGAAAACATTAACATACTTGGTGCTCTACTTAGGACATAACATCTTAAATCACTTATTGTATACATAGCATGGCATGAACATAAACATAGTAGCATTCTAAGCATGGCATAATACTTGGCATGAACATAAACATAGTAGCATTCTAAGCATGGCATAACACTTGGCATGAACATAAACATAGTAGCATTCTAAGCATGGCATAATACTTGGCATGAACATAAACATAGTAGCATTCTAAGCATGGCATAATACTTGGCATGAACATAAACATAGTAACATTCTAAGCATGGCATAATATTTGGCACGAACATAAACATAATGAACATTCTTCCTATCATAACATATGAGCATCTTCTTAACATTATCATGGCATAGATCATTTGTTCTCATGCATATTTCTTAACATGAAGCGTAAGCATAAAATCTTATCATCATAGCATAATGCATAACATGAATGGAGGCATGAGTGGAATGCATATACATATATGGATGCTTAGTTTAAAATCATACTTTTCATGAACATACTTTTCATAAATATACTTTTTCATAATGAATGCATGGGCAATGCATATATATCATAAGGATGCTTAATCTTTAAAAACATACTTTTCATTTCTTAAACATAATCATCATAACATCATTTGGGGTCCCCGGCTTGTACCACATACATACATCATAGCGCGCATCCCTAGCAAGTCCGAGGTCGCAAGCCCCAACCTACTAGAGTAAGGACAGCATAGTCGGTAGTCCCCGAACCGAGGAGTTCTTAAGGTGCCCATCCCTGTTGCACAACTTCGGTAGTGCCAGAACCGTGGACAGCTTCTGTAGTCCAAAACTGGGGCGTTCTTAAGGTGCCCATCCCTTGGACCCATACTTCGGTCCGGTACAAGCCCATACATAAAGTAAAATACTTTTCATGCTTCATCATTCATAAAACATTCATGGCATCTTCATCATAGCATAACTTGTTACGGCCCGGCCCGTCTACCGGCCCATTTACCGGTCCTCACGACCGTCGTACCGTCGACCATCGACCGTGCCATTTAGCATATTTATGCCTTAAAGACATAAGCATCATCTTTCATTCATCATACTTGTCATTCATCATTTTCATTCTTAGACATGGCATATGTACACATCATTCATAGAGCATGGCATACATTCATATTATCCTAAAACATGGCATATCATTCATAAACATGACATATCATTCATAAACATGGCATATCATTCATAAACATGGCTTATCATTCGTAAACATGGCATATCATTCATAAACATGGCATATCATTCCTAAACATGGCATATCATTCGTAAACATGACATATCATTCCTAACATGACATATCATTCATAAACATGGCATATCATGCATAAACATGGCATATCATTCATAAATATGGCATATCCTTCATAAACATGGCATATCATTCATAACATGGCATATCATTCATAAACATGGCATATCATGCATAAACATGGCATATCATTCATAAACATGGCATATCATTCATAAAACACAAATCACATCTTACCATAGGGCCATTGGGACCCTTACTTGAAATAAATCATAACTTTTACCCTATTAGCCCTTCTTGGCCGAAACTTGTGGAGTCCCAAGGCCATGTGAAAATTCACATAATCACCATCCATCATCCTTATATCATGGCAACACATAAACATATGCTTGAGGTTAAAGACTCAACCCTAACCCTTGGGTCCTTGGGGTTGGCCGAACCATATGGGGCCTCTAGGGTACTCCAAAAATTCCCAAAAATTATACTTAACCTCTACACATCATAAGGGAACATTAAATAACATTATCATGATTTTTATCATAATTATAGACCTTTAAAACATGGTGTCCGAAACCCTTAAACTCAGGGTTCTTAGTTTTTGTTTCTTTCATGTTGGCCGAAACCCTAGGGTGTCCTAGGTTACTCCAAAAATTACCAAAAATTATACTTAACTTCTAAACATCATAAGGGAACATTAAATAACATTATCATGATTTTTATCATAATTATAGACCTTTAAAACATGGTGCTCGAAACCCTTAAACTCAGGGTTCTTAGTTTTTGTTTCTTTCATGTTGGCCGAAACCCTAGGGTGTCCTAGGGTACTCCAAAAATTCCCAAAAATTATACTTAACTTCTAAACATCATAAGGGAACATTAAATAACATTATCATGATTTTTATCATAATTATAGACCTTTAAAACATGGTGGCCGAAACCCTTAAACTCAGGGTTCTTAGTTTTTGTTTCTTTCATGTTGGCCGAAACCCTAGGGTATCCTAGGGTACTCCAAAAATTCCCAAAAATTATAATTAACTTCTAAACATCATAAGGGAACATTAAATAACATTATACTGATTTTTAGCATAATTTTAGATCTTAAAAACATGGTGGCCGAAACCCTTAAGCATGAGGGTCTTGGTTTTCTTTCCTTTCAACATCCAATTCGAAAACCAACCACTATATCATACTAAAAATCATAAAAATCATAGGGAACTATTATAACACAGGTGAGGGAGTCTTACCTTGGGGTTTCTAAATTTTTTAGACCTTGGATGGAGAGAAGGAAGAAGACTTGATGTCTCTTGACCACACCTAGTCCTTGGATCCTTGTAAGAACTTTAGATCTTGGGAGATGGAGCCTTGGTGGAAACTTTTCCAAGGGGAACTCTTCCTTAGAATTTCGGCTAGAATGAGGAGGGAGGAGGGGAGCAAATGCACTTGATGGTGAAGAGAAGTAACCCCCCAAACCCCCTCTTTATAGCTCCTTTAAAGAGGCAAATGAAGAGTCTCTCCATGACCCTTCATCTCCTTCTACTTCTTAACCAACCTCCACTTCATTTACTCATAAGTATTCCTTGCTAGGTGAGTTGGTTAAAGCATTCATGGTTGTACAAGAGGTCCAAGGTTCAATCCTTGGCCCATGCACCTTTATTTTTATTTTATTTTTCATTTTGTTTAAACCTTTTCTTCTAATTTTCGAAAGTTCCCTTTTATTTTGAAAATTCTCAAAAAATCACCCATAATTATGCTAATATTCCTAAATAAAATTCTTTTATATTTATATTAATTTTACCTAATTTATATTAATTTTACCTAATTAATCCCCATTTTTGGAGCCCATTTAAAGCTCATTAGTACCTAATTTCTCCATTAAAATAGAAAAATTAGGCTAAGACTTACCCATAATCATGCTAATATGCCTAATTAAATTCTATTTATATTTATACTAATTATTACCAAAATCCACCTATAATCATGGTACTAAAAAGCCCACATAAAGCCCATTAGTACTTAGTTTTCTCAATTTAAATGAGAAAATATGGATTTTCTAGGCCAAAGTTCTCCTTAATATTTCTAGGTCCCTTGGAAAATTATTTAAACATGCTTAATATTTTAAGAAAATATTAAGAGAATTTTCCGGGTCGTTACACAATATATTTGTAGCCCAAGTATATGTCGATGACATAATTTGTGGCTCAAACAACAAGGGCTATTTACGTGAATTTATCGGACACATGGAGAGTGAGTTTGAAATGAGTTTAGTGGGAGAGTTGACTTTCTTCCTCGGACTTGAAATCAAGCAAACTCGCGATGGTATCCATGTGCACCAATCGAAGTACACACATGAAATGCTTCGAAAATTCAATATGAGTGATTCCAAAGAGGTAACCACTCCCATGGCTACAAACACAAGATTGGACAATGATGAGAGTGGTAAACCCGTTGATCTAACTCAGTATCGAAGCATGATAGATAGTTTGCTATACCTTACAGCTAGTCGACCAGATATACTATTTGCTGTAGGTATGTGCGCTAGGTATCAAGTCTGTGCCAAGGAATCTCACCTAATGGCTGTTAAGCGAATTTTGAGATATCTCAAGGGTACAATTGGTGTAGGTCTTTGGTATCCCCGTACCAAATCTTTTGATTTGATGGGCTATACGGATTCCGACTACGCTGGATGTAAGTTGGACCGGAAAAGCACTAGTGGGGGCTGCCAATTCTTAGGATCGTCTTTAGTAAGTTGGTCAAGTCGGAAGCAACATTGTGTTGCTCTTTCCACTACCGACGCAGAATATATCACCATGGGAGAGTGTATATCACAATTGTTGTGGATGATCCACACCTTAGAGGACTATGGATTGAGTTACAAGGGTGTGCAAGTGTTATGTGATAACATTAGCACAATTAACTTAACCAAGAATCCGGTCCATCATTCGAGGACAAAACATATTGAGGTAAGACACCACTTCATTAGAGATCATGTAGCTAGGGGGAACATCATACTCTCACATGTAGAGTCAAAGTCAAACCTAGCTGACATTTTCACTAAACAACTTCCCGAGAGTGAATTTAGTTTCCTAAGACGGGAGTTGGGAATGTGTCGCGCTTCATGATTCTCAAATTATGGTCAAAACCCTTCATGATTATTTCAAATTGTTAGGGAACAATTGGGTAACTTTGGGAACATCTCACACAAACTATAAGGGTTACCAAAACGTTTTTGTTTGCTAGATATGGGGTGAGATGTTAGGTTTAACTCAATTTCTCAAAATGTCATTACATCACTTGAGAAATTGAGTTGACGAGATAATAATCACGGTGGTGACCAAGTGTGGGGAAAACCATTGCATAACATATGTGTATATGGCTCCATGATCATACTTGGATATTCCAATCAAGGCAACTTGATTGGAAACTTGAAGTTGGAGTAAAAACTTGTTTGAATTTGCTTGATTGATTGATGGTTGAGTTTGATTACATTTAGATGGGTCAAAGTGTTTGTTGAACCTATAAGGACTTTAGATTCTTATTCAAGAATCAATTTTAGTCATAAGGACCTGTCCAAGTTAGACAAAATCCATCAAAGATCATTTGGAAATTTCAGAAATTCTGAAACTAAACATTTCAGGTCGTATCAGGAACCCTAATCGGTCACCGGACTGATCAGGCATCGGGCTGATCGGTCCCCGGACCGATCTGACCCCTTTCGGTGGTGTTCGGTCCACAGACCGATCTGCGAGGCAAGCCGTAATCTCTCGAAATCTGACTAAGTGTCTGAGCTAGCCTGGATCGGTCTCCAGATTGATCTGGCACCCTGTGGGGATCGGTTCACAGACCGATCAGGGAGCTCAGAATTTTCTCTCCAGGACCTACTGATCGGATCCTGATCGGTCACCCGATCGATCAGGATCGCATCTGATCGGTTAGCCGACCGATCAGAACCATTCCAGTCCGATCAGGATGTATCCTGATCGGTCCGGACGTGATCTGATCAAACGGTTATCCGATCAACCGCATTAAATTTTGGTTGGTGGACCGATCCACCAACCGATTAACTCTCCAAATCTTCATTTTCTCGAACCCTAGCGCCGAAATAACCTTGTACGAGCGAGCGAGAGAGTCTTGTGTCTTCCTTCTTCACTCGCGGGCGAGCGAAAGCTTCTGCAGGCGTTCTCTCCGAACCCCTTCTTCCCGCGCGTGCGTGCTCGAAGTGTTCTTGCAATCTCGTCAAACAAACTTCAATGGCGCCGAAGTAAGATTTGATTTCAATTTTCCTTTGACAACAACTCTTAGAATATTTGTGAAGCTAACCATGTCTTGTTTTTGTTTTTGCCGTGACCCTCTTCCTCATTTCTTGACCAAAACATTTTATATCTACCTTTTGATTGGGTCTCATCTTATGATCAACTCCTGTATGATTCAATCTATGTCCATCTTACTATATTAATTGACCTCCTTAGAAAATCATCTAAAGGAAAATAGAGCGTGGAGGGAAATCCGAGGGGGAAGACTCCTTCCTCCTCTTCCAGAAGGCCACAGCCTTCCTCTAGCTCCAGGTTCCCAAATGCGGCCTGTGAGCAGGCCTTTCAAACTAGGACATTCAAACTTTTGCCCTGCAGATCCATTGACATTCCTTTCCTAATGGAATTCTGCCCATCTGTTATGGAGATTGTTACTTATTACAATCTGGGGTTTCTTCTTTCTTTGGAAAGAACCATAAATTACGACCTCGTCTCCGAATTTTACAACAACCTACAACCAAGCTCTAAAGGGGGATTCGAGTTCACCACTCGAGTCAGGAAGATGAACCTTGACTTTTCATATGAGATTTTGGCTGAGTACTTGGGTGGTCGACGATCACCGAATCTTTATTCGCTTTATCCTGACCTTCCTAAGCCTCTGCTAGCACCCTTTGCAGACGTTACCCCTGATTCCATCCATCAATATTTCTTTGGTTATCCGCATCCAGACGGTCTTGATGAGCTTGGACCTGACTTTCCTACATTTGTTGCACTGCGTCTGTCTCCCACTAGTTATATACTATTCAAGATCATTACCAATTGTATTCTTCCAATCACCTCAAAACCCTTAGCTGAGATCCGACCCTATCACTGCTTGATGCTCTACGGCATGCACAGCCATTCAGATTTCGATATTATGGAGAGCATCTTCCAGTCCATTTTGTCTTATCGAGAGGAGTCCAGCCGCCGCACTGTCTACATGCCTTTTGGTCATGTCATCACCGACTGGCTCATGTCAGTAGGTGTTGATGTTACCAAGGGTCGGACGGTGCCTAATGTACGACAGGATTGCAGACTTGGCCGGCGTGCCTTCGCCAAGTCTGGCATCATTATTCGGGGGCCCGATCGGATGTTGATCTGGAAAGATGGTAGGGTTCTTGGGGAGTTACCACGGGGAGTTCCACCGGGTCAGGCACCAGCCGCTGCTGCTGATGACGATGACTATGATGAGCCGGATCCGGATCTCCGATGGCAGATCTCAGAGCTAGATCAGACTGTTCAGGAGCTTATTCAGCTGGGGGCGACAGATCGTGAGGAGTTTCGTTCGGGTTTTCGCTCTTACGATTCCCGACTGACCAGGATCGAGATCGACCTCTCAGGGACCCGCACACTCCAGCAGACATGGTATGATGAGTGGCGCAGCCACACATTTCCTGGAGGTGCAGCTCCTTCGAGTACTGCACCAGGGCCTTTGGCCCCGACTGACGCCACGATGGACGACCTTATGCGCGATGACGACCCTCCTACTGACACTTGAGCTCGGATACCTGCTGTTTTATCTATGTATTTGACTATGACTTTTGGGCTGTATTCCCTCTAACTTTGTTGGTGTGACCTTGAGTCACACATATTTTGCTACTTGGTCGGATGCTTTCATGCCTTGATCTATATATTTTTATCTGCCATGCTTAACTACTATTGTTGATGTCATGTTGATTATGAACCTGTTATCTGCATGATTGTTCAATTGTCATATTCATGCTTACACTGCCATGTCTATTTGATACTTATGAATATTATGGCATGCTTTGGGAGTCTATATTTCATACTCATATGATGCATGTGATTGCTATGTCTTGCTATAATTTTTCACATGTGTTCATATGTCAATTCCACAAACTATCACATTCTTGATGAGTTGGGATACCTCTAGGGTTGAGGGGGAGTTTTGTTGAAACTTAACAGCCCCTCTAGCTCCTTTTCGGTGTTCGACAAAGGGGAGAGTGTGGATTGGTTAAGTTTAGCATGATTATGTTGTAGGGGGAGGATCTAGATTCCCCTATGATTCTAAAGTTGGAATATTGATTGAGAATCCCTAAACTTAAAATCGGGTTGTCAAACAACAAAAAGGGGGAGATTGTTGATGCAGTCTGGCCCTGATTGTTGTTTTGGTGTTGACAACGATTTTAGTTTAGGAGGATGATTATGATATGGAAAATCCTAACCTGGGAGGTTAGGTGTGATGATTATGATGATTAAGTCCTGATCGAGGATCAGACATGATATGGGAAATCCTAACCTGGAGGGTTAGGTGTTGAAAGTCCTAGTCTGGGAGGCTAGGTGTTTGGAAAAGTCCTAGTCTGGGAGGCTAGGTGTTGGAAAAGTCCTAATTCGGAAAGGTTGGGTGAAAAGTCCTAGCTTGGAGGGCTAGGTGAAAAGTCCTAACCTGGAGGGTTAGGTGCAAATTCCCATCCTGGAGAATTAGGTGAAAAAGTCCTGGCTTGGAGGGTCAGGTGCCTAGCTTGGAGGGCTAGGTTGGATGATGTTCTAACTCGGAAGAGTTGGGTGAAAAGTCCTAGCTTGGAGGGCTAGGTGAAAAGTCCTAGCTTGGAGGGCTAGGTGAAAAATCCTAACTTGGAGGGTTAGGTGCAAATTCCCAACTTGGAGAGTTAGATGGAAAAATCCTTAGCTTGGAGGGCTAAGGTGGATGAATTCCTAGCTTGGAGGGCTAGGGTTGAGTCACTGGATCGGTCTGGTGACCGATCAGGGACATTGGCACGCTGCTCCTTAGTGGATCGGTCTGGTGACCGATCTAGCTATGTCTGATCGGACTGGTGACCGATCAGGGAGCGCACAGTGAGATTGGGAATCTACTGTGTGGCTCCTGATCGGACTGGTGACCGATCAGGGAGCAGGCTGCTTCCTTGCTGTCTTGCTCCTGATCGGTCTGGTGACCGATCAGGGAGCAAACGGTGAGTGAGTTCCCTTGCTGATCAAAGTCTTGGATCGGTCCGGGGACCGATCAGGGATCTTGGATTTGATTAAAAAGTAACTGTTCATCTTGCCTGATCGATCTGGGTGACCGATCAGGATCCAATCTGATCGGTCTGGTGACCGATCAGGCGTGTATAGCTGCGAGAGCTGGGAATCCCAGCAAAGCAGGGGATCGATCTGGTGATCGATCCACACACCCTGGATCGGTCCGGTGACCGATCACTTTAATTCAAATTTCACTATTAGACGCGGTCAGAGCGTCTGATCGTATCGGATTTGCTGATGTATGTGATATGCTGTGTGATCTTCTGCTCTAATGCTCTGATTGAGTTTCAGGTGACAGGGGAGGATTCAAACACTCAAGGAGAAGTCAAAGCATGCTTTCCTTGGAGCAGGTTTGTCCCTTTTCACATCTCAGGTTGCAACGGCGAGCCGAAGACTGGGGCTGAGACTGGAGCTTGGCTGAGGAGCTCAGTGAGTCCAGAGATAGCTCAGTAGAGGATGGCATTGGCAGATGAGTAGCTGGGAGCTACAGAGATGTGGTCACTTGTCGCTTGGCAGTGAAACAAAAGGAAGCGCGAGAAGACGAGGCGGTAGATTTTCGTGGTGGAAGCGATTCAGTTTGAAAAACTGCTTTGTGTTCTTGCGTTCTACTGCTATAAGCTTGCTGTTCTTGAGTTCTTCAACCATTCTAAGCAAGCTATAGAGGAGCAATCATCATACTTGAGCGCTTGAAGGAGAAAACATAAAGCTTGGAGTCCGACGGTGGGAAGACACGAAGCAGACAGGGGTCTGCGTGAGATCGCCACTGGGTGGAGCTCAGGGAAGCTTGCTGTGTTTTGTCCTTGCGAAGGGTTTGAGTAAGATCCTTCTTGTTGTTGTTTCATTGTGCTCATTATATATCATTGTGTGAAACACGCTGTGGAGAGGTTTCTCCACCGAGAAGGAGGTTGCTTCATATCCGGTGTTAACCGGGGCTTGATCTGCCGACGATCAAGGGATCGCCCACCTCAAGGGCACGCCAAGGAGTAGGGGCAAGTTATCCCCGAACCTTGTAAACCCTCCTTGTTAGCGATCTTGCTAGTTGTGTTTGTTTCGCTCTCGTTTAGTTTTTCTGCATACTCTGTTTTCCACTCTTTCCGCTGTGCTACTGATATTTGAGTTGCAAAAATCGTGATAAGTTGACAAGGGGCAAGCGATTATCTATATTCACCCCCCCCCTCTATAGCCATCTCGTTCCCAACAAATTGCACATGTAGAGATAATCACTAGTTGTGAATTCATCACAAATTCTCTCATGTTGTGAATTGTATTGCGGACATTCAGTAAATGAGTTTAAGATCTCAATCAAATACATGAACATGTATACTCAAATAGTGAATATTCATTTATTAAAGTAAATGATTACAATCATAAGGCGATTGCCTTAGGACACTTCTCTCATATTACTAACACAGAGATGATGAGCCGAGGGACGCAGACTTCGAGGCGTACGTGAAGGGTGGCATGGAGGCAAGCTGGAGGCTTGCGTGAGCATCCGAGGGATGAGGGCCAAAGATGAAGAGGGCATGAAGGCAACAGTCAAGACTGCTGGTGAAAAGTCAACTAGGTTGAGAGAGGCTGAGTATGAGTGCTTGTACTCAGGGGTAAGCCGGGAGGGTTTGAGTGCGAGAGAGACTTGTACTCGGGAGTGAAACCCTAGGCTTAAGTGTGTACCAGTCGACTGGCCCAGGGGCAGTCGACTGGCATAGGCTGGAACAGGCTGGCAGAATTCGAGCGTTATGGTGTAACGGTCGAATCTGAGTGGGACCAGTTGACTGCCATTTGGGCAGTCGACTGGTAGCGGCTGTTTCATATTCGAGCCCTATTTAAAGGGGCTCATTTTCTACTCTTGTTTCTTGACGAAACTTGCGTGGATAGGGCAAGTTATTAGTCTTGTATACTCAAGAAGTGTTCTTGGTGTTGTGGCGAGGTTTCTCCACCCACAAGGAGCGACGAGTTCTAGCCGGAGGTTATCCGGGGTTTGATCCACCGACGGATTGTTTGATTAGTCACCCGACCGGGGTGGATACCAACTAAATCTGGTAGTGTTAGCATTGTTATTTCTTTTGCATATTATTTCCGCTGCGCTAACATCTGTATGGAGATCAAATTGATCCGTGAAAGTGCATTCACCCCCCCTCTGCACTCCCACATCGATCTTTCACTTACCCCACCTGACCTTATTAGAAGGGCTTCCCTAACGTACTATCATCTCACCTCCACCTAATACTATGTTGTTCAAGTTTCAATTAGTCTTTTTCCTATAACCATTCTAAATCATGCATAAATTTAAATATGAATGTCATGATATATATATATATATATATATATATATATATATATATATATATAATAGCAAATGCATGAGCATGACAGTTATGCATGAGTCAAATAATTCAAATCATTTTACTTAGGTTTCTAATAATATATCAAATTCTCGATTTGATACATGTCGTGTGAACCCGCGAATATGTCAACCTACTTTGACATATTTAATTTTATTAAATTAATTGTTGCAATTTGGGTATAATTTTATTTAATTTGTGTTTACGTTATTTACGAGTTAGAGTTAAATTATTTAAAAAATTAATTCATGTTAAATTAATTAGAGGTTAATTGAAGTAAAATTAATTAGGAATTAATTGAAGTTAAATTAATTAAGAATTAATTGAAGTTAAATTAATTAAGAATTAATTAAAGTTAAATTAATTAAGGATTAATTAATGTTAAATTAATTAACAATTAATAAAATTAAATTAATTAAGAATTATTTAATGTTAAATTAATTAAGAATTAGAAAAATTAAAATTATTAAGGATTAATTAAAATTAAATTGTTTAAGAATTATTTAAAGATAAATTAATTAAAATTAAATTAATTAAGGATTAATTAAAATTAAATTGATTAAGGATTAATTAAGTAAAACAACTAATTAAGATTTATTTAAGGTTGAAATAATTATGGTAAAAATTGTTAAGATTTAATTAGGGTAGAAATAATTAAGGTAAGAATTTAATTAAGTTTTAATTTGATTTAGGTTTCAAAATTTTTGGGTTAATTAATAGTTATGGGTTTAGCTCCATCATTTTCATTATTTCAAAAATATCTGATTTATTTACTATTTCTTCTTTATTTAAGTTTTCAAGTTTTTCTAACAATTCTAATATGTTTGAATTTTTGTAAATTTTATTAACTGTAGCCTTATTCTAGAAAATTCAATTTCCTCCTCATCCTCATCATCAAAATCATATCCTTCTACATTTCATAGTAGGTAGAGTAATTTTCAGGGCTACTAGTTAATGTTTTATAATTGTTTTCAGGATTATCGAAGAAATTAATAATTAAATTATTATCTAAAAAGTTCATCTCCATGATTTTCATAAATATCATCATTAACCTCAGACATATTTTCAATATTCTCAGAAATATAATTATTATCCTCAGAAATATTTTTAATATTTTCAGAGTTATCCTTATTACCTCAGAAATATTTTCAATATTTTCATAGTTATCTTTATTATCCTCAGAAATATTTTCAATATTTTCAGAGTTATCTTTATTATCCTCAAAAATATTTTTAATATTTTCAGAGTTATCCGTAAAATTTTCAAAATTAATTTTAGAAACTATTGCATTGACATTGAAGATTAAACGGTTAATTTTTCATATTTTAATATTCTCTACATTTGATAATTGATCATGCAAGCTATTGATTTGACTATGCAATAATTCTAATTTTTCAAAAAAATTATCTAAGTTACCTAAGTTATCATACGACTGTGCAGGAATTTGAAAATTCTTACGAACGTAAATTTTTCGTACCTTTGACAGACATTGATTCCTGTAGCGTCCGTGCTTTTGACATTTGAAGCACTTTATTTGACTTTTGTCCCCCCGGACTCCTGGTGTTGGTACTTCCTTTGCCACCTGTAGTGAAGAATGAGTCTTACGAGTAGGACACTGATTTTTATAGTGTCCTCTCTCCCTGCACCTGAAACATATAATATGCAATTTAAAATTGACCATAATTAAAGAAAATACCTAATTCACTCCTAGGCTCCCCCTCAACTCTTGGCATCTTTGCTCCGTCGGCTGTTACACCGATGAAGAGCTACCAGGCTCTGATACCACTTATGGGGACCGGTGTCATTGATAGAGGGGGGGGGTGAATATCGACTTGTAAAAATTCTTGTGGAAACTCATCTTTCGTAGACTTTCGAGGTTCGTTCTAGATAGAGTTAGTAGCACAACAGAAAAATCGATAGAATAAAAAACAAATCAACAGATTTGCACACGGGATTTTTTACTTGGTTCGCAACCCCCCAGGGTCAGTACGTCCAAGGCCTAAGCACGGGAAACGCTCGTCCACTAATGGTCTCCTTTCCAGACTTTCCGGAGGCGGAGAAACCCGTCTTACAGTGCAAGATTTACAATCATAAATATTTAAGAAATTAAATGCAGAAAGTAAATCAAACCAAACAAAAGAGTCGAAGACTCGACCGATCTAGAACTCCGAAGTGCCGCGCACTTCCTTCTGGAGCTTCCTTGGTCGTAGAGCTTCGTCATTAGCGCGTTTCTTCCGTTTAAATGCACAGAATGATCTTGGAATGGATGTTCTGAGTTGAGGGGTCGAAGCCCCTTTTATAGCCTTCTCTAGGGTGCCCGTGATGCTATGGGGCGCCTCATAAGCGGTCAAAAGTTCATCCAAATCGCGAACTTCGCAAGCTGATAAAAACTGCCTTATTGGGCGCCTGTGTTGAAGGGGGCGCCTAATTCATTCAGAAGCCAGAGTTAATGGGGGCGCCCAAGATGCAGTGTTTCAGCCTCTTTGTGCGTTTGTTTGCCTGCTTTGCCTCCAATTCTAGGTGCCTGCAAAATATACAAACACAAAGCAAACACATACATGATCTTAGCCTTAATGATTGGTTCTGACTTTGGATTTCCCGTGAAACCCTAGGTTGAACCGACACCTATGTTCCCATCCCGGGGGATTGCGCCTTTCACCTACTCCTCTCAGGAGACGGTTGCCACCCGACCCATCCGGTTGGACTTTTGCCCAGCTTTACTCACCAGGACTTTTGCCCAATCTCACGACCTAGACTTCGTGCCCAGTCCACGACCAGACTTATTGCCTAACTTCACTTGTCAAGACTTTTAACCAGCTTCACTCACTAGGACTTCATGCCCAGTCCACGACCAGGACTTATTGCCCAACTTCACTGATCAAGACTTCGGTGCCCAACCCTAGGCCAGGACTTATTGCCCAATTCGACAAACCAGGACTTCGTGCCTAACCTCGGTCAGGTCTTAGGTGCCCAGCCCTCGACTAGGACTTATTGCCCAATCCATGATCAGGACTTAGTCCCCAATTCTTCAAACCAGGACTTCGTCCCTAGGTTAACTAGGACTTTCCTTCACTTTGGTACTCCTTTCTTGACTAACTCTTCCTTGTTCAATGTATCACTAACTTAAGCATATTGTTAAACATTGAAACATTCGAGGAGGACATCACTGATGCTTCTTGCTCCAACAAAGGCTCCTGTGCCTCGCCAAGTCCTGGAAACCAATTATTGAAATTAACTTTTGAGTTACTACTTGTTAAACTAGAATCTAACTCAAGGTCAAACAATCTACAAAAATAAATTGAGAAAAATTAATCAAAGCATCTCACAACACTCATAAGGTTACCATGCTCGTTTGCACTTCGACACTTAGAATGGGTAAGATGATAAAGACTAATTAATTGATAAATATTTTCAAATGATTTTCAAAAATCTGTAGAATATGTGTTTAAAATCCTATTTTCAAAATAGTGATTTAAACATAATAATATTATAATGATTTCATTCATCATTGTGTCTACTTATAAATAGCTTTGAAAAACTTATACATCTTTTTGAAAATTTTGTGACCTACACTTAGACACAAACCCTCTAGGTCAACACTCTCTTAAGATACTTAGGTAGAGTTCCAAAAGGTGTCAAATTCATGGGGAGTTTTATTTTTGGATAACTACTCTTTCAAAAATTATTGTCTTTCAAAAATGTTTCTCTTAAAAACTTATTTTTTAAAATATATACCCTAATTGTTCTTTTGATATGAATAACCCCTAAAGATGTAGGATCGAGATTGAGCGATAGGGGGGGTTGATATCTCTACGCAAAAACTTCGGATTTAAAACTAAATGACTAAGCGATAAAGTACACAGCGGAAGTTTTGAGAGTAAGCGTAGGAGTTAGAGAGAGAAAGCAACGAAAACAAGTAACAAATCACGATCGCTATCTCAAGTTGATTTTACTTGCTTCGGAGTCTTGACCGGCTCCTATTGCAATGCCCATGATCCTTGATCGTTTACATTGGGCGTTACTAATAATCGCAGAATGTTTACAAGTTACAAACTGAAGTGTGTAATAAAAAATGAACAATTATACCGACTCCTAAAATGATAGGACAGATCTTCATTCGGAGAGTCGGACGGTGTTTCAGCATTATCAGAATTTTGATAGCGCGGCACATAGAAGAAGAAAGTGATCACAGTGTATGAATTGATATTCTGGACTGCTGCACTCGACCCCTTTTTATAGTACCTACTCAGGGGCTTGAATGGTCATTCAGATGCCCCCGTTGTAATGTATTGGGCGGAAACTCTATCTGATGCCCGGTCAAATTCTATCCTGGCCATGCGTCTGAGTCCCTTTCAGGTGCCTGAGTACTGACGTGGATCCTCCACTTAGCACTCACCACGATAGCCAGGAATCTGACCGTTCTGCCAGTTCAGCCGCTGTTTGCCAGCTCTCTGGCTCCTAAGTCCCATTCAGGCGCCCCAGTCAAGTTGCTTTCTCCTTTTAGCTGCAACATAGATTAGTTTCATACATCCAATAATATATAATGAAAACATGTATGAATCATAGCTAGTGCTATCTTGGTTCTAACTTTTAGGTTTCACTCGAAACCCTAGGTTGGACCGACGCCTACTGTTCCCTCTTCGGGAACATGTCCCCACCTACTCCTCTCAGGGGAGTTTACCTGTTGCCACATGGAACCTCCGGTTGGACTTTTGCACGGTCTCTGAGAACCTGAAACTCGACGACGTTTGACCTCGACCTATCTCGACTCCTGCCCGCGATCACCGCTCTACAAAGTCTTCTGCTCAGTCCACTGGACCAAGTCATCATGCTCAGCTTCACTTGTCAAGTCTTCATTGCCCGATCCCGAACCAGGACTTCATGCTCAACCCTACAGGTCAAGACTTCTTGCCTATCTTACCAAGGACTTTCATGCAATCTCCATAAATCCATTAGTTCAACATACCGGCTTAACTTGAAACTTTTGCCACTTATCAAAACAAAGTTCGATCTGGTGCTTCCGACACCAATAATCTCCCCCTTTTTGATTATGGCAACCCAGTTCAAAGTTAAGCTAAAATAAGTTTTAACAGGGAAATGAAATTTCTTTTAAGCTCTCCTCCTTAACCAGTTATCTTCCATAGATCATATTTAACAGTTGTGTTTATAGAGGAGATTATATTCAAAATAGACTTAGTCTTATTCAAGTGTGAAAAAGTTTATAGACTAAGTTAACTTTTGAAAAGTTGTAACTAATTAAACTACTTGTTTGAACATTCATTTCGAAAAAACTGAGTGCTTTTCAAAACTAAGTATAGAAGAGATATTAATTTTTCAAAATGTTGAGTCATTTAAAAATAGGTTCTAAGCAAAAAAAAAAGTAGTTTTTGAACAACCAAGTTAATTCTAAAATTTTCAAAAATCCTAAGTATTTTGAACTTTTTTCTTTTGAAATCCTTTTGAATTTTGCTTTCCAGTTTAAAAAATCTAAATACTTTAAAAAACACTAACCGACATTGAAAAACTCTTTTGAAAATATTTTGAATTTTTCTAACCACTCTAACCACTTTGAACTCTTTTCTTTCTCTCCCCCTTTGCCATATATCAAAATCATGTATGTAATATAAGGGTAAGAACAAAAAAAATGGCTAAATTATTCACATCAAAAATGGTTAAGTGTATGAGAGCGAGTAATTTTAAGCAATAAAAAAAATGTCTAAGTCTAGGCTAAGTCTAAGTCATGTCTGGACACCTTTATTTTGAGTCCAAGCGTGAATAATAAAAAAAATTAAAAATAATATTAAATATTTAAAAATAACATCAATTCCATTTAGGCACCTACCTAACCTTTTAGCTATTTGCTGACAGTAATAAACAACAGTTTTCACTTGGGTTAATCAAGTCAAGTGCATTTCATAAATCAGCTCAATTAGCTAGAATATTTGACTTGATTAATTTAAATTATATTTATAACGCCCCCAACTTGTGTCGATGAACTGATTTTGAAGCATATGAGTCTTGGGCAACAATCCTACGTATCTCATCCCAGTCTAGGTTGTAAGTTAGTTTAGTCCTAATGTGCTTGTGAGATGTCGACTTCTAAATCTATAGGAGCATGGACACTAGGGTAAGCCTAAGCTAAGTCTATGTCGAAAAAAACCCCTAGTTTTGAAGGGGGTAGTTTTAAAGTCAAATTAAAACTAAGTATTGAAAAAATACTTTAAACTTTGAAAATAAATTTTTGAAATTTGAGATAAAGTTTTTGAAACCATTTTTAGAATCAGAATTAGACTTAGAATTTTAGAGAATTCAAAATCAAATCAAGATCAAACATTTGAAATGCTACTCTACTAAGCACATACCAAGCACAATGTAATCTAAAGAGACTAAAGGAAAGCATGAACTAATATGAGCTAAGGTAAGACAGAAAAGATCCAAGTCAGTCAGACCAAGATAAGTGATTTGGTCAAATATTCAAGTGAGTCAAATTGCAAAATCTAGCAAGAAGGGGCGGAGCGCCAGGACTGATGCAGCTATAAAGAGCTACATCAGTCCTAGCGCTCCGCCCCTTCTTGCTAGATTTTGCAAGAAGGGGCGGAGCGCCAGGACTGACCTTATAGATGATACCACAGAAGCTATAAAGAGCATCCGCCAGAGAATAGAAGCTACTTATAGTTGGCAGAAAAGTTATGCCGATGTACGCCGTAGACCGTTAGAGTTTGAGGTTGGGGATACAGTTTTCCTCAAAGTAGCTCCTATGAAGGGTGTAATGAGATTCAGCAAGAAAGGCAAGCTAAGTCCTCGATACATAGGACCCTACCTAGTGACGAAAAGAGTTGGCAAAGTAGCTTATGAGTTGGAGCTACCTCCAGAGATGTCAGCAATACACAATGTGTTCCATGTCTCAATGCTAAAGAAGCATATCCCAGATGCCAACCAAGTGATTGAGCCACAGATGGTACAAGTTCAAGAAGATCTCAATTATGAAAGTCGACCTATTCAGATAATAGATCGAGCAGATAAGAAGCTGAGGAACAAAGTGGTACCACTAGTAAAAGTCTTATGGCTGAATCAGAAGTATGAAGAGACAACCTGGGAATCAGAAGATAGCATGAGGCAAAGGTATCCAGAGATGTTCTAAGTTCGAGGACGAACTTTTTATAAGGTAGGGAGGATTGTAACACCCAATAATTTTCATGAATTATTAGGAATTTTTCTGAATTTTCTAGCATTTTTTCGAATTAAAATAAAAAGGGGTCGAGCGGAGGTTTGATCCCGCGACCACAAGGAAAAGCAAGCCCTTAAGGGCGTCCGGATAACCAGAAGGGCGGGGGTATCAAGCACAAAAAGGGATGAAGCCAATTAATGTTATAGGTAAGTTAGGCTTTTTCATGAAGAGGTATTTAAACTTCCGCTTAAGTTGTGTTAAGACCCCATTAGGTTTTGGAGGCTGCGCGAACAGGTGGTTTGGGGGCTGCGAAAACAAGGGAGAAAACAAGGGTTTTCTTCCTCCTTTTTCTTCCTCTTGAGTGGAGAACTTAGGCCTTCTTCCCTAGGGCCAAGGAGTGGAGTTTCCTCGCAAGGAAGAGAAGAGGAGCCCTACGCTAGGTTTTTTCGAAATACTTAGTGAGTTTTCTTCAAGAAAAAGGGTAAGTAAATCACTCACCTGCAATAGAAGTAGTTTCGTATGTAGATTCTCATTGTAGAACCGTAATTTTGTGATCTAAGTGCATACTTTGAGAATATTGTCTTATTGTGTGATTTAAGTTTCTAAAGAATATATGTTCTTATCATAGAACTTGAATTTGAGTAGGTTTGTATGTGTGATCTAAGTATGATAAGACCAAGTTCTTGAAAAGTCCCAAAATTGAGTTTTGGGTTAAGGGCACGCAAGGTGCTCGATGAAAGTTCCAAGTAAGAAAGGTAAAGTTTGTAGTGCAAAATTTATGCAAAAAGAAAGATAGCTTGATAAGTATAAGCATATTGAGTAAGAAAGTATTTTACTTTTGTAAAGTGATATGTACCGGGCAAATGAGAGGCCCACAGAAAGTTAGAAGGAAGCTCTAATAGGGTGTGGTGGCTAGCTACCCCGAAACCTATTAGGGATGCGCGCATTGGTACATTGATACCATGGTACAGTGTCAAGGCTTGAGAAAGTTGATTATTATTTTGAAGTATATGAGTATATGTAAGTGTTTCAATTTTCTTAAGTGTATGTTTTTGTTATGTATGTTAACATGGTTATGTTACAAGAATGTTAAAGAGCAAGAGCAAAGAAGTTAATGTTTTAAAGTATGGAAATGTATAAGTATCAAGTCTCAAAAGAAAGCATGAGCATGTTAAGTTTGCAAGTGTTTTGATGCAAGTAAATGTTTTCAAGCATGATTGAGCATGATAAGTGTATGAAAGTTCCCATGTGCAAATATTTCCAAGTGCATGTATTTTGAAGCAAGCATTCTTTGAAATGAGCATGTTTATTATCGATAACATGGATTTGTGAGTTAGGATTTACTTACTAAGCAATTCGCTTATTAGTTGCATTTCCTTCTATTGCAGATAAAGGTAAAGAAAAAGCATAAGCTATGGAGGCGAACGGGACTTGCATTGATGTTCAGTGGCGGCGGAACCGTGGAAGAGATCTTTGGGATAAGTCTTAGAGGCGTTTTGATTTATAGAAACTCATGGTTGATGTTTTGGATTGGTAGGATGTGATCACCTTATTTAAACTTTACATGGAGTCAAAGTTGGGTACAAAATTAGTAGAGATTGCATGTGTTTTGATAAGTATGTTAAATTTCGTAGAAATCCTAATTTCAAGTTATTGGATTCGTTTTGAGTTGTTAAGATGCTTATAAAAGTAGTATGGAGTTTAGATTTGGAGTTGTTTCATTATATGCATTGGAAGTGTGTGAATGGTGGACCCTTGAAAGGAGTTCCCAGGTCTGAAACTGCAGTTTTCAGGCGTGCCAGTCGACTGGTTCAGATACAAGTCGACTGCCCTATCGAACAGAACCTTCTGTTCGATGCACCAGTCGACTACCAAGAGGCCAGTCGACTGGTGCCGGGCACAGAAAGTTTCTGTGGCTGACACCAGTCGACTGGCTATCTAGCTGTCGACTGGTACCATTGAAATGAAAGTGTTGTAGGGCAGATGGTTAGTGCTTTAGTTTTACAACTAAGAGGTCTAGGGGTCAAATCCTTGCAAAGCAAATAAAATGAAAGTTTTTTTTAAAAAAGAAAAAAAATTCAAAGCAAGTTAAGGGAAGTCAAGTAGTTGTAACCTAAAGCTAGAATAAGGTAAAGTTAAGGTTAAGTAAAAGTGACGTCCGCTTTAAGGGAGAGAAGTTAAGGGGTCGTCACAGAGTGGTATCAGAGCAAGTTCCCGCCCTTCCGCCACACTGACATCAATCATCAATCCTGCCGCCTGCCAAGTAAGAAGTACATATGTTGTAGTTTTGTATACTTTTCATTATTGACTGCTAGAAACAGTAAGTGCATGATGATAAGGAAGTATGTTAGTATTATTATTTGCTAATATGTGCATGGAGATAATGAAGTAAGTTAGTAAGAGATAATGAGCTTTTATTTTCTTGACACTATAGAGTAAGAAAATGGCAAGAGGACGTCCCAGAATTGTCTGAAATGAGGAGCAAGCTCCTAGAGAGCAGGAGTCAACGGAGTCAGTACCACCATCAGACCTTCAAGGAGTGGTGGCCCA
This sequence comes from Boesenbergia rotunda, assembly GCA_024364735.1. Taxonomy (NCBI): domain Eukaryota; kingdom Viridiplantae; phylum Streptophyta; class Magnoliopsida; order Zingiberales; family Zingiberaceae; genus Boesenbergia; species Boesenbergia rotunda. Next base: position 258,302 of record JAGFNQ010002231.1, read on the forward strand.
GCTTCAGAGGCAACTTGCTGAACAGCAGCAAGTCATTACCACCTTGATGGCTAATCAGCAGGCCACCCCTGCCACCCCTCCAGTGGCGCCAGTGGCGCAAGTAGTGGCACCAGTGGCGACAGAGGTTCCCCCAGTACCTCTGGCAAGAGAAGTAAGACAAGAGACATATCTGATCCAGTGGCAGAGACTGAAGCCCGAGAATTTTTCTGGCACAAGTGAACCATGGGATGCTCAGGCATGGTTCAAAACGGTGGAAAGTATAATGGAGTTACTGGACTGGCCTGAGGTGGAGAAGATAAAGTGCACATCCTTCTGCCTTACTGGAGACGCCAGGATGTGGTGGGAAAGAGTGAAGGCTAAGCGAAATGTGAGTCAGATGACCTGGGCCGACTTCGAAGCAGAGTTCTTGGAGGAGTACTTTCATATGAAGGTAACGAACAAACACTATGATGAATTCACGGAGTTCCGTCAAGGAGAATTGTCTGTAGATGAAGCCGTGAAGAAGTTTAATCGACTAGCTCGCTTGTGCCCGGAGTTAGTTAGCACTGAAAAGGAAAGGGTCAGGTTAATGCTCAAGATGTTGAGGCCTCAGATAGCTCTGAATGTGGCCGGCGGTGGTAATAGACCGCAGACTTCGGAAGAACTAGTAAGTAGTGCTTTGATCACTGAACACTACTTGAATAGTATAAAGGCCACACGTGTGCAACAACAATAGGCATCAGCCCAGAAGTCCCAAGGAAATCCTCAAAACCAACAAAATTGGAAAGGAAATTCAGGCAAGAGGAAGCAGTGGGACCAGAAGTCTTCTGAGGGCAATAAAGGGGGCTCGTCAAGCAAGCAGCTAAAGTATTCCCCTTGCCCAAAATGTGGAAAGATGCATCCCGGAGTATGTCGTCAGGGCATGAGCGGATGCCACATTTGCGGAGCAGAAGGACATATGATGAAGGCTTGCCCTAACCGGTCGAGTATTGGCGGATGTTATATCTGTGGAGTAGTAGGGCACCTGGCCAAGGCTTGTCCTAAAGCAAAGCCGCCTCCACCACAGCTCCTTCAGTACGGGGGTGGATCAGCCCAGTTGCACCAGATGTAGTCAGCAATGGAGGGACCCTATTTCAGTCAAGCGAGAATGGAAGCCCCACCAGCCACGACCAACGCCAGAATTTTCGCCATCACCAAGGAAGAGGCGGCAAATTCTCCTACTATGGTCACAGGTCGAATACTCATCTCATCCTAATATGATGTTGTGTTATTCGATACTGGGGCAACCCATTCCTTTGTATCCATGTTTTTCTCTAAGAAGCTAGGGATCCCACCAGAAAGATTGAGTTATGAGTTCTTAACAACTTTACCGTCGGGGGAAGTAATGGCCTCTACTGAGAGGCTAAGGGCAGTACCAATCTGGATTTCCAACCGAGAGCTCTACAGTGACTTGGTAGTCCTTGAGATGAAGGATTACGATGTCATTTTAGGGATGGACTTCTTAAGCAAGTACAATGCTTCTATAGACTGCCGCAAGAGAAAAGTCAAGTTCACACCAGAAGCAGAACCTCCATTCGAGTTTATTGGAGACCCAAAGAGAAAGACAAAAAGGTTCTTATCTATCTTACAAGCTCAGAGAATGTTAGAGAAGGGGTGTTCTGATTTTCTAGCTCATGTAGTAGATGCAAGTCAAAGAGAAGGATTAAAGAAAGAGGAAGTGAGGGTAGTCTGTGACTATCCGGAGGTGTTTCCTGAAGAGTTACCAGGACTCCCTCCCAATCGAGAAATTGAATTTGAAATTGAGTTGGTTCCAGGAACCAACCCAATTTCAAAGGCACCTTATCGCTTGGCACCAGCAGAACTGAAAGAGCTGCAAGAACAGTTACAAGAGCTGCTCGACAAGGGTTTCATCCGCCCTAATCATTCACCTTGGGGAGCTCCTGTGTTGTTCGTCAAGAAGAAAGATGGATCCATGCGAATGTGCATAGATTATCGAGCCTTGAATAAGGTAACCATCAAGAACAGATATCCCTTGCCAAGGATAGATGATTTATTCGATCAGTTGAAGGGAGCCACGGTGTTCTCCAAAATAGATCTGCGATCAGGTTACCATCAACTCAAAGTGAAGGAGAGTGATGTGCCAAGGACTGCTTTCAGTACAAGATATGGGCACTACGAGTTTGTGGTCATGCCCTTTGGAGTGACAAATGCCCCTGCGACATTTATGGATCTAATGAATAGAGTGTTCAAGGACTTTCTTGACAAGTTCGTCATTGTCTTCATTGATGATATCCTAGTGTATTCAAAGACTCAGGAAGAACATGAAGAACACCTGAAGATAGTGTTGCAGACCTTACACCAGAGGGAGCTGTACGCCAAATTCTCAAAGTGTGAGTTTTGGCTTGACCAGGTGGCATTCCTAGGCCACATCATTTCCAAAGAAGGCATTATGGTAGACCCAGCCAAGATTGAAGCAGGTAGTAACTGGAGTCGACCAACGAATGCTAGTGAGATCAGAAGTTTTCTGGGTTTAGCAGGGTACTACAGAAGGTTTGTAGAGGACTTTTCAAAGATAGCTTCTCCACTTACAACCCTTACCAGAAAGAATAAGAAGTATGAGTGGACTGAAGACTGTGAGCAGAGTTTTCTTGAGTTGAAGAAGAGACTGACAAGCGCTCCTATTCTTACAGTACCCAAAGGTGATAAGAGCTTTAATATATACAATGATGCATCAAAGCTAGGACTTGGAGCCATACTTATGCAAGAAGGCAATGTCATAGCTTATGCTTCCAGGCAACTCAAGGATTATGAAAAGAATTACCCCACTCATGATCTGGAGTTGGCAGCTGTAGTCTTCGCTCTAAAAATATGGAGACATTATCTGTATGGAGTGCAGTGCAAGATTTATACAGATCACCAGAGTCTGAAATATTTCTTCACTCAGAAAGACCTCAATATGAGACAGCGAAGGTGGCTTGAGTTAGTGAAGGATTATGACTGTGAGATCCTTTACCACCCTGGTAAGGCAAATAAAGTAGCAGATGCACTAAGTAGAAAGACTTGTGCCACCTTGATGTCCTTGTCAGCATTATCACCACCATTACAGAAGGAAATAGTAGATTATGGAGTTGAGATCATTTATGGGCAGTTAGCTCTATTGACACTAGAGTCAACCTTGCTTGAAGATATACAGAAAGAGCAAGCTGAGGATTCTGATATCCAAAGGATCAAGCAAGAGATACAAGAAGGAGAAAGTAAAGAGTTTAGAGTATCTGACAGTGGGATACTCTATTATGGTGACCGTTTATGTGTCCCTAATAGTGAAGAGCTGAGAAAGAAGATTCTTGAAGAAGCCCATTCCACTAAGATGTACCAGGACTTGAAAAGAAGATTTTGGTGGTCTGGAATGAAAAGAGACATAGCCAAGTATGTCAGCACCTGCCTGACATGTCAGAGAGTTAAAGAAGAACACCAGAGACCAGGAGGTATCCTACAACCCATTCAGATTCCAGAGTGGAAATGGGAAGACATAGCCATGGATTTGATAGTTGGTCTACCAAAGACAACTAATGGCTATGACGCTATTTGGGTAATAGTAGACAGATTGACCAAGTCTGCCCACTTCTTGGCAATCAAAGTGTCTTATTCGATTGAAAGATTAGCCCAGCTATATGTACAGGAAGTGATCCGACTACACGGAGTCCCGAAGACCATTATCTCTGATAGAGATGGTCGTTTCACTTCACACTTTTGGGAGTGCGTACAGACAGCGCTAGGCACCAAACTGAAGTTTAGCACAGCTTTCCATCCCCAGACTGATGGACAGACAGAGAGAGTGAATCAAATTCTAGAAGATATGCTCAGAGCATGTGCATTAGATTTCAAAGGCAGTTGGTGCAAATATCTATGTTTAGCTGAGTTTGCCTACAACAACAGTTACCAAGCCACTATTGGTATGGCACCCTATGAAGCTCTTTATGGTAGGAAGTGTAGATCTCCCCTCTGTTGGTATGAAGGTAGTGAGAAGAAAGAAATGGGGTCTCAGACTGACCTTATAGATGATACCATAGAAGCTATAAAGAGCATCCGCCAGAGAATAGAAGCTGCTTAAAGTAGGCAGAAGAGTTATGCCGATGTACGCCGTAGACCATTAGAGTTTAAAGTTGGGGATACAGTTTTCCTCAAAGTAGCTCCTATGAAGGGTGTAATGAGATTCGGCAAGAAAGGCAAGTTAAGTCCTCGATACATAGGACCCTACATAGTGACGAAAAGAGTTGGCAAAGTAGCTTATGAGTTGGAGCTACCTCCAGAGATGTCAGCAATACACAATGTGTTCCATGTCTCAATGCTAAAGAAGCATATCCCAGATGCCAACCAAGTGATTGAGCCACAGATGGTACAAGTTCAAGAAGATCTCAGTTATGAAAGTCGACCTATTCAGATAATAGATCGAGCAGATAAGAAGCTGAGGAACAAAGTGGTACCACTAGTAAAAGTCTTATGGCTGAATCAGAAGTATGAAGAGGCAACCTGGGAATCAGAAGATAGCATGAGGCAAAGGTATCCAGAGCTGTTCTAAGTTCGAGGATGAACTTTTTATAAGGTAGGGAGGATTGTAACACCCAATAATTTTCGTGAATTATTAGGAATTTTTCTGAATTTTCTAGCATTTTTTTGAATTAAAATAAAAAGGGGTCGAGCGGAGGTTTGATCCCGCGACCACAAGGCAAAGCAAGCCCTTAAGGGCGTCCGGATAACCAGAAGGGCAGGGGTATCAAGCACAAAAAGGGATGAAGCCAATTAATGTTATAGATAAGTTAGGCTTTTTCATGAAGAGGTATTTAAACTTCCGCTTAAGTTGTGTTAAGACCCCATTAGGTTTTTGGAGGCTGCGCGAACAGGGGGTTTGGGGGTTGCGAAAACAAGGGAGAAAACAAGGGTTTTCTTCCTCCTTTTTCTTCCTCTTGAGTGGAGAACCTCGGGCTTCTTCCCTAGGGCCAAGGAGTGGAGTTTCTGTTGGTGCAGGAAGCACCATATCGAACCTTGTTTTGATATTGGCAAAGGATTCAAAGTTAAGTTTATTGGTGATCTAACAATGTTACTCAAGTGTGTAGGAAAAGTCCTAGCGAAGGGCTGCTAGGCACCTGGCGAAGGGCTACCAGGAAACAAAGTCCTAGCGAAGGGCTGCTAGGCACCTGGCGAAGGGCTGCCAGGAAACAAAGCCCTAGCGAGGGACTGCTAGGCACCTGGCGAAGGAATGCCAGGAAACAAAGTCCTAGCGAAGGGCTGCTAGGCACCTGGCGAAGGGCTGCCAGGAAAGAAAGCCCTAGCGAGGGACTGCTAGGCACCTGGCGAAGCAATGCCAGAATACAAAGCCCTAGCGAAGGACTGCTAGGCACTGGCGAAGGAATGACAGAGTACTGAAGCCCTAGCGAAGGACTGCTAGGCGCCAGGCGAAGGACAGCTTGGGACTGAAGACCTAGCGAAGGAATGCTAGGCACCGGGCGAAGGACAGCTCGGCATCCAAGACCTGGCGAAGGACCGCGAGGCAAAAGTCCAACCAGAAGAGCGGTTGGCATCAGGTACATTCTCCCGAGAGGAGTAGGTGAGGACGCGTTCCCCGTCGAGGGAACAGTAGGCGTCGGTTCGACCTAGGGCTCCATTTTGGAGACCCAAAGTCAGAACCAAGACAGCTAAGGTTGTATAAAAATTAATATGTTACTGCTTTTTGGACTAACCCTGGATGCAGGACCGAAGGACTGAGTGTCTGCAGCTCAGAGAGCCTCAAAGGAGTGAGGCAGAAGCTGAGCAGGGAGCCCCGGAGGCAGAAGCTGAGCAGGGTGCCCCGGATGTTCCGGGCGCCCCCAAGGTGAAGACCAACCAGCAGGAGTAAACTCTGCTTCGACAACTGACTGTCGGGGCGCCCCCATCACTCTGGGCGCCCCGCATGCTGCGGGCGCCCCCAGCGCCAAGTACCGAAGCAGCTCCCCTCGAAGCCAGTGGATAAGAGAGCTGACCCGGTAAACCCGGGCGCCCCCGACGTTCTGGGCGCCCCCAGGGCCTATAAAAAGGCCCTCGAACCAAGGCTTGAGGACATCCAAGTTTTCCAACGCATTCACGCTCTTCCGTTCTCGTGCTCTGCTCCAGAAACCTCCTGACTCGAGATACAAGCGCCGACGACGTCCAACTGCTCCGAAAATAACATCTACTCCGGACGTCGGTAAAGAAGAGTTGATTTTTAATTTACTGCACTTATTCTGTAATCAATCTTTGTAAACTGCTTTTGCGCCTCATATAGAATTGCCCAAAGTAATCAATCAACGATCGTGGGCCTTGGAGTAGGAGTCAACCTAGGCTCCGAACCAAGTAAAACCACTTGTGTTCGTGTGTTGGTTTTAATTTCCACTGTGCAATTTCTCTCATATTAAATCCGAACGTTTTCCGATATTCACCTCCCCCTCTATCGGTTCTCTCGATCCAACAAGTGGTATCAGAGCGGGGAAGCTTAAATTTGATGCAACCACCAATTTGAGATTTATTTTCGGATTTATGAAATTTTTCATTTCATTTCTTTTCTTTTTGTTAATCGAGATTGGTGCAACACCACTCGATCTTGTTCGCCTTTTATTTCACATAAATAATATCTGTAGGTATATTTAAAATATTCATTTTTTCAATTTTAAATTTTTATTTTTTTACCATAAGTTAGAATTGATAAAATGATCAATTTTTGAAAATTTGACATAAACTTTTATTATTATTATTTTAATATTTTTTCTCGAAATACGTGTTACCTTAACTCAAGCAAATTTTTTTAAAACATTAAATTCTTACTTTTTCATCATTAATCAGAATTGAGAAAATCAACATTTTCAAAAATTTATCATAAATTGTTTTCATTATTTTATTATTATTTTATCTCGAAATTCGTGCAAAACTTTTTTTTGCTAGTTTTTTTTGTCCCGCACTACTAATCCAAGACCAAGTCTTGGTATATTTTTGTATTTCTCTTGTGTACGAGGTTTATATTAAATGGCCAACCAAGAGTGGAACAGTGCACGTCCACCACTATTCTCCGGCGAGAACTTCACGTTTTGGAGATGTCAAATGGAGTCCCTTCTGAAGGCCCACATGGACTTATGGCAGATCATCCAAACGGGATTCTCGTTTCCTGTAGAAGATGAGTCATCAATCGAGTGGGACAAACTGGATGAACACACCCTCAATCAAATTGAGACCGATGCAAGGGCAACTGCAATCCTACAATGTGGCCTAACCAAGGAGCAACTCGAGCTAGTAGGTCCATGCAGATGTGCTAGAGAAATCTGGGAAAAATTGATTAATCTTCATCAAGAGAACTCAAATGAAGAAGAAGATCAGGTAAGTTATCTTGCCCTTTCGGTCCAAGCACAAACAGCCGAGTCAGAGTCTGAACCCGAATCCAAAGTCGAACCAGAATCAGATGACGAATTGACTGAGACGGTAACTAATTTTGAATTCTTTTCAAAATTTGAATTAAATAATCAAACAGATACTGTAATGGTCGAGGAAGGTGTAAATTCTTTTGCAGGGAAAAATCTTAAAGAACCACCAAAGAAGGAGCTTCAACTAGTACCCGAGTCTGACTTAGACACAGAATCAAAAGATGAGCCTAGATCCGAGGCGGCAAGAATCAAGGGGGAGATTCCCAATAAGGAACCAAAAGGTAAAAGTGTAAAATCAGATTTTAAAAATCATGTAATTTGTTACACATGCAGGGAGAGAGGGCACTACCAAAGTGAGTGTCCTACTCGTAAGATTCAAACAACACCACCGATGGCGACAAAGGAACCAGTTCCAAAAGCACGAAGAGACAAAAGTCACATCCAATGCTTCAAGTGCCAGGAGTTCGGGCATTACCTGTTGGTGCAGAATGCACCAAAGTCAAACTTATGTTTTGATAATGGCAACAGAGGTCAAAAGTTAAGTCTTACTTGTGTTTCTAACAAGTTACTCTAGTGTGCAGAGATAAAGTCCTAGCGAAGGACTGCTAGGCAACTGGCGAAGGACTGCCAGTATCAAAGCCCTAGCGAAGGACTGCTAGGCAACTGGCGAAGGACTGCCAGTAGCAAAGCCCTAGCGAAGGACTGCTAGGCAACTGGCGAAGGACTGCCAGTATCAAAGCCCTAGCGAAGGACTGCTAGGCAACTGGCGAAGGACTGCCAGTATCCAAGACCTGACAAAGGACCGTCAGGCAAAAGTCCAACCAAAGGAGCGGTTGGCATCAGGTAATTTCTCCCGAGAGGAGTAGGTGAGGACGCGTTCCCCGTCGAGGGAACAGTAGGCGTCGGTTCGACCTAGGGCTCCATTTTTGGAGACCAAAGTCAGAACCAAGACAGCTAAGGCTGTATAAACAAATACTTTATTGCTTTATTGTGTTTTGGACTAACCCTGGATGCAGGACCGAAGGAACATGTGTCTGCAGCTCAGAAAGCCTCAAAGGAGAGAGGCAAGGCTGAGTAGGACGCCCGGAGTGTCCCGGGCGCCCCCAAGGTTCATACAAAACAAATCAAAGCAAAGAAGGTTCGAACAGCTGCTGGGCGCGGCGCCCCCGTGCTCCCGGGCGCCCGCGCTGCTCCCGGGCGCCCCCATGCGCGTACCTCGAACCAAAACCCCTCGAAGCCAAGGCGGATAAAGTTTGACCCGGTCAATCCGGGCGCCCCGAGTCCTCCGGGCGCCCCGGTCAAAGCGGATCCAGAGGATCAGACGCGACCGAGACTTTTACGGATCAAAGGCCACGTGGGGGCGCCCCCGACATCCCGGGCGCCCCCAGGCCCTATATAAAGGCCCTTCGACCAAGGCTTCAGAACACTAATTCATTCAACGCTTCTACGCTCTTCTGCTCTCGCGCTTTGCTCCGGAAACTGCCCAACTCGAGCCAACGATGTCCCGCTGCTCCGAACAAGTGAACCTACAATCGGACGTCGGTAAAAGAAGAGCATCTTTTTCTTAATTGTTAAAGTTTACTGCACTTACTCTGTATTCAATATTTGTAAACTGTCTTTGAGCCAAATATAGAATTGCCCAAAGAAAACGGTCAACGACCGTGGGCCTTGGAGTAGGAGTCGACACAGGCTCCGAACCAAGTAAATCGACTGTGTCTCTGTGTATTGTTTTTAATTTCCGCTGCGTACCTACTCTTACTCAAATCCGAAAGTTTTCCGATATTCACCCCCCCCCCGCTCTATCGGTTTTATCGATCCAACATTACCAACGTGAATGCACAGATAAAAGAGCTACCAAGAATGTTGGACAAACGATCGACAAAGGTAAATTTACAATATTTGAAAATCCGTTATTTATCTTGAATAATGTGATTGATTCATGTAACTTAATTAAAGCAAACAACAGAAAATTGAAACAAGAAAATGAAACCCTAAAACATAAGGTCAATAAGTTAGAAAATTTAATTCATAATCTTGCTGATTTCGAAAATCCGGAGTATTACTCCAATTGTGACCTTACTTAGATAATTGTTTGTTTTAATTATGTGTTTCTTTTTATTTTTGTTTTTTTTTGCTTAGAATTAGGATTGGTTAGTGTAAGGACTAAATCAATTAATTGAAATTTGAACAACATAGTATTGGGTGGAGGTGAGATGATAGTACGTTAGGGAAGCCATCTTGGCGGAACTAGCCGAAGCTACCGATCCAAGACCCAAACTAGTTAGACCAGAATTTACCAAAAAGTAATTTTGAAGATGAAATTTCACTAAAAGGCTTTGTCTAGGAAAGGGTTGATGATCCAATAAGGCTACGGCCAAAGAAGGCCTTGTGCCTCGCCAAGACCTGGAAGCCAATTTTTGAAATTCAAATTCAATTTACTCTCTGTTAAATTCGAATCTAACACAAATTTTCAGTTAATTTTAGATCCAAATATCTCTTTTCAAAATAAATTTAATTTGGGTTTAAAAATTAATTTAACTTTTCAAAATTAATCTTTCTATTAAAATATGCATCTCACAAAACAGTTAAGGATATCCTGTTTTGTCAATTAGAAATGGGTGAGATGCTTAGGACCTAAAAGTTGAGTCCAACCCAACCAACTAATTCAGATTAATAAAAATCAAATCTTAATTAAATCAAAATCAAATCTTAATTAAATCAAAATCAAATCTTAATTAAATCAATTAAATTCAATTAAATCTTAATAAATTAAATTTAATTCAATCAAATTCAAATTTAATTCATCTAACTTTTAACATTCAAATTTAATTTAACTAACTTTTAAAATTCAAAGTTAAAATTCTAATTATTTTCAAAATCCTCAAAAATCATTTTTTTAAACTAAGGTTTAATCTTTCAAAATTAACCATTTTCTTGTTAAAATTAAATATTTGTCTCACACAACCCATAAGATTAACATGTTTGACCACGTAGAACCGGGTGAGACATCTAGGACCTAAAAGCATGATTCACTATCCTTTTAAATAAAAATGTTTGCAAAAATTATTCAAACTTACCTCTAATTTTTTTGTACTGTACCCTACTTTTTCATTTATCACATTTTTTTTGTCAAATATCACAATAAATAGAGTCTAGGGCTTATTCTGATTTAGTCAAAATAATCAACCCTAGTCCATATAGTCAATCCTGGTCAACACTAAAGTCCCTTAAGGAACTTAGATAAAAGACCGACTATGTCGGATACAGGGGGAGTTCTTCTTAATTTTTTTTTCAAAAAATTCAAAAACCTTATGCTTTAAAACTTATTCAAAAACTCTCGTATATCACTATCTCTTTGAAAAATTAACATCATGATTTTTGAAAACTGTGTTATCATTTCAATTTATGTTTTCAAAAATTTATCTTGAAAGTTATCATACTCAAAAGATTGTTCAAAATTATTCTTTTGATTTTAATAAACCCTAAAGACATAGAGGAAGGTCCACTTCATGATCTACAAGGACTCCTAGGATGTGTCAAATTTAGGAGGAGTTTAAGTCAAAAGAAGAATTTCTGAAATATTTTTTTTAATTATTTGTTTTGAAGTTATTAAATTCTTATAATTTAAATCAAACCCTAAAACTCAGAGGAAGATTGCTTGTAGTCAACAAGCTTCCTAGGACTGGGTCATGTTTAGGGGGAGATCAAATTAAAAGAATTATTGAACATTTTCAAAATTATATGTTTTCATGCACTACAATTTTAAAATACTTTTGAAAACTTAAATAATTTTTCTTTCAAAAAACTATTATTTTATTTTTTTCAAAAATCTTGTGGCTTATGAAATTATTTTTGAAATAATGTTTACTTGGGTTGGAGAAATTTCTAGGACACTTAGGAAAATGTCCTTGTAGTTAACAAGGTTTTCTAGGATTGTGTCAGACTAGAAAAGAAACCTAGTCAAGTAAAATATTATGTTTTCAAAATGCATAATACTTTTCAAAAATTACTCATATTTTTCAAAGTCTAATAGTTTTCAAAAACTTCACCTAGACTTTCCAAAAAGGCTCAATTTTTTTTAAAAAAATTACTTATATTTTCAAAAAAAAAAATTACATAATATCTTTCAAAGTGACTTATATTTTTTTTAAGATACAGAGTACTTGCATCTCTCAAAAAGCTCAATATCTTTTAAAGTACTTGCAGTTTTTAAAATATTCAAAACAAGTAAGCTTATTGATTAAATATTTTTTGTCATGCATGGACTCAATGAAAATATACACTTGACTCCAATTCTAATTATTTTTGCACGATTCTTCATTCTTTCAAAATGCTGTTAATTAAAAATTATCATTTTTAACATCATTCTCTCACTCAAATATTCATGTTTTCAAAACCCATGACCTCTGATACACAAATTTTAAATGTTTTTCAAAATATATTTTTTTCAAGAGTTCTTTATTGATATATGACCAAGGGGGTGAGTAGAAAAAGTTCGTCCTTAAACTTTTTCCCTTTTTAAAGAAACTTTATTGAAAACTTCGAGTTGCTCTTAATTAAGAATTTCGTTTGTGATACTCAGAAGTTTTTCAAAATACCTTTTTCAAAACTGAACTTAGAAATGGTCTAAAACATAAGGAGAAAAATTTCACATTAAGGGGGAGAGAAAGGAAATTTTGTTTAATTTGTTTTTGTGCTTCAAAAATTTCTAAGCATTTCTAAGTGTTTCAAAAGTTTTTTTAAGTGCATATTTTTTTTAAGTAAAATTCTTCTTAGTAAACAAAATTGTCTGAGCAAAAACTGGTTGAAAATTTTGGCAAATGTTTCTAAGTAGAGTTTTTTTTTTGGTGAAAAACTTGTCTAGAAGTTTTACAAATTTTTCTTTTCAAAATACACAAAGTATTCGTCTAAGTGTGCAAATTATTTTTAAACAAATTTTTCCCAAATCTCAAAGTTAAACTCTTTTTGGAAAGTTGACTTCAAAATTTTGCCTAAATTTTGCAAAGCATTGTAAGTAAAAGTTGTTTAACAAAATGTATATTTGCAAAATTCTTTAATTTTTAACTTGTTCGCCCATGTATTGTTTTTGATATATGTCAAAGGGGGAGAAAAGGTCAAAGTTAAGTATGTTAAGTGGTTTATAACACAAGTATTCAGGGTTTTAGGGGGAGTATGAGAAATAAAATTTTTTTTCAACTCTGCAATTATTCTGTTGATAAACAGTTATACATCATTGTTTACCTTATGTTCTTAACTGTTATATGTTTTTTCTTAACTTTGAATTGTGTTGCCATAAATCAAAAAGGGGGAGATTGTTGGTGCAGGAAGCACCATATCGAACCTTGTTTTGATATTGGCAAAGGATTCAAAGTTAAGTTTATTGGTGATCTAACAATGTTACACAAGTGTGCAGGAAAAGTCCTAGCGAAGGGCTGCCAGGAAACAAAGTCCTAGTGAAGGGCTCCTAAGCACCTGGCGAAGAGCTGCCAGGAAACAAAGCCCTAGCGAGGGACTGCTAGGCACCTGGCGAAGGAATGCCAGGAAACAAAGTCCTAGCGAAGGGCTGCTAGGCACCTGGCGAAGGGCTGCCAGGAAACAAAGCCCTAGCGAGGGACTGCTAGGCACCTGGCGAAGGAATGCCAGGATACAATGCCCTAGCAAAGGACTGCTAGGCACTGGCGAAGGAATGCCAGGATACTGAAGCCCTAGCGAAGGACTGCTAGGCGCCAGGCGAAGGACAGCTTGGGACTGAAGACCTAGCGAAGGAATGCTAGGCACCGGGCGAAGGACAGCTCAGCATCCAAGACCTGGCGAAGGACCGCGAGGCAAAAGTCCAACCAGAGGAGCGGTTTGCATCAGGTACATTCTCCCGAGAGGAGTAGGTGAGGACGCGTTCCCCGTCGAGGGAACAGTAGGCGTCGGTTCGACCTAGGGCTCAATTTTAGAGACCCAAAGTCAGAACCAAGACAGCTAAGGCTGTATAAAAATTAATATGTTACTGCTTTTTGGACTAACCTTGGATGCAGGACCGAAGGACTAAGTGTCTGCAGCTCAGAGAGCCTCAAAGGAGTGAGGCAGAAGCTGAGCAGGGCACCGCGGATGTTCCGGGCGCCCCCAAGGGGAAGACCAACCAGCAGGAGCAAACTCTGCTTCGACAACTGACTGTCAGGGCGCCGCGGATGCTCCTGGAGCCCCCATCACTCCGGGCACCCCGCAAGCTGCGGGCGCCCCCAGCGCCAAGTACCGAAGCAGCTCCCCTCAAAGCCAGCGGAAAAGAGAGCTGACCCGGTAAACCCGGGCGCCCCCGACGTTCCGGGCGCCCCCAGGGCCTATAAAAAGGCCCTCGAACCAAAGCTTCAGGACATCCAAGTTTTCCAACGCATTCACGCTCTTCCGTTCCCGCGCTCTGCTCCAGAAACCTCCTGACTCAAGATACAAGCACCGACGACGTCCAACTGCTCCGAAAATACCATCTACTCGGACGTCGGTAAAGAAGAGATGATTTTTAATTTACTGCACTTATTCTGTAATCAATCTTTGTAAACTGCTTTTGCGCCTCATATAGAATTGCCCAAAGTAAACGATCAACGATCATGGGCCTTGGAGTAGGAGTCGACCTAGGCTCCGAACCAAGTAAAACCACTTGTGTTCGTGTGTTGGTTTAATTTCCGCTGTGCAATTTCTCTCATATTAAATTCGAACGTTTTCCAATTTTCACCCCCCCTCTATCGGTTCTCTCGATCCAACAGTTTCCTCGCAAGGAAGAGAAGAGGAGTCCTACGCTAGGTTTTTTGAAATACTTAGTGAGTTTTCTTCAAGAAAAAGGGTAAGTAAATCACTCACCTGCAATAGAAGTAGTTTCGTATGTAGATTCTCATTGTAGAACCGTAATTTTGTGATCTAAGTGAATACTTTGAGAATATTGCCTTATTGTGTGATTTAAGTTTCTAAAGAATATATGTTCTTATCATAGAACTTGAATTTGAGTAGGTTTGTATGTGTGATCTAAGTATGATAAGACCAAGTTCTTGAAATGTCCCAAAAATGAATTTTGGGTTAAGGGCACGCAAGGTGCTCGATGAAAGTTCCAAGTAAGAAAGGTAAAGTTTGTAGTGCAAAATTTATGCAAAAAGAAAGATAGCTTGATAAGTATAAGCATATTGAGTAAGAAAGTATTTTACTTTTATAAAGTGACATGTACCGGGCAAATGAGAGGCCCATAGAAAGTTAGAAGGAAGCTCTAATAGGGTGCGGTGGCTAGCTACCCCGAAACCTATTAAGGATGCGCGCATTGGTACATTGATACCATGGTACAGTGTCAAGGCCTGAGAAAGTTGATTATTATTTTGAAGTATATGAGTATATGTAAGGGTTTCAATTTTCTTAAGTGCATATTTTTGTTATGTATGTTAACATGGTTATGTTACAAGAATGTTAAAGAGCAAGAGCAAAGAAGTTAATGTTTTAAAGTATGGAAATGTATAAGTATCAAGTCTCAAAAGAAAGCATGAGCATGTTAAGTTTGCAAGTGTTTTGATGCAAGTAAATGTTTTCAAGCATGATTGAGCATGATAAGTGTATGAAAGTTCTCATGTACAAATATTTCCAAGTGCATGTATTTTGAAGCAAGCATTCTTTGAAATGAGCATGTTTATTATCGATAACATGGATTTGTGAGTTAGGATTTACTTACTAAGCAATTCGCTTATTAGTTGCATTTCCTTCTACTGCAGATAAAGGTAAAGAAAAAGCATAAGCTATGGAGGCGAACGGGACTTGCATTGATGTTCAGTGGCGGCGGAACCGTGGAAGAGATCTTTGGGATAAGTCTTAGAGGCGTTTTGATTTATAGAAACTCATGGTTGATGTTTTGGATTGGTAGGATGTGATCACCTAATTTAAACTTTACATGGAGTCAAAGTTGGGTACAAAGTTAGTAGAGATTGCATGTGTTTTGATAAGTTTGTTAAATTTCGTAGAAATCCTAATTTCAAGTTATTGGATTCGTTTTGAGTTGTTAAGATGCTTATAAAACTAGTATGGAGTTTAGATTTGGAGTTGTTTCATTATATGCATTGGAAGTGTGTGAATGGTGGACCCTTGAAAGGAGTTCCAGGTCTGAAATTGTAATTTTCAGGCGTGCTAGTCGACTGGTTCAAATACAGTCGACTGCCCTATCGAACAGAACCTTCTGTTCGATGCACCAGTCGACTGCCAAGAGGCCAGTCGACTGGTGCCAGGCACAGAAAGTTTCTGTGGCTGACACCAGTCGACTGGATATCTAGCAGTCGACTAGTACCATTGAAAAGAAAGTGTTGTAGGGCAGATGGTTAGTGCTTCAGTTTTACTACTAAGAGTTCTAGGGGTCAAATCCTTGCAAAGCAAATAAAATAAAAGTTTTTTTTTGAAAAAGAAAAAAAATTCAGAGCAAGTTAAGGGAAGTCAAGTAGTTGTAACCTAAGGATAAGAATAATGTAAAGTTAAGGTTAAGTAAAAGTGACGTCCGCTTTAAGGGAGAGAAGTTATGGGGTCGTCACAGATTTATATAAAGGTCGGTCGGACACCTGATTTGGGTTTGGGCACCCGAATATCAGGCACCTGAGTTGACTAGGGTGCCTCGGTCAGTGATACTACTCCTGGTTCTTCAAAACTAGGGGTGCGTCTTAGGAAGGTCCGTGGAGACGCACGGCGACCGCGTTGGATTGCGGTCGGGCACTTTAATCCTATTCGAGCGCCTAGTTTGGGTCAAAAACATTTGGAGAAGTTTAAGTTAAAAGGATTCGAAAGAGAATTTTTTTTTGAAAAATTTAAGTTTAAAAGAAATTTTGAAAAAGAATTTTTTGTAAAATTTAAGTTTAAAAGAAATTTTGGGAAAAAAACTTTTGAAAAAAAATATTGAAAAAGAAATTTTTGAAAAATTTAAGTTAAAAATAAATTTTGAAAAAGAAACATTTAAAAAATATAAGTTAAAAGAAATTTTGAAAAAGAAAACTTTCAAAAAATTTAAGTTAAAAGCAGAGATTAAGTTTAAGAAGATTTTGAAAGAGTAAGATTAAAGTTTTAATTTGCAAGCACAAACAATATCAAAATCTTAATTCATTTTAGTTTGGGCTAACCAACTTAGTAACAAGTTGGTTTAGCTGCTTCAATTGGTTGGGTTAGATTTATTTTAAATCCTAAACATCTCACCCATATCTAAGTGACAAAATAGGGATCCTTATTTGTTTTGTGAGATGCTTTCAATTTTTTTTAAATTGGGTTGAGTCTAAGATATAGTTGAACCTTGAGTTAGATTCAGATTTAAGAATTAGTAATTTAAAAATAAATTTCAATATTTGGCATTCAGGTTTTGATGAGGCATAGGGGCCTTCTTTGGCCTTAGCCTTATTGGATCAACAACCTGTTCCTAGACAAAGCCGCATAAAAAATAGTATTTTTAAATTCCTCATTCAGAAACCTTGGTCTAACTAGTCGAGGATGTGGCGAGGTAATTTCGGCTAGTTCCACCGGACTAAGAAGACCAAATAGGAAACATGTAACGCCCGCCTTTTTACCACACCTTGGGGTGTGGCGAGAAAGTCATCGTTACGCTAAACATACATGTGCATAAAAACATCTTAATGCAGCGGAATCATTTTTTTCTTCTAAACATGCTTTTAACCATGCAACTAATACATGAAACATCTATACCTGCCTAAACTTGTCATTCATAATCTTACATGCATAGCATCATAACCTAACCGTTCCATAACTTATTCATCATCATCATAAGTAGCAAGTAACTTTTCCGTAAACATAGCATCATGAGTCTTAAGTCATTCACTAGGCATAACCATTATAAACATAACATAAAATCTAAGGAGGCATTTTCAAAACCCAAGACATGCGATATGTGTAAATAAAAGGAATTCTTTGCCAAGTCACCGCCACACACACACATACTTTTGCCTCTCCTACTGCTTCCCTTAGTAACATCTTGCTTGATCTGCGGTACGAGGAAGATAAGACCATAAGCACACAGGCTTAGTAAGACCCTTTCCTACTCACTAAAATCATACGTCACTTAAACATAACATATCAAGTATCTGACATAACATAACTCTGAACATAAACATAAGCATAGTCATGGCATAAGTCGTAAGCATATGAACAACTACATAGCATAATTCCTAACATAACCATAGATCTACAACATACTTAGCATGGCATAAATCTTAACATACATGAACATGAGACATACTTATACATGGCATAATTCTTGGCATACATGAACATGAAACATACTTATCATAACATGAGATATCAGTATAAGCATAAACATAAAACATACTTACCCTGGCGCGATGCATAACATGGATGTATGCATGAGTCAAATGCATTTACTACATAAGGATGCTTAGTTTTAAAACCATACTTTTAAATGCTTAGCATAAATATAACATCATTAGGGTCCCCGGCTTGTACCACATACATACATCATAAGCGCGCATCCCTAAGTAAATACGAGGTAGCTAGCCTCGACCTACTAAGGTAAGGACAGCATAGTCGGTAGTCCCAGAACCGGGGCGTTCTTAAGGTGCCCATCCCTGTTGCACAGCTTCGGTAGTGGCAGAACCGTGGACAACTTCGGTAGTCCAGAACCGGGGCGTTCTTAAGGTGCCCATCCCTTGGACCCTTACTTCGGTCCGGTACAAGCCCATTCATAAAGTAAAATACATATGCATACTTCATCATTCATACTTGACATATCATAGGAACAGCTACAGTAGTTCCAGAACCATGAACAGCTTAGTCGGTAGTCCAGAACCGGGGAGTTCTTAAGGTGCCCATCCCTTAGCATGACATAGACATACTTAACATTTCATCATCATTCTTCATTTTCATTCATAAGATATGTCATGCTTACATCATTTTGTCTTAGGCCATGGTTATCATTTTCGTTCATCATCTTCATTCTTAAACATAGCATACATACATATCATTCATAAAGCATGGCATACATACATAGCATTCATGAGACATGACTTACATACATATTGTTCGTAAAACATAGCATACATACATGTCATTCCTAAAGCATGACATACATACATAACATTCATAAAACATGCATGGTTAGGGTACATAGCATACATACATGTCATTCCTAAAGCATGACATACATACATAACATTCATAAAACATGCATGGTTAGGGTACATAGCATACATACTGTCATTCCTAAAGCATGGCATACATACATAACATTCATAAAACATGCATGGTTAGGGTACATAGCATACATACATGTCATTCCTAAAGCATGGCATACATGCATAACATTCATAAAACATGCATGGTTACGGTACATAGCATACATACATGTCATTTCTAAAGCATGGCATACTTACATAACATTCATAAAACATGCATGGTTAGGGTACATAGCATACATACATGTCATTCCTAAAGCATGGCATACATGCATAACATTCATAAAACATGCATGGTTAGGGTACATAGCATACATACATGTCATTCCTAATTTACATGACATTAAGTTTCTAGGTCACATAAAATTTCTACGACATACTCAATCATATACATGCATCTTAGTGATCTATAAACATGCATTCTTGAGAACTTAACTCAAACCAAGCCCTAGATTAGGGACTTGGCTGAAAACCCTAGAGGGTCATAGGTCCTTAGAAAAATTTGCATAGCCATGGTTAACCTCCAATACCTTACTTATCATGTCATAGGAACCCACTTGGACCCATAATTGGTTTTAACCCCAAAGTCCAAGGCCTTATTCATGCTTGGCCGAAACCCTAGGGGAGAAATAACCCCTAGAATATTCATATAAGTCTCCATTATCATCCATAGTCTATCATAGCAAAACATACCAATCATGCTTGAGGGATTAAAATTAATCCCTAGCCCTATACTTGATGTGGCCGAAACCCTAGATGGGTTTTAGGGCATCAAAAATTTCCCTAGATCATAATCTATGCCTTACATAACATCATGAAACATTTAAGAGCACAAAAGAAAATTTACATTATCCCTAAGCCCAAGCAATAGCCTTGGCCGAAACCTCCATAAGTCCTAACCATGGATTTTTTTTCCAACATATCATGCCAATAAAACTTAGATCATGATAAATATCTTGAAAGCTATCATACCACAGGTGAGGGGGTCTTACCTTGAGTTATATTTGGTTTTTAGACCTTAAAAGAGAAGGAAATTGGAAATCTCTTTGACACTTGAACTCTCCTTGCCCTTGTAGCCTTGGAAGAGAACCTAGATCTTCAAAAGGGAGTCTCCTTGTGGAGTTTTTCCAAGGGAAATGGGGCTTGGGGGGTTTCGGCTAGGAGGGGAGGAAGAAGAAGAGGAGAAGAAAATGAATTGATGGAATGAGAGAAGAGAAAGGTAACTTCCCCTCTTATGCTTTTAATCCACATTAAGGGGGGTAAGTGAAGAGTCATGGTGTCTCTTCCCTTGATGGCTCCTCCTTCTTCCCAAGCCTTAACAAAAATCCACTTCATTTCCTCATAGCACTCCCTTGCTAGGTGAATTGGTTAGAGAATGCATGGTTGTACTAGAGGTCCAAGGTTCAATCCTTGGTGCATGCACTAATTTTCTATTTTATTTTTATTTTATTTTCTATTATTTCAAAAATTCCTTAAAAATTCTCCCATAATTATGTTAATATTTCCCATTAAAATCTATTTATTTTTACATTAAATTCTACCTAAAATCCACCAATAATCATGGTACTAGAAAGCCCATATAAGGCCTATTAGTACTTAGTTTCTCAATTTAAATGAGAAAACCATGGGTTTTTAGGCTAAGGTTCATACTAATATTTCTAGATCCTTATGAAAATTATCTAGACATGCTTAATATTTTAAAGAAAATATTAAAAAAATTTTCCGGGTCGTTACAAAACACCTTCCCCTACTTGACTCCCTAGACGACTTTCCTAACGTACTATCAACTCACCCCATCCTAATATTAGGTTGTGCAAGTTTCAATCAAATCTAGTCCTTAACTAACCATTTCTAACCCTAAGTATAATAATTTTAAAAAAATAAATAAATAAACAAGCATCAAATAAGGTATTCAATCGAAAACTAACCACATAAATAGTTTTATTGGCTCCTCCTAGATCATATCCCCGATATGGTCTATCTAAGTAATAGATATGATCCTTGGGAATCCAATATTAATTTGGTCCAGCTTGATTAGTCAAGCTCAGATTGGAGACCCATACTTGGACTCGAGTGCTAGGGCAATTAATTACTGAGTAGTAGGACCTAACTCGCGAATTGGATTTAAACTAAATTCCGAATCGAATTAGAACAAATTTATGTTTTCCAAGAATCATATCAAGATTCTTTGAACTCAGGGTAAATTGTTCCAAATTTGCTCTGAGTTCTTTGACTTGAGCTTTCAGGGAGGAATTCTCTTATTCAAGTCTTTGGACTTCAGTTGAGGTTTCTTCCTGAACATGCTCAGTCAAAGGACTCGAGTGGGTCTCTTCCTTAAGGAGTTTTACCTCCTCTCAGAGTGACCTGACATGGTCATTGGACTTAGCCAATTTTTGAGATAAGTAGGAAATTAATTCGTAAAGATCCGGTTCAGAAAAACCCGTTACCTTAAGTCGGCCTGTTTCCGACAGTGAGATGGTTTCGTGCTCCGTTTCTTTGTCTGATTCGTAGTCGATGTCGATCTCATCTTTAGCCATTAAGGCGAGGATGTTGGAGTGCGTTCGTTCATCCCCGTCCGATTCCGAAGATGACTCATCCCAGGTTTCTTGCATTCAGGCACTCAGACTTGAAGTGCCCCTTCATTCCACACCCATAACAGGTGAGGTCCACCTTGTTCTTTGGATTAGCCGGATCGACCATTGGCTATCCTATTTTCTTCTTCTTTTGGGCCTTTCGAGCTCTGAAAAACATTCGGACGATGTTCACAAGCTCCGCTAGCTCTTCCACTTCGGATTCCGAGGCAGAATTCGGTTCCAATTCTGGTGCCTTCTTCTTGATTTTTCCTGCAATCAAAGCCACACCATTCTCTACAAGCGAACCATTAATCTGCTCATGTAATTCGAATTCACAAAATAACTTATCTAATTTTATTTTTTAAAGGTCCTTAGAAACTTTGTACGTATCAACCATGTTAGGATCTTTCCGTAAAGCTAGAGGGGGGGGGGGGGGTGAATAGCTTCTTCTCGATTTTTCTTCCTACAATGTTAGTGCGCAAGCGGAATAACAAAAACTAAAACCTAACAACTAGGAAGACACGCCTATTTACGTGGTTCAGAGAAAAAACTCCTACTCCACGGCTATCCGTAAGGTGGATGATCCCGATCCTTTGGTGGATGATTCCTCGGAGCACCTCCGGCTAGCTCTTGTCGCTCCTTGTGGGTGGAGAAATCTCACCACAACTTTTGGACAATCCCTGAGCACTATAGGCTACTAACAAACTCTACCCAAGCAAGTTTCGCCAAGGAACGATAGCCTTAAATAAGCTCCCTTAAATAGAGCTCGAGGCTGAATATGACCATTACCAGTCGACTGATCCAGTACTAGTCGACTGGTATTTTCGAATTCGAAAGTCACAGCCTGACTCTTCAAATTTCGGTCACACCAGTCGACTGATCCTGGATCAGTCGACTGGTCCATCCCTAAGTCTAGGGTTACCCTTCCCGAGTACATTTCTCTCCACACTCGAACCCTCACGACTTAGTTCCTGAGTACAATTCCATCAGTACTCAAACCCTCACGACCTGGTTGACTCTTCATCCAGCAGT
The DNA here is from genome assembly GCA_024364735.1 of Boesenbergia rotunda. Taxonomy (NCBI): domain Eukaryota; kingdom Viridiplantae; phylum Streptophyta; class Magnoliopsida; order Zingiberales; family Zingiberaceae; genus Boesenbergia; species Boesenbergia rotunda. Next base: position 280,502 of record JAGFNQ010002231.1, read on the forward strand.
CTCGATCTATTGCCTTCACACCCTCTTCATTTTTGGCTCCAATCCCTCAGATGCGCACACAAGCCCTCGGCTTGCCTCCATGCCATCCTTTATGCATGCCTCGAAGTCCGCGTCCCATGCACGATTCATCATCCCTGCTCTAGCAGCCTCGACCTGTTGCCTTCAAGCCCTCTTCGACTTTGGTCCTCGTCCCTCAGATGCGCACACAAGCCCTCGACATACCTCCATGTCATCCTTCACGTACGCCTCGAAGTCCGCTTCCCTCGGCTCATCATCCCTGCTTTGTCCATGGTCCCTCGGATGCGCACACAAACCCACGGCTTGCCTTTATGCCACCCTTCACCGTACCTGAAGACATCCAACCAAGTCTATGTGTATCCTGTAAACCTGCACACTCACATACACATATTAGATCAACATGAAACCCTAACTTAATCATATTGACACACACATCAAAGCCCATGATCCTCCCGATCATACTTGGGCTAATTGCCCCAAGAATCTCCCCCTTTTTGATGTGTGACAATATGTTTAAGTTAGGTACAAAAACAATAATAGCAATTGAAAATTAAAAGCATAGCACATTAAGAGACATAAACTTGCCCTCCCCCTTAACCTATGCCCTCCACATAATTTTCAATTTTCCACAACACCAAGTTAAGTCAAACCTAACTTAACACCACAAGTTCTCCCCCTTTGACACCATCAAAACGATTGCCCTAAGCAATCCTAACCCTAGTGTCAAAAAGAACCCATTCTATTTCTGAAAAACCCTCAGTAATCAATAACCAGAAGGATCAGTCAACTGATCCAGCATCAGTTGACTGGTGCTTTCATTTCGCAAAATCCATAGAAAGATCAGTCGACTGCCCAAGTGGCAGTCGACTGATACACTGTAATTCTAAATTCTTCAGCCCAAATTCAGAAACCCCTAGAAAAATTTACAAAATTTGGAAAAATTTGAAACATTGCAAGCATATTTGTTAGGATATATTCTACCCTAGAAAATATAGTTTCGTGAAAAATATCAAATATGCTTGACTTTTGACACAAATCCAATTCTTTGAAAAACCATTGTTTTGTATCAACTTCCTATCCTTTATTTGATTCTATGTGTTTGCCAAGCTTATCTTATACCATTTCAAACATAGAATTGTTTTCAAATCTCCCCTTTTCTTTATATATGTTATCAAGATAAGGTATATGATAAAACCTCCCCCTTCTCAACCCTTAACTAAAGACATATATATATATATATATCAAAATCTACCTATACCCATACTTAGCAAGATAAGTTATGAATTACAAACAATACAAGCAATATCAAATTCATGAGCTGAAAATTCATATAAATAATACTAAAGCATGGATTAAGAGTTTCATAAAAACCATAAGGCATAAAAACAAGAGTCACAAGGGCCATAGCCCCGAAGTTATCAAATATTACAATGCCAAAATAAGTGTTTGAGAGATAAATAAAATAAGCTAGATCTAAGTTCACTCTGAACACCTCATCATCAAATCAGTTGAATCACATGTCATCGCCTGGAGGAGGAGGAGGAGGAGGGGCCTGATACATCAGGTTCCAGCGATGTATCATGTCGTATATGTCATCCTGTCTCTGCTGGAACCCCTAAAAAGACTGTGTGAGCCCATGAACCTCCTCCATAATCCCATGAACCTCTGACTGCAGAAGGGTGAACTGCTCTTGTGTAACCCCAGCAACAGGCGCAGCCTCCTCATCAGAACTGGAGGAATCAGAACGTTGTCTCCAGGCCATCACCCCCTGCCGGCACTCAATCCCCGCCAAGGACAGCTGTCGTGAACCAATCTGGTCGTAGTCCTTGGACAGGCGATGTACCTGACCTCTAGTTGTGTGAATGCCTCTAGACCCAAAGAACTCAGTCAAGACATGATAGAAAGGCATGTAGATCTTGGCATTGACACTATGTGAAAAGTGGATAATGGATGCAAGGACATGCAAGGTGATATCAATATCTAATCTTCTTTCTAAGGCATACATCATTTCCAAGTGAGACAGTCAAATCTTCGACCGTCCCTTGGTAACAATAGGTAAAATGCAATCTAAGACAATCTTATATAATACATTCCTACCGGGACTCATGTGCTTAGCTTCAAAGATACGCTATGTAGAACATCGATGTCTTTCAAAAGAATGCTGATGGATTTGGTCTACGGTTACATTATGAAAGGTGAAGGGCTCTATAACTTTGGAAAGCATGTAAATGCATTGTTGGAAGCCCTACATCCCAAAAATGTTCCTAAAACTACAGATGAAAAGGGGATGGTCACTCCTGCCACCATAGACTCATAAGTCCCATCATCGGGACTAATGCATGTGAGGTTGGCATAAAACTCTTTACACATGTCAAGATTAACATCGTGCTGACAATCAACAAACTGCTCTAGACCAAAGTAGGTGATCAACTCAGTAATGTAGGGGTTCTTCTCTTGAAAGTATGTTCGATTAAGATACCGACAATTCATCAATACCAACTCATTATCTGCAAATCCCCGCCAACACTCGTCGGAATGGAACCGAGGTGCCTCAGGATCTACATGACCCTGTTGGGATGACCCCTCTCCCATTCTTCTCTTTTGTGCAACTCTAAAATGTAATTTACCCATGCATGTACCAAAAATTACCCTATGACAAAGGAAACCAAAGAAAAACATGCAAAATGGGACAAGTTAGTTCCAAATCATGAACTAAATGTGAAAAATAAACTACCCAAGTGATTATCATTTTCCCGCACGTTGCATTGTGAAGGTTAATGAAGATTAACTTGAGAAGAGAGGTTCTTTCAACCCTAGACTTAGATCTGAGGTAGAGGGAGGCTAGGAAGGTGATCTTAGGGCTTTAGGAGAGCTTAGAGCACAAGGGGAGGTCGAGGGAGATGAAAACTCGTAGGGGGTGGCACTGAATCCCTAGGTCCCCCCCTCACGCGGCTTGTTTCTTTTAAAACCCTCGTGGATCAGTCGACTGCCCCAGGGGCAGTCGACTGAGAAACTGAACAGAAAGATCAGTCAACTGCCTATTTTTGAATCCTTAGTTTCTGATTTGCACTAGACCAATCGACTGATTCTGAACCAGTCGATTGATAGCCCAATTTCATCTTTTCAGCCCTAATTTCAGAAATGTATAATTAATTCCACAAATCTCCAAAAAATCTGAAATTTCGTGGAGAGATTATTTGTGGGACCTATGTCTACTTGGGAAAAATATGTTCTCCAATACATCAATCCCCAATCCCAAGATTGACACAATATTCAAATCTATCTAAGTTGTTCAAATTATCCTTAGCCTAAAGTCCTAGTTTTGATCTCTTCTTGATGCATCTTCTCAACCTCAATGCATCCCTAGCATTGATTTATATGGCATCTAGACATTGAAACTCAATTTCCAAGCAATATAGTCTCATTTTATTTTTCATCCATAAAGCTCCCTCATGATGTGCCAACTCCCTGGGATTAAGACTCATGTGAGTCTTCCAAATCCTTTGGCACACTCCCAAGTCCATCTAGTCTCCTAGGATAAATCTACCTGAGATCCATTGGCTATGGATTCCATCTTGACTTCTAGAGCTCTCCCTTGAGCTCTTACCATTAGTTACCTCCCTAGGTGACTCATCTACAAAGACAAGACCACACCGGTGTACCTCCGGTGCTTCTTGACTTACAACCCTTGCATCCTTAACTTTCCACACCTTGTCCTTGGTCAACTTTTTCATCTCCCCTTTAAATGGATTTTCCTTGTCATTTTTTACCTTCCCTTTGCTATAGTTATATGACACTCTCGCATATGATTTTTCAATAGCCTTGATCTAATAGGTCTATATCCTAGACCCGGTCTACCATTGTCATGGTTTTGACTTCTTGACACCATGCCTAAACCCTTAGATCCACTAATGAGTCTTTCTAGGGTTTTCTCTAATTTATCAAGCCTTGCCCTCAAGGGTTGATTTTCTCTTTCTAGGTTTTTACCCTTAGTATCACCATGTCCATTTTGGACATCCCTAGATCTACCTATTTTTTTAGGCATGTGTCTCCCTTTCTTAGAGTTAATGCCTTGGTCCTTAGGTCTAAAAGTTCTAGATTGATTATGATACATGGATTTCTTAGCATTTTGCACGCAATACCCTACATTTATCATGATATTTGAAATCAAAATTATGCATAGGCAAGTAATTTTCATAATTCACACACATAGGGAAATTTTAAACATTCTTAAAGTTAAGGATTACCTCCCTTACCTTTGTAGCTCCCCCTTGATGTGATCTTTTCTTCTTTTTTTCATTTTCCCATTTTCCCAAACGCTCCATTTTCTTGAGCTCTCCTTTTTTTGGACATTTGGTGTGATAATGCCCTACCTCTCCACATGTGAAGTATCTAATGTGCTTTTTCCCTTCCTTTTCCCTACAACCCATATTAGATTTCAAAGGAATTGACTTAGGTTTAGGGTTTACCTCCTTTTTACCTATTGGACACTTATCCTTATAGTGTCCTCTCTTGTTGCATCCAAAGCAAATGATATGGTCTTTTGTCCTTGCTTTGATGGAGGTAGGAGCTTCTTCTTGCTCCGGTATTGAAGAGGGTCTCTCCTCCCCCTCAATTCTTGAAGTGGAGACCTCTTCTTCTTCCCTTGATGAAGTGGATGATCTTTCACTTTCTTGTACCACTTCATTCGAGGAAATGGACAATTCTTTTTCTTCTTTCTCCTCATCATCAGATGTTGAACTCATTTCCTTGGACTCTTCCACTACTTGGGCATGTGTGGGATTTTCATGAATTGCTCCCAACTTGTTCCATAACTCGTATGCATTTTGATATTCTCCTACACCACTCAATACATCATTAGGAAAAATATTAAGTAATACCCCAATTACCTTCTCATTTGCCTTCGATTATGCTTGTTGTTCCTTAGTCCAATATCTAGGTCGGAGCTTTTTCCCATGCTTATCTCTTGGAACATCGAATAGTTCTTCTAGTATCATCACGCAATCACAATCCATGCCAAACCAAGTCTTCATTCATGTAAGATGTGTATACTAAAAGACATGAGTTTCTTTCAATGAACATCTTTATTATGAAAAGAGAATTGCAACTACACTAGGTGTTTGTTTATAATAGTATATACACGAAGTCCAATTACTTTGCATTGTAGATAACATGGTGTGTGGTGTCACACGGAAGATCGTGTTATCAGTTCTTTGCTTAGTATAAATAAGAGGCCCACATCCAAGATGGAATTGGACAATCCATCGGGATGGTTATAGTGTAATTAGGTGTAGTTGGTCTTGACCATAGAATTACACTAGTATGCTATGAGTACATTGAGCAGGACCGAAACCCTAGGTTATCCAATTTATACTGACTCGATAATTGGATAGGACCTCATTTTATATTATGGAGTACGATCCCTTAATCCTGAAATAATATCAGGCATATATTATTAATTATTGTTTCTTTGATTTACCAATGGGCGAGATCTATTCTGTTAGATCAATAGGCTCAGTATGTTGGGAGATAATATTAATAATATGATGTGTCGATGATTATTGACGGAATTCATGAACTGGTGAGTCAGGATGATGTTGCCCCCTTGATGAGCTCAAGAGGTTCATCGTGCTAAACCCTGCATGTGGATTTGATCTGGCACGATGATAAGGTTGAGTGATACTAGTCAAGGCTCCAGAAGTTAATTAATTTAAATTGTCAGTAATTTAATTAATTAATGGGCATTTCAGATGTTAACATGGGGGGATGGACGACTCGTAATATGTGGAGCCCATATGAAAATATGGGAGTTGGTGAGGAAGTTCAATTAAGATCCTTTAGTGAAATGGATCTTAATTAATGGATCTGGTTTAGATCCATTAGTGGGCCAAGAACCAACTCCTCCTCTTGGTACCTACCTTAGCCCTATAAATACCCTATGAGATCAAGAAACCAAGGCTTAATCCAATTAATCCAACCCCAAGCTTATTTTTCCTCTCCTCTCCTTCTCTCTCCTAGGTCACGGCAAAAAGAGTTGAGAGAACTCTTATTTTCTCCTTCCATCCTCAAGCTCACCGTGATCAAGCCCCACTAGACAAGAAGAGGAGAGTCTCCTCTCCTTTGTGGTGATCTTCGGTGAGAGAGAGGGAGGTCGGGTGGCTAGTAGGAGGCAGCGGCGGGTCCTTGGCCGGCGGCGCCGCAAGGTGAGGAGGAGAGGACTTCTAGGCTTGAGTCAGATAGGAAAGGAAGGAGGTCATCTCCTTCATCCTCTTCTGCGCTTTCCTCTCGAGGTGAGCTGCTGGTCCGGAGGCTAGGAGGCGGCTCCGGCGGGAGGCGGCGCAAAGGGAGAGGGAAGGAGGCCGGCGGCGTAAACCCTTGGGACTAGGGTTTTGGTCGGCTAGAAGATAGGATTATTTTGGAGCTCTTGGTGATCTTGGATCACAGTAGATCATCGCCCACATGACGTCCGCATAGGGAGGGACATAAGGTAGAAGATTGCGAGGTAATTGGAAAGGTATATCTTTCCCTATGCTCCTTTGTATTTTCTTATGTCAATTTTGTGCCATGATTATATGTCTCATCATTTTATGTTTGTTAATTTATTATATTGAGTGCATATCTTTATGAATAAATTATTAACTGGACCACGACCATAAACACAAAAGCCGCCGATCAACTCGTCGCCTTTTCCGCGGTCGAACGGTCGAGCAAATTACAAGGCCGATTTTGGTAATTGGCTAAGTTGTAATTTGGATTGTTCGATACGGCACGAGACGGTCGATGGGAGACGGGTCTCCATTCGGATTAAATTTTAATCCGTAGGCATGGAGAGGTCTCTCGAAACGACTAGGTATTCGCTAAGGAAACCCGCCAAGCCATACCCAACAATTCGCATCCTCCAATAGTCAAAATTTTTGCGATCATAGGGAGGCGGAAAGTTGATGTCATCACCCAACTTTTCTTCAATCGTCATCTCCTCTAGCTTTTTGCTCTCTCGGTGATTAGTCCGTAGATGAGCGCACCAAGCTCTGATACCACTTGTTAGGATCATTCTGTCAAGCTAGAGGGGGGGGTGAATAGCTTCTTCTCGATTTTTCTTCCTACAAAGTTAGTGCGCAAGAGGAATAATAAAAACTAAAACCTAACAACTAGGAAGACACACCTATTCACGTGGTTCAGAGATAAAACTCCTACTCCACGGCTGTCCATAAGGTGGACGATTCTGATCCTTCGGTGGATGATTCCCCGAAGCACCTCCGGCTAACTCTTGTCGCTCCTTGTGGGTGGAGAAACCTCACCACAACTTCTGGACAATCCCTGAGCACTATAGGCTACTAACAAGCTCTACCCAATCAAGTTTTGCCAAGGAAAGATAGCCTTAAATGAGCTCCCTTAAATAGAGCTCAAGGTTGAATATGACCATTACCAGCCGACTAGTCCAGTACCAATCGACTGGTATTTTCGAATTCGAAAGTCACAGCCTGACTCTTCAAATTTCGGTCACACCAGTCGACTGATCCTGGATCAGTCGACTGGTCCATCCCTAAGTCTAGGGTTACCCTTCCCGATTACATTTCTCTCCACACTCGAACCCTCACGACTTAGTTCCTGAGTACAATTCCATCAGTACTCAAACCCTCATGACCTAGTTGACTCTTCATCGAGCAGTCTCGATATGTTGCCTTCGCGCCCTCTTCGTCTTCGGCTCCCATCCCTATATGCGCACACAAGCCCTCGACTTCCCTCCATGCCATCCTTCACGCATGCCTCGAAGTCCGCATCCTCGGCTCATCGTCCCTGCTCCAACAGCCTCGACCTGTTGCCTTCAAGCCCTCTTCAACATTGGCCCTCATCCCTCAGATGCACACACAAGCCCTTGGCTTGCCTCCATGCCATCCTCACGTACGCCTCGAAGTCTGCTTCCCTTGGCTCATCGTCCCTACTTTGTCCATGGTCCCTCGGATACGCACACAAGCCCACGATTTACCTCCATGCTACCCTTCACCATACCTGAAGACATCCAACCAAGTCTATGTGTATCGTGCAAACCTGCACACTCACATACACATATTAGATCAACATAAATCCCTAACTTAATCATATTGACACACACATCAAAACCCATGATCCTCCCAATCATACTTGGGTCGATTGCCCAAACAAACCATAGATGCCCACAGCGAGTTTCTAGGGAATGAATTTAACGTATACCTGATTAGATCTCTATTCTCTATCGTGTGGATGATGATGTAGAGTCCGTTCATAATTTCTTGAATCTAGCATGTAGTTGGGAACAATTTCTCCGTCTTGCATTTTTAGATTATATAGTTTATTCAACAAAAGATCACAATGGCTCACCTTAGTGTCGGAGGTTCCTTCATGGAGTTCTATGAGTTTGTTCCAGAGTCTTTGGTGCTGTTGAAGGGTTCGACTCGGTTAACTCCTCCTTTGTATGTCCACATTGGAGGGTCTATGTCGCCTTTGTGTCAACTTTGATTCTCTTTTTGGCAGCGATATCCCATTTATTGTAGCTCAGTACCACCCCTTGCTCGTCTCTTGGAAGGTCGAATCCTGTTTGGATTATTATCCACATCTCCACCTGAGTTTTTAGGTGGACTTCCATCCAGCTCTTCGAATACCCGAAGACTTCCTCAGAGAAGAGAGGGGCCAAGTGTTGGTGCAGGCAGCACCTAAGTCAAACCTGGGTTTTGATAATGGCAAAGGGTTCAAGAGTTAAGATTTTATTTTGGTCTAATGTACTCACTAAGTGTGCAGAAAGAAGTCCTGGCGAAGGACTGCTAGGCACCTAGCGAAGGAATGCTAGGCATCGAAACCCTAAGACTTGGCAAAGGGCTGCTAGGCACCTGGCGAAGGGCTGCTAGGAAATCGAAGACCTGGCGAAGGGCTGCTAGGCACCTGGCGAAGGACTGCTAGGTACCGAAGACCTAGCGAAGGGCTGCTAGGCACCTGGCAAAGGGTTGCTGGGTACCGAAGACCTGGCGAAGGGCTGCTGGGCAAAAGTCCAACCGGAGGAGCCGGTTGGCAAAAGGTAAACTCTCTGAGAGGAGTAGGTGAGGACGCGTTCCCCGTCGAGGGAACAGTAGGCGTCGGTTCGACCTAGGGTTCCATTTGGGAGACCCGAAATCAAAACAAGACAGCTACGGTTGTAAAAAATCACTAATATTCGTGCTTTGTTGTTTTTGGAACTAACCTTGAATGCAGGGACCGAGGGAATGTGTTTCTGCGGCTCAGAACGCCCCAAAGGAGAGGGGCAGGCAGCTGGGCTGGGCGCCCGGGTGGTCCAGGGCACCCCAATGTCGAAGGAAAAATAAGGAAGCAAGAGTTGCTTCGAAACTGCAGTGAGCAGGGCGCCCCGGAGGCCCCGGGCGCCCAAGGTCAAAACAAAACTTGTAATCGAAGCAAAATCAACATGAAGCCAGCAGACCATGTCAACCAGGGCGCCCCCAACGTCCCGCGCACCCGCGTCAGCTCCAGAGCCGATTCGAAGGGGATAAGCGCTGACCAAGTTTCGGATAGAGGTTCTCGGATCCGAAGGCACGTGTCAGGCACCCCCAACGTCCCAGGCGCCCCCAGGAGCACTATAAAAGGGGCTCGACCCCTAAGGCTTCAGACAACAATTTTTTAACTCCTCTACGCTCTTCGTTCAAGCGCTCTGCTCCGGCAAACTCCGATCTCGGGATTCTAGCGCCGACGATGACCCTCTACTCCGAAGTACAATCTACATCGAGAGTCGGTAACGAAAAGTGTAGTCATTTAATTACTGCAATATTTCTGTATTATACTCTATAAACCTTTGCACGAATATAGAATTTCCCACAATAAACGGTCAAGGACCATGGGCCTTGGAGTAGGAGCCAACCGTGACTCAGAACCAAGTAAAACTACTTGCGTTCTTTATGTGTATGTTTCAATTCCGCTGTGTATTCTCTTTTTCTTAATCGAAACGTTTTCATGATATTCACCCCCCCCCTCTATTATGTTTCTCGATCCAACACCAAGCAGTACTGTAGCCCTCTTGCAAAGCCATAAGGATAGAAGAGAGAAATCCGAACTTGCAAAAACAAAAACAAAAACAACACAATGTACCAAAACTTTTATCTTGGATTAGTTGTGTGGGAAAAAATGTGACAGAAGAGAACTTTAAAATATGGCAAAACTACTCTTTTAAAAAAAATGGAAAATCCTAAATGTGCTCAAGTGGTGGTTTCACCATAATTGAGCTGCCCCTACTCTGATACCAATTGTATGATTGAGATTCAGTGATGAGGGGAGGGTGAATATCGCTTCGCAAAAACTTCGGATTTAAAACTTAAATGACTATGCGATAAAGTACACAGTGGAAGCCTTGAGAGTAAGCATAGGAATTAGAGAGAGAAAGCAATGGAAACAAGCAACAAATCATGATCGCTAACTCAAGTTGGTTTTAATTGCTTCGAAGTCTTGACCGGCTCCTACTGCAAGACTCACAATCCTTGATTGATTACTTTGGGTGTTAATAATAATCGCAAGAATGTTTACAAGTTACAAACAGAAGTATGAAATAAAAAATGAACAATTATATCGACTCCTGAAATGAGAGGACAGATCATTGTTCGGAGTGTCAGACGACATTTTAGCTTTATCGGAACATCGGTCATGCAACACATAGAAGAAGAAAGTGATCGCAGTGTATGAATTGATGTTCTGAACTGCTGCACTCGACCCCTTTTTATAGTACTTACTCAAGCACCTGAATGGCAATTCAGGCACCCCCGTTGCAACGTATCGGGTGGAAACTCTATTTGTTGCTTGGTAAATTCTATCCTGGCCAGGAGCCTGAGTCCCTTTCAGACGCCTGAGTGCTGATATGGATCTTTCGGTCACACCAGCTAGGAATCTGACCGTTGCGTCAGCTCAGCCGCCGTCTGCCAGCTCTCAGGCTTCTGAGTCCCATTCAGGCACCCCAGTCTAGCTGCTTTCTCCTTTTAGCTGCAACATGGGTTAGTTTCATACATCCAATAATATATAATGAAAACATGTATGAATCACAGCCAGTGTTATCTTGGTCCTGACTTTTAGGTTTCACTCGAAGCCCTAGGTCGGACTGACACCTACTGTTCCCTCTCCGGAGAATGTGTCCTCACCTACTCCTCTCATGAGAGTTTACCTATTGCTACTACCTCCGGTTGGACTTTTGCTCGACCGCTGAGAACATGAAACTTGATAACATTCGACGTTGACCCGTCTCTGTTAGGTTGTATACTATAAGCCTAGTTTTTGTATGAACATCTATTTTGGAATAAGAATCACAATGGTCATATGTTTGCTTTTTATATTTGATATATGTGTGCAATTGTCCAATACTTTACATTGTAGGTAACATGGTGTGTGGTGCCACACAGAAGATCATGTTATCAGTTCCTTGTAAAGTATAAGTAGTGGCTCACAACCGAGATGGATTTAGACAAACCATTGGAATGGATGTAGTGTAATTTAGTATTAGTCTATCTTGACTATAGAATTACACTAGTGCACTTTGTGTGTATTGAGCAGGACTAATTTGAGGTTGATCGATTTATATTGACTATATAATCAAACAAGACCTCTATTATTATGATGTACATGCTCTTAATCCCGATATAATAACGGGCACATGTACTTAATATTTATTTCTTTAATTTACCAATGGGTGAGATTTATTTGATAAATCAATATGCCAGGTAAATTGGGAAATAATATTATTTATATGGTGTGTCATTGATTATAGAAGAAAGTTGTGTCTAATTATTTTACAATGATGATGTCCCTTTAAGGAGCTTATAAAGATTATCATGTAAATCTTGCAGGTGGACATGGTCCGACATGATGATAAGGATGAGTGGTACTACTCTTGGAGTTAGATATTAATTAATTAAATTATCATAATTTAATTAATTAATGGGCATGTGATATCTTAAACATGGGGAGATAATGTATAAATAATATGGTGGAGCCCATATTTTATTATGAGGATGGTGCGGTAGTTCAATAATAACCCATTAGCAAAGCGAGTTATTATTAACGGGTCGGGTTGAGGATCTGTTAGGAGATCAAAA
>JAGFNQ010002231.1:293709-335825 GCA_024364735.1 Boesenbergia rotunda
TTGAATGGATGATCTAGAGCCCTCCGAGCTTGATCCAACGGTTGATTTAGCTCTGATTGGAATGAAACCTTCAGATCTTGATCAGGGTGCTTGATCAACCCTAGCCCTAGCTCGGATTGCTTCAGATGATCCCGGATGGCTCAGATCTAGCCGCTCTTGAATCGGACGACCCAGATTAAATCATAATCTTGATAATTCGATCTGGGTCACTTTCGACTCAAGTTTGACCAAATATGCCCTAGATCCTTGAACCTTTGATGCCTACAAAAATAGATCAAGAATTTAGTGGCCAAATAATCCAAAAATGTGTAATTTTGCAATTAAGTCCAAAATAAGAGGAATCCTAAAACCTAGGGCAATTTCACAATTAAACAATAAAAACATGGGTCAAACATGGATTTTAGCAATTAAAATAATCAATAAAATGGTGCTTATCAACTCCCCCACACTTAACCTTGAGCGTCTCGCGAAACCACTAAATATGTATCCCCTAGATTTTCTTAAGCATAATTAGAAGCAATTGAAAAGAAATTACCTAGGTCGTCAATTCTCATAAATCTAAGCTCTATGGACTAATATCTTGTCCTTAAATCAACAACTTAGCCTTTTCATCTATCATGAGTCATTGAGATGAATTTAAATCACTAGCCTTTCAAGGAAAAATTTGGTGGCTCTCTCCTTAAGTTCTAACTTGATGATGGAAGTGGAGCTCACTCAAACACACATGCTTCTTGCACTACCATAGGCTTGCTTATTATCTACTCTCCACCATTATTCATGATTGGGATCAATATCTATAAAAACAAGTGAAAACATGGAAAATGATAAGAAATGGAATAAAAGCAAAGAAAATGGAAAAATTAATAAAGTGGAAGACTTGAGTGCTCAAAGATATTTTCAATGTACTTTGTCCTCTTATCAGTCCCCTAGTGAATTCCAAAGTTTGATGGAGTCAAACTTAAATAATTTCTTTGATTTGGATGAAAAACTCTTCCTTAGTCTAATGCGCCAAGTCTCCTCCTTGCGTGCCAACTTTGCTTGCTTCCCTCTTTTCTCATATTTTTTTTCTTTCTTTCTTTCTCTCTAGTAAGGTCAAAATGTATTGGAGCAAGGCTTAAATCCAGATGAGGGAAACTTCACTTGATTCATGGTGCCAACTCAATTGTGTGCCACTTTATCCCTTTTGTTTACTTCTTTTCTGATTTTTCTTCTTTTCTTTTTTTCTTCAGCTGTTAACTTTTGTTTTGGGTCTCATTTTATTCAATCATGTCGTGCTCAGCTCCCAAGTCCTTTTCAGAATCATCTCCAATCCATTTAGTTCAAATAGCAGTAGAGAATTCAAACAACTCAATCAAAGGATTTACTTCACAAATTTTTCTTCTTCAAACTGTTTTTTTTTTTTCTTTGCTCTCAAGTATTACAAGGGACCACATTTGGATCAGAGATTTATCAGAGAGCTTGAGACTTTAAATAACAATTCAGAACAAAGATTTTATGCTCACATACATCCTTCACTAACTCTTGAAACTCCTTTGTGATACATCCCCTTTTTAGTTGGCACACTTCCATCCTTTGTTCTCTTTTTTTTTTTCAGATTCTGGCTTCTCAGATTTGGCTCAGCTTCAATTCGGACTTAACAGCAGTGTGTTCAGATTTTGACTTCCCAACTATTGAGCCAAGCCAATTTCGGTCTCAAGTTGATACCACACTTTTGTAAAACTGCTTGCATGACATTTTCTGACTTTGATTGACTTCCAAACTTCCTACACCAATTTTCCACTTGCGTGCTACAGATTTTTTTTTTTTCATCAGGCTGACTAACTTCTTGGTCTCCATCAACTGATCATCAATTCGCAAGTTGGCACAAAACTACCTTAATAACTGAAACTTGTGAGCTGAAACTTGCCTTGAACATCTCTGAATTAAATCAGTTTCTCACTGTTTGTTTCGAGTTTCAGCTCCATGGCATCCATTTCCATTCTCTGATTCCTTCAAGCACTTAGCATCAAGTAGTACTTGCTTCAAATGACAGTGGAAACTTCAAGTGTTCCACTCAAATTCAATTCTGCTCATGAGTCGAATTTCAGCCAAGCCACTGCCTTCATTTGCTATTCTCTTCAGCAGTTTCTAACATCCATTGGTTCTTCTTGTATCCGAAATTGAATGTGCACCTTCAACTTCAGATACATTTTACACTAATATCCTGATTCAACAGATGTAATACTCAGCAGCTACAAATAGAATGCAGTTCAGATTTCTTGCTCACAGATTTTTTTTTCAGCTTGTTTTCAGATTGTACAGCTGCTGTTCAAATTGGTTCTGCTGCAACCTTTCCATTCTCTTCAGCAGCTTCTAGAATCCATTGATTCCAGCACTTCAAGCTCAGATTCGGTACTCCTTTCAGCTTCTTTTCAGCCTTTGTTCAGATCTTACTCAAACTTCAACCGAATTCACTTGGCAATGAATTTCTGCATTTGGTTCACAGTAATACAGCTGCAAATCATTCCATTTCTAGGTCAGTAGATTGAATTTCCAGCTTGTTTTCAGATTGTACAGCTGAAACATTATAATTCCTTCATATCAGTTGACATCTAGACATTGTCGAGTGGTATTTCATTCCATTTTAAAGCCTTGGCACAGAATTTTGCATCATTTTGATGGTTGCGTGCCACTTAGACTTTGGCACACCTTTCTTCTTCATCCACCGAATTCAGCATGGCACAAATAATTTCTTGGATCTTCAAATTATAATCAAGAATCTATATGTCTCAATTGTTTCCATCCTTTTGCTCATTTTTGACACCAAACATCACTCAAACTCATCTTTGGCACATGAAATTTTTTTTTTCGAGTTGAAATGCATCATTGATAAAAATTACTTCCAAATCACCAATCACTCCCCCACACTTAATTCTTTGTCCGTCTCGGGCAAAATAGCATCAAGAAAACATCCCAAGCAAACAAATCCATAGAAAAATTAGGGTTAAGATTAGGAATAAGGAAAGACAATTAAGTAGAGTATGTATCAAGTATGATCATGGAAAAAGGGAAACAATATAATTAGTCTTCATAGATGTGATCCAATCAACGAGATATGGTTTTGAAAGAACCAAGGCAAGTTCTAGAGCACAATAACATGTATGTGTCACAAAATAAGGCTAATCTCACTAGGTAAAAATAATCCATCTCAAATCCTCAATTAAGAATCTAAAGCAAAATCGTTCTCAAGCATCCAAGATTTCATCCATGAACTCAAACCCTAAGTTTCGACAACCAAATTTAATTTATTTTCAAAAGACTCTAAAATGATAATAAGATAACCTAGAGGGATACATTTATTCCTAATCATGCAAGAAAAAGTGCTAAAACACAAGACATGGTATTTACAATGATTTTATTCATGTCATGTCTACTCACTTATTTATTAGCAAGAACTCATTTTAAGAGTGAAAACATGCAATAAAGGAAAAGGCAACAAAAATCAAACTCCCTTTTATTTCTGGCGGTCGGAGTCTGTCAAGAAATAGCCTCCACCGTGGTAGTGGAGGAGTCAGGGTGTGCGAAAGAGCTTCTTTCATTTGTTCAACTTCACTGTGCATTGCTCCCCCACACTTGGACTTAACTGCAACCTGTTTAGGTGGACGAAGATTATTTAAATACAAGACCCATTTAAGAGGTAGAGTGTTTTGAATTAAAGTAAAATCTACTCCCTCTTTATTCTTTTTGGGACACATTTCAGGAGGTTTCAGTCTATTCAGATGAAGCTCCCACTCCAGAAGTCTTCTGGATCCTGCAAAACCATGTAATACCCCTCTCAAGTGTGCAGGGCAAGAAAGAAATGAAATAATATCAGTCTTTGCATAAAATGTATCCAAAAATGCATCACATCCAATAAAATCAATTTTAGGCAACTCAAAGAATTTTTTACAATGAATATCTACCCAAGATGCATCAAGAAACTTATCATAATCAATGAAATCTATTTTGGATGCTTCAATGAAATTTTCACAATTATTTACCACACATGATATATCAAGAATTCTATCGCAGCCAATAAAATCAAATTTTGGTACCTCTCTTGATGTTTCCAAAAAAATAAAAGAAATACTTACCTGATCGTGCTGAAAAATACCTGGAGGTTCCATAATGATAGATGTGTCCATAGCCTCCTCCTGGTCAAGTATAGGTTCTATATCAGGTTCAAGTTCTAGTAGGCAGTCAACTGGTACAAGTGATCCTTGGGGCTCTGTGCAATCCCCTACACTTTGAATCTCAACAGAAATAAGTGATCCTTGGGGCTCTATGCAATCCCCTACACTTAGAAAAACCTCTCCAGCTGGAAGTGTGTCTGAAATGTCTTCTGAAAAATCCTCAGTCTCAGCAGTATGTACTCTCTCAGCCTCCTCTGAATCAATAGCTCCTCCAGAAAAATCAGGTAAAAATCCCTCAGCCTCTAACTCTGTCTGCTCCAGCTTCTCAAGAATATCCATGCTCCTGATGGAGTGATCCTCTCTCGGATGCTTCATAGCATCAAAAAGGCTAAACTGAATAACCGTATCTCTAATCTCCATGGAAAGTGTACCGGCATATACATCAATCTTTATTCTGGACGTCTTCAGAAAAGGTCTACCTAGAATAAGTGGAGAACGGTGTGCCAAGTAATCTCCCTCCATATCCAAAATATAGAAATCAGCAGGAAATATTAGCTCCTTTACCTTCACCAAAACATCTTCAATCATACCTGCTGGGCGGGTCTGGCTCCTGTCTGCTAGCTGTATTACCACGCCAGTGGTCTGTAAAGGGCCTATGCCAAGCATATGAAAGACTGACCTGGGCATCACATTTATGGAAGCTCCTAAATCAAGCATAGCATCATGGAATGTAGTGCTCCCTATCTCACAAGAAACAGTAAACATCCCAGGGTCTTCACATTTCTGAGGTAGGGCATGGATGAGCGATGAAACATTTTTCCCAATGCTGACCAATTCATTTTCCTTAAGCTTCCTCTTGTTAACACAAAGATCCTTCAAAAACTTAGCATACTTTGGAATTTGTTTGATCATGGTCAACAAAGGTATATTGATCTCCACTTTGCTGAAAAGCTCCAGTAGTTCATTAAATTCCTTAGCCTTCTCCTTCTCCCCTTGTCTTTTGGCATGTGTTCTTTGTTGTGGAAAGGGTGAAGGTACCCTAAAATCATCTTCTTTGGCCGGAGGTAGAGAGGCTGAATTCTGCCCTGCTGTCCCATGCAATGTGGTGGTTGTAAAATCGGCCTCGGCACTGATTTCTTCTCCGTTTTCCACCAAATTTGGAGGGTTACTTGAGGAAGGGGTTGGGCACGGGCTAGGGGTGGAATCAGCTAAATTTGAAGTCATTTCACTGCTGTTTTGGGCCGGAATTGAAGCTGCTGTCCGGTTCTCTGAAAAATCTGCTCTTGGATTCTTTGGAGATGAAGTGACCTTCCCACTCCTCAAATAAATAGCACTCACGTTTCCTTTAGGATTAGGAATGGTTTGGGAAGGTAGTTGACTTGATCCTTGAGCTTGATTCTGATTGATCCCACTAGCCAATTGACCCATTTGCCTCTCAAGGTTTTTTATGGTGGGAAACATTTGTTGCATCATCTCCATCATTTGTTGTTGCTGCGCATTTCCTCCACTTGAGCTCCCATACCCTCCTTGGTTAGCATAGCTCCTTGACTGATTTTGAAAGGATGAAGTAGGCTGAAAATTTTGAGCTTGCTGATTTGGTTGAAAACATGGCTGTTGGGGCTGATTAAAGGACTGATTGGGCTGTTGATAGGGCTGATTAAAGGGCTGATATTCTTGGAAACTTTGCTGGGAGTTGTAGCCTTGAAAGTTCTGAGTTTGGTGTGGAAAATTTTGTGGCAAGGGCTGAAAATTCTGATTTTGAAACCCTTGGTTGTAAGGCTGAAAATTTTGATTCAAGAGCTGTGTGGGCTGATAAAATGGCTGGTTTTGAGGCGGATCTTGCTGAAATGTTTGACACACTTGCTGCCCCTATTGATAAGGCTAAAATTGCTGTCGGAATGGCTGGAATTTAGGTTCGAAATGCTGAGATGGTTGCTGAAATTATTGAGAATTAGGCTGAAACGAGGGCTGAAAATTTTGGGTTGATGGCTGAAATTGTTGCTGATTGATCTGATTTTGCTGGGGCTGCTGGAAGTTCGGTAGATGCTGTTGTGAGGGTGGCTGAAAATTTTGAAATTGTGGTTGCCCATTCTGAAAATTCTGGAAATTTGGTAGACTTGACTGAAAATCTGGTTGAAATTATTGGAATTGCTGTGGTTGCTCGAATTGTTGTAATGGTGGCTGAAACTGAATGTTTGGTTGCTGTAAATTAGAATAGGGCTGCTGGAAATTTTGATTTGGCTGCTGGAATTTCTGGAGAGGCTGAAATTGTGGCTGAGGTGGCTGAAATGTAGGCTGAATCGGCTTCTGGTAAGTAGATGACTGAGCTTGACGTTTTTGTTGATTTACCAACACCTCACACTGACATTTCAACTCCTCCAATGCCTCTTCTATCTCTTTACAGAACTCTGGTGACCACATTTTGATCTTGCAACCCTGTCACAAAACAAGAAAGAAAAAATGGCAGCAACCGTATACAAAAGAATAAGCAACAAAAATAGAACCCAATGATATGTCCAAAAGTATACAAGCAAAAAATCAAACAAATCAACTAGTTGCATCCCCGGCAACGGCGCTAAAAATTTGATAGCCCCGAATATACTAGATTAAATTGTCACGAAAGTGTGGGACCATCAGAATTTAAATGTGTATGAATGCTGGAAACCCTTTTACAAATCAAAAGTATGAAAATGTAATATAGGGGCCACAGGTCGTATTTTTTCTCGAGGCTAGTTGTAGTGTTTGATTCGAGCTTGGTTTATGTGTCATTTATGTTTTGGGTTTCACAGAAATAAATTTGGTTTTGGGTTATAATCGAAATTGAAATTGCAATGAAAAGAGAAGACTTAGCTAATAAACTACACAAAAGGATGGTAACAACCAACTCAACCAATGGAAATCCTAATCAAAGTACTTACAAAGATTTTGGCAACTGTTTTCTGATTTCAACACAAAATGAAATGCTATGCAATGAAGTAAAGGCAATGATGGGAGTTTTCGGAAATAAACCAGCTTAACACAATTAATAGCATGCAAAAGTAGAACTCAACCAAGCAATTTCATCTCAACTAGCTAAAGTGTTTTTGGAACCCAACCACTGCCAACAAAATTCGGATATGAGTGAGTGCAAGTTTATTGAATTCAAACACAATCATATGCTATAGAAACAAGCTAAATTCGGATGCAAAAAGATTAAAATCGATTGGCACACAAGAGATAACTCTTTGTGCCAAAAGTTAACACTAAATTCAGAAATGAGACCTTTTCAACTCAGAATTCTTAGCTAATTGATTCAATTGAGAAACAGGGTTATGAGGAAAGAATTAAGCAATACTAAGGAGATGAATTGAAACTGAAATCAGAGCTCGAGAAATAAAAATTCAGAAACCAAATGGCTGAAATTTCAGAATTCAGAATTGAAAGATTAGCTACTGATCTTGTTTTTGCAATAGATTAAAGGCTAAACTAGCTAGTGCAAAACGAATTAAAGCAACTAATCTATGTGCCAGGAAACTTAGCTAGCAATTACTGAACAAAAACTAGTGAAAGGAGAAAGAAATTGTTGATACGCAGCAAACAACTTGGCACGCCACAATGCATTTGGCACGCAGCAATTGAAACTAAAGTGAACTGAAATTTAACTCTATTAATCACTAAACAAGTTCCTAACTTACTAAACTCGAAGATTAAACTCCTAATTAAACTAAACAATTCAGATCTTACAAACTAAGATAGCTGAAAACTGGAAATTGCAGAAACAGAACAGAATTCGGCAGAAATGGAATTTAAGCTACAAAACATGAAAATTAGCTAGCTAAACTACTCCTCATCTCTTCCTCAGCTCAAGAACTTCTTGGTCGTCAAGCAAGAGCAGGCTTCGAACCCCTAGGCTCAGCAAATCAGTGGAAATCCATTTCTGAAGTTGATTCTGCTCAATCTGCGCAAGGCTGGAAGTTTTGATCCGATTCACTCTTTCTCAGTTGAATGAGCTGCGATGATGATTTGGGAAACTTCTGAGACCACTTGAGAACCCCTACAAATGGCTCGGAAGCTTGGAAATGGACTGTGGAAGAGAAACCAATGATCGGACTGAGGAACTGCTGAAACCCTCAAGCAATCCCTGTTCCGGCGCAAATGGAGCTGAATTCTTCAAGGAATCGATCCCCAAGGACTCAATTCTTGATCTGGGATGGAGATTGAGGTGGTCACGCCTTCTTGGAAGAAAAAAACTTTCAAAAACGATGAAGAAAGGATGAAAAACGGTGAAGAACAGTGAAGCTGCTGAAGACGCGACAAGGGTGGAAGCTTTGGCAATTTTTCCTTAAGTAATAACCAATGGACGGTCCAGATTGATCCACTTCAATCCAACGGCTAATCTTGGTCTGATTTGAGCCAAACTTTGATGATGATGATCTGGGGTCAGGATCTGCCTTGTGGTAGCTCGGATCCTCCAGATTTGTAATGGATGGTCCAGATCAAGCTAATCTTTGAATGGATGATCTAGAGCCCTCCGAGCTTGATCCAATGGTTGATTTAGCTCTGATTGGAATGAAACCTTCAGATCTTGATCAGGGTGCTTGATCAAACCTAGGCCTAGCTCGGATTGCTTCAGATGATCCCGGATGGCTCAGATCTAGCCGCTCTTGAATCGGACGACCCAGATTAAATCATAATCTTGATAATTCGATCCGGGTCACTTCCGACTCAAGTTTGACCAAATATGCCCTAGATCCTTGAATCTTTGATGCCTACAAAAATAGATCAAGAATTTAGTGGCCAAATAATCCAAAAATGTGTAATTTTGCAATTAAGTCCAAAATAAGAGGAAATCCTAAAACCTAGGGCAATTTCACAATTAAACAATAAAAACATGGGTCAAATATGGATTTTAGCAATTAAAATAATCAATAAAATGGTGCTTATCAGGGCACCCCGCCCAGTAGCTGTTCGAACCCTCTTTGCTTTGATTTGTTTTGTATGAACCTTGGGGGCGCCCGGGACACTCCGGGCGCCCTACTCAGCCTTGCCTCTCTCCTTTGAGGCTTTCTGAGCTGCAGACACACATTCCTTCGGTCCTGCATCCAGGGTTAGTCAAAAACACAATAACATAATAATTTATTAGATTTATACAGCCTTAGCTGTCTTGGTTCTGACTTTGGTCTCCAAAATGGAGCCCTAGGTCGAACCGACGCCTACTGTTCCCTCGACGGGGAACGCGTCCTCACCTACTCCTCTCGGGAGAAATTACCTGATGCCAACCGCTCCTTTGGTTGGACTTTTGCCTGATGGTCCTTTGTCAGGTCTTGTAAACTGGCAGTCCTTCGCCAATTGCCTAGCAGTCCTTCGCTAGGGCAGTCCTTCGCTAGGGCTTCAGTCCCAGGCTGTCCTTCGCCTGGTGCCTAGCAGTCCTTCGCTAGGGCTTTTGACTCTGGCATTCCTTTGCCAGTGCCTAGCGGTCCTTTGCTAGGGCTTATTTCCCTGGCATTCCTTCGCCAGTGCCTAGCAGTCCTTCGCTAGGGCTTTTCCTGCACACTTGATTAAATTGTTAGAAACCAAGAAAGACTTAACTTTTGACCTATGTTGCCATTATCAAAACACAGGTTTGACTTAGGTGCATTCTGCACCAACAGAAATTTCCTAAGTATTTTTGTGAGGTCCTCTATCTTTTTCCTTAGTTCCCTATTTTCAATTTCAAGACATGAATCATGTGATGTAAGAGAACAAGCATGTAATTCTTCCTTAAGTTTTGTAGACTCTACTCTAAGTATGGCAATTTCATCTCTTAGGTTCTTAATCTTACTTCTAGCTTTAGCTAAATCCATGTTAGTGCTAGAAATAATTTTAACTAAGGTAGAGGAGGGTAAGTGGTATACCTCACTTACCGAAGCATCTGATTCAGATGATGATGAGGATGAGTCGCTTTCATCACTGCTTGAGCTTCTCTCATCATCTGATGACTCTGAGTGGTCCATTGCCCAGTTTGTCCCACAATTCTTTGGCGCTCCTGAATAGCCCCACCTTGTTGAGTTGCTCCTTTGAGATCCCGCACTGAAGTGTTGTGGTGGCCTTGGCATTTGACTGCGCCCTCTTCATGATCTCCTTTGACAACGATCTCATGGGTGTCGGTTCTCCTCTTTCATCGACGGGTGTATCGAATTCATCTACAATACTAATCCATTTTTCAATATCATTCATAAGATAGTATTGCACCCTACCTTTCTAGTACGCGAAGTTGTTCCCGTCGAAGAAGGGTGGCCGTGCAGTGTTGTATCCCTCTTGAATCACCATTTAACTTTGCTTGGGTCGACGGTGAGTTCTTCCGAAACGAACCGGCTCTGATACCAATTGATATATCGAATAGCGTGCAAAAGGGGGGGTGAATAGCACTTCGTCATCATTTTCTCTATACATAGGTTAGCGCAATACAAAAATATATAATAAAAAGAAATAAGAACAACACTCGTAACGCCCGTCTTTTTCCCACACCTTACGGTGTGGCGAGAGAGACGGCGTTACTCTGACATACATACACATACATACGGCATAGGAATATCTTAATGCAGTGGAATCAAATTTTTTTTCTTCATACACATGCGTTTTACCATGCAACTAGTACTTGAGCATGTATATATGCCTTAACCTATCATTCATGAACATGGTAGTATTGTAACTTAGCATATTAAAGCATAACATTCCTTACTTTATCCATAAGCATCATAAGTAGCAAGTAACTTATCATAAGTATAGCATAGAATCTAAAGAGGCATTTTAAAACACAAAACATAATAGAAGAGTCTTTTTCCTCTTTCCTCTGCCATGTCACTATCACACACACACTTTTGGCCCCTCCTGCTGCTTTACCTAGTAACCTCCGTTTGCTTGATCTGCGGTATAAGACAATAAGACTATAAGCACATAGGCTTAGTAAGACCCTTTCCTACTCACAAAAATCCATACGTCACATAAACATAAACATAATGCTTAAATCCTACTTATCATGACATACTTCTTATCATAAACATAAATATAATCATGGCATCATACTTAACATGAACATAAATATAATCATTTGCATAAACATACTTTGCATTAACATACTTTGCGTAAACATACTTTGCATATTTTGCATAAACATACTTTGCATTAACATACTTATCGTGGCATAATGCATAACTTGGATGAATGCATCCGTCAAATGCATATATCATAAGGATGCTTAGTTTAAAATCATACTTTTAAATACTTAAACATAATCATAACATCATTGGGGTCCCCGACTTGTACCACATACATACATCATAAGCGCGCATCCCTAAGTAAATACGAGGTAGCGAACCCTGACCTACTAGGGTAGGAACAGCTACGGTAGTTCCAAAAACCTGGGTGTTCTTAAGGTGCCCATCCCTGTTGGACAGCTACGGTAGTCCCAGAACCGTGGACAGCTTCGGTAGTCTAGAACCGAGGCGTTCTTAAGGTGCCCATCCCTTGGACCCTTACTTCGGTCCGGTACAAGCCCATTCTTAAAAATAAATTACTTAACATGCTTCATCATTCATAGACATACATGGCATAAACAAAATCTTGTTTCATGAAACATGACATAAGAATAGGAACAGCTACGGTAGTTCCAGAACCGAGGGGTTCTTAAGGTGCCCATCCCATAGCATGACATAAACATACTTAACGTTTCATTATTCATACTTAACATCATGATGCCTTAAAGGCATGAACATTCATCATCATTCATTATCTTCATTCATAAGGTATGTCATGCTTACATCATTTTGTCTTAGGGCCATGGTTATCATTTTCGTTCATCATCTTCATTCTTAACCATGGCATACGTATATATCGTTCATAATGCATGGCATACATACTTATCATTCATAAAACATGGCTTACATACATATCGTTCATAAAACATGGCATACATATATATCATTCTTAAAGCATGGCATACATACATATCATTCATAAAACATGCATAGTCATGGTACATAGGAAAACATGCCTAGATCTTTTCATACATGATACATTTCCCTAGGTTCATGGCACGTGGTCTAAACATTTGTGAATCATCATAGCACATGACCTAATATACAAAGTCAGGACACATTTTACATGAAGTTAGGTTTTAGGTCACATAAAAGTTCCTACAACATACTTAATCATATACATACATCTTAGTAACCCATAAACAAGTCTCTTTTGAAACTTAACCCAACCCAAACACTAACTCATACTCTTGGCTGAAAGTTCAATAGGGGAAAGACCCCATCATTCAAGCAACATGCAAAAGTCCATAGGAAAAAGAAGAACCCATACATTCATACAATGTCATAGTAAGTCATTTGACCCCATAATTGGAGCCATCCCATTTCCTAGCCCTCTTATTTGTCCTTGGCTGAAACCCTAATGGGTCACAAACATATGAAAAAAAAATTTCTATCATTCACCATTAAGATCCATTAAATCATAGGAAACATAATAACATGCTTGAAATGTTAGACCTCATCCTATGTTGACATGGGCCGAAACCCTAGGAAACTTTAGGGTGCCACAAACTTTTCCTACATCATAATCTATGTCTTACATATCATAATAAAACATTTAAGTGCACAAAGGATAGTTTACATCATCCCTAAGCCCAAACATCAACCTTGGCCGAAACCCTAGAGGCTCCACTTCATGGTTTCCTCAACTTAAATCTTAAACAAAAGTCTAAATTTTTGTTAAGCATCAAAGAACAATCATACCACAGGTGAGGGGGTCTTACCTTGGTTTGTCTTTGATTATCACCTTGAATGGAGAAGCCAAAAGAAAGCTCCTTGACCCTAGGCCTCTCTTTAGCCCTTGTATCCTTGTTGAAAGTCTTGGATCTTCAAGATTAAGTTCCCTTGTGAAACCTTTCCAAGGGAGAGGGGTCTTGTGGGTTTCGGCTAGGAGAGGGAAGAAGAAGGAGAGGAGAGGCTTGGTGGATGAACAGAAGAGGGAAAAACTATCTTAATTGTTAAGTTATCATTCCTCTCATTTATACACAATGAAGAGGGGCAAGTGAAGAGACATGGTGCCTCCTCTCATGGTGACTCTTCACTTCCTTTAGCCTTAACAAAAATCCACTTCATTCCCTCATAGCACTCCCTTGCTAGGTGAATTGGTTAGTACATGCATGGTGGTATGCTAGGTCCAAGGTTCAATCCTTGGTGCATGCACTTTATTTTTATTTTTATTTTATTTTCGA
Organism: Boesenbergia rotunda; assembly: GCA_024364735.1. Classification (NCBI taxonomy): domain Eukaryota; kingdom Viridiplantae; phylum Streptophyta; class Magnoliopsida; order Zingiberales; family Zingiberaceae; genus Boesenbergia; species Boesenbergia rotunda. The sequence continues at coordinate 307,102 of JAGFNQ010002231.1, forward strand.
AAATTCCCCTAAGACCCACCCATAATCATACTAATATTCCTAATTAAATCCCATCTATATTTATATTACATTCTACCTAAAATCCACTAATAACCATGGTATTAGGAAAGCCCATATAAGGCCCATTAGTAGTTAGTTTCTCAAATTAAATGGGAAAATCATGGATAACTAAGCTAAAGTTTGCTCTAGTGTCTCTAGGTTCCTCAAAAAAAACTATCTAGACATAATCAATATTTTAAAGAAAATATTGAGAAAATTTTCCGGGTCGTTACAACGCTAACATAAGGATTTACTTGGTATCCACCCGAATGGGTGACTAGTGCAAGGATCCACGCGAATACTCCACATCCACTAAGAAAAATCTCCTTCAGGTGGAGAAACCTTTATAACAGAGTTGTCTTCCTCTTTACATAATGTAATGATTGAAGAGAGAGGAAGATGAGAGGACTCGAAGCACGAACAGCACCTCGTTACAGTATGAAACTATATCGTTCACGTGCGAAAAAGTCCTCCTTTTATAAGAGAACAGGACAAACTCGCAGTCTGTCCAGCCCCGCACCAGTCGACTGCCCCTGGGGTAGTCGACTGACCTAGTATTAATTGCTAGCCAACGGCTAGGTTTCAGGGACTACCAGTCGACTGCCTCTGGGCCAATCGATTAGTAATAGGTTGTAAACTTTCTATGAGTTTTGGCAGTCGACTGCCCTCTGGCCAGTCGACTGCCCACTCACTTACAACCATTCTTCACATTCTTCTTCACGTGTGCCTTCAGGTTCACTCCCTTAGCTCACCCCTTGAAGTCATCTTCCTCTGGCTCTCGTCCCTCGAATGCGCACACAAGCCTTCCCTTGGCTTGCCTCCATGCCACCCTTTACGTGTGCCTTTGAAGTCCACTTCCTGGCTTGCCCTTGGAGTCCTCCTCCCTCGGCTCTCATCCCTCGGATATGTTCACCATGTGTGATTCTCCAAGTCCTGCAAACTCAATCACACATATCAAATATAACATAACACTCTAACCTTAAACATATTCACACACACATCAAAACCATGATCTTCCAATCAATTTAGGGCCGATTGCCTCAACAGTATCCACATGAACACATTCCACGCTCGTCAGACGAACTCAGATTCGGAGAAGAACCACCTTCGTAGTGCTAGCCACTAGGATGGTTCGGCCACAAGGGAGAAAGCTAAAAAACCAAGTTTCAACCAAGAAAAGAGGAGGAAGAAGAACTAACAAAACAATCACTTCATCAAGAGAAAAACTCTTTTATATTCATCCAATGAATACCAAAGGTTTATATCTCTTTGTCTCCCATTTGATTAATGCTCATTAATCTCAATGAATTCCAAAGTCCTTTGCCTCTTGATCTCCTTCTTATCAATGCTCCATTAATCTCTATTAATAGACATTAATCTCTTAAGTGGTTGAGTCTAATCCAATGAATCCAAAGGTTGGATTCATTTGAGTCTAACTCAATAAATCTTATTCGAATTAGACTTAATTCTACATTCTTAAGGTCTATCATATTTTAATCAAACTAAAATAAACTCATCTCCAAACCAACATATCATTTATGTGTGATCCAATAGACCCTTGTAACGTTAGCAATGTCTTTAAAACTATTTTAGATACAAAGTAATGAGTGACATCTAGCAATGCATTACTACTACCCAAGTGACGAGAATGTTGAGACCCGACCTAATCTTTGTGTGTCTATTATCTTGTATAACTTGGTTCTTCTATCCTCAATATCTAAATTGATCAATGAGGCATAGATCATTTTATTCTCTTATCAATATTTGTCTTTCTTGATCTCTAAGTAGACTCACTTAACCAAATGAGCTCAATATCTCATATTGAGTTATTTGAGCATGGTAATGCATTTTAGTAGTCTTACTTAATCAAGGGGTCCACAGACATCAGTCTTATCATATGAAAGGGATAGATCATATCTACATCATTCACATCCCTCCGCATAACTTATTGCATACCCAGTGATCAATTTTACAGTCCACCTTATTACAGGTAACGTTTGTCGATACCAAAGTACACAACTCCTTATATAGGAAACTGTAGTGATTTCAAGTCTAAGGACTATTCATACCAATAGTCAATATAAGAATATTTATGATACTCATATAACGATCCATGAAACTTTTCATGGCGGGTCATATTCTGTAATATATACTCATGTGTCAACTTGATATTCTATATTTATAACTTGTGAGATAAAGTCATCAATTAACCTACATGCTAGTCTTAACATATTAATATTGTCCTTGTATATTAATGTTTGATTAGGAATAGTTAAGAGTAGTGCTCTATATATATCTATAACCTTCCATTTTCAATTCAACCAATTGATATGTTGTAACTAGAACCTACTACCCTAGGACAGTATTATACTTATTCATTTGACACAAATCTGAAATAAATATAATAACCATAACTTTATCTTTTATTAATGAAATATGATATAAAAGTTTTTTTTATCAATCATCTCATAACTCTAAGGGCTAATACTAACCATTCTTTACTCTCATAGTTTGACTTAAGCATCAGAGGGTCTTCGTTGAGACAAAATCGACACTCTCTATCTTCGTGTTGACTTTGGGTAGGGAAATTCTCTGATTGTGATACGATGAACAAAAGGAACATCTGACCATCAGCATCTAAGGAGTACTCGGAAGAAGCTTTCGAATTTTCAGTCCTATTACACACTAGGTTGATTAAAGAGTTTTAAAGATGTTGATTTGGGTGCTCCAATTCAACAGGTAGACTAATGATTGTTGGTGAAGTATAGCTAGAACATGATCCAAACTTTAGGTTCCACCAATTTTACTCATTATTCGCTAGCCAACTGACCAAAAATGATACTAAGTTTAAGATTTTGACACTTCACAATATAGATGACTAAAATGTGTTTAGACAATCAAAACCAACTTTTTATTTATTTACTAGTTGCCTAAATATTTGTTTGTTGACCAAATATAACCTTCAAATTTTGTTGATTAAATATTAGTTAGTTGGCTATATTAGACAAATTTAGACGATTAAACATGGTTTAGATAAGCAATGGATGTTTCTAGTTGATGTTAGACGATTAGTGTTTTAGATTTCTAATAATACAACACTTTTTAATATGTGCTTTGGTTCTAGAAGAGAGCACTTATTTCTATTTAAAATTATTGTTGTGGCAAAAGGTGCATTTATATTCGAATTTAAATCGGCAATTTACCAAAGGGCGTACGTAAGAAATGGAAATTACCATTGCATGTATCATGGTTTGTTATTTACCAAAGGGCGCACCACCTTAAGTGAACTTCCTATTATTCCCCTCCCGCCACAATATACCTTTTTCGCTTCACAATTCGAGACATTCGAACCACTTTTGACTGTAAAATAATAATTTGTGGTTCAGATGGGCAGGCAGTGGAAATTTTCTCAGCCTATATATATTTTACTACCTTGCACAAGTCAAATCATTACGAGGGTACATATATATTTCGACCTTGCACAACTCAATTCATCACCAAGGTAGGTGAGGAAGATAGGTGGTGAAAGAGAAAAGGCAAGCAACAAATTGGTAACAAATACAAATAGTAATGTACGTATGATTGTCATCTTTGATATGGTATCAGACCTAGTTTTATACTTATCAACTCTTTCTACAATTTTTATATTTGGAGGAGATTAAGGGTGATATGCATTACATAATAAGGGCTCTCTGAAATTTGTTAAACTTAAGATAAATAAATTCTTGAATTCGACCTAGGGAAATTATCTTACCATATGAGGCCCTAGGAGGGCCTGAAATTAAAGGATTTCAGTCCTTGGGAGTGCATGATATCATTAGATTTCAGGCCCTCCAAGGGCCTTAAATATACTGATTTGAGGCCCTGTGAGGGCCTGAACTAAAAATATTTCTGGCCTTCCAAGGACCTGAAATAAGTATATTTCAGTCCCTGTGAGGGCTTGAAATCATTATATATCAGGCCCTCACAGGGCCTGAAATATATTGATTTCAGGCCATGTGAGGGCCTGAAATCATTAAATTTCAGGCCTTCACAGGGATTAAAATATACTAATTTCAGGCCCTGTGAGGGCCTGAAATTAAAATAGTGTAGGCCCTCAGGCCTTCCTAGGTCCTTGATTATGATATTCAAAGTTTGCAAAATGTAATTGTAATTTATTTTTCAGGGATGATAATGTTGTTGACGAAATTCTATCCGAGATATGGAATACTCTTGATGATAATGTTGTCACGGGGAATAGATCAGAAATTACAAGGAATTCGACAATTAATCTAAATGAAGAAGCAACTAATCTAGAAGGTGAGGGTTTGAATTCTTCTACAAGAGTTGTTGAATTTTTTGAGCCAACCTGGAGTGGAGAGGAAGGAATTGAACTCCAGAATGCAGATGAATTAGAACCCATTACAAGTGTACTAGAATTCTAAGCCAATGATATGCAGATTGAGCAATATGAATTCCCCCCGGATCAGTACAGTGACTTAGAGGAGGAGTTTCCATTAGCTGAAGATCCTTATATTTTAAATTCTCGATTGCTTGCTGGGCCAATTGTTGAGGTAGAGGCAAGAGATGGGCATGAATTTTTTGTGGGGCAGATATTTCCATCAAGAGAAGAATTCAAGAATGCACTTGTCAAACATGCCATGGTTAAGCATATGAAATATAACCTAGTTGACACCCGAAAAAATAGAGTTAAAGCAGTGTGCTTCAACCAACCATGTACATGGAGAGTAGTAGCAAGAGGGGAAGTAGAGTTCACTGTTACAAAATATATAAAGGAACACCAATGTGAAACTGTTAGGGAAAGTGCTGATCATCATGCATGCTCTTCATCATTTGTTGCTTCTTTTGTTGAAGAGTAATTTCTTCATAATGAACAATACAAACCAAGTATGATTATATCAGATATTAAAGCTAGATTTGAAGTGACCATATCATACAAAAAAGCATACATAGCTAGGGAGAAAGCATTGAAAAAGGTTGTTGGAGATTATGATGAGGCTTACAGAGATCTTCCACAATATCTGCGTGAGTTAAGAGCTAGAGATCCTGAAACGTATGTGGCACTATGCAGGAATGGTGACAATCAGTTCCAGCGGTATTTTTGGGCTTTTGGTGCTTGCTGAAGGGTGTTCATGTCTTATTTGCGTAGACTTATCATAATTGATGCCACACACCTAAGAGGAAAGTATCCGGGAGTAATGTTGATTGCAACGATGATTGATGGTAATGACAATGTTCTCCCAGTTGCCTTTGCAATAGCTGAAGTTGAATGTGGGTCTGCTTGAGGGTGGTTTTTGGAGCATACAAAGAGGTTTTTTGCTGTCGATGACCACTCAATCACCATAGTATCATATAGACATCGGGGAATTATATCAGCAGTTAGAAAAGTCTACACAAATGCGCATCATGCCTTTTGTTGCCACCACATGTGTTGTAATATGGTAACTAATACAGGAAGTAGAGCTGCTATAGGTTTGTTTTGGGCAGCAGGACGAGCCAACATAACACTCCAATATGATATGATAATGCAGACAATGCTTGAAAAACATCCAGTTGTCCATAAGTGGCTTCAGAACATTGACCCTAAAAGGTGGGCAAATGCACACTTTACAGGGAGAAGGTACAGAATGCTTACCACGAATTGTGTGGAGAGCTTAAATGATTTGTTCAAGTCTACACGTGAGCTTCCCATAAACAGGTTAATTGATAATACAAGAAGAAAAGTTGTTCAATGGTTCTATAACCGTAGAGAGGAAGTTTCCAAATGGCATGTTGCTTTGACACCTTATGCTACAAAAGAAATGGATTCAAGGAGAGAGAAAGCAAGAGGTTATAAGGTTCGCCCTTACTCTCAATCAGAAATGGAAGTAGAAACATGGGGCACTTCATACATTGTTGATTTGGAAAAAAAATTTTGTCATTGTGGGGAGTTTCAAATTTCAGGACTTCCTTGCTCACATGTTATTGCCATAATCATTCACAGGAACATGGATACACTCCCATATTGTGAGCATTATTTTTATTCTGAAACTTGGAAGTGGGTTTACATGGATCGTATTTTCCCTTGTACAAGCAAGTAGTTTTGTCCTACTAGAGTAAACGACATTACAGTTCTATGTCCCCGTAGCCTTGTGCAGCCTGGTAGACGAAAGAAGGCACGGATTGAGTCCAAACACAATGGCAAGGTGAAACTAAAATGCAGCCGGTGCAAACAACTTGGTCATAATCAAAGGACATGTAGAATGCTGCCAGCCCCAAGGTCTTAAGTTAATTGGTATATGTAGTGACCCAATATTTTGATTGAAGTGTATATTTTGTATGGAGGAGAACTGAATGTATATATTTTGTATATTGAACAGCTATAGTATTGTCAAAAAATTAGTTGTTGTTAATGTTGTCACTTGAACAAGTATTTCAATATTATGATACATTTCTTCTTGTGTAAATTTATGTAAGCAGAAATGATCAGTTGTGAAGGTCTTGGATTTGTAAACCCACAATAATGTTATTTCAGGTCTTGAAGTCCTGAATGTTGGTGCAGAAAGCACCCAAGTCGAACCTGTGTTTTGAAAATGGCAAAAGAGTTCAAAAGTTAAGGTATAATGTTTATCTAACGTGTTACTCAAGTGTGCAGGAAAAGTCCTAGCGAAGGACAGCTAGGCACCTGGCGAAGGAATGCCAGGATACAAAGCCCTAGCGAAGGACTGCTAGGCACCTGGCGAAGGAATGCCAGGATACAAAGCCCTAGCGAAGGACTGCTAGGCACCTGGCGAAGGAATGCCAGGATACAAAGACCTAGCGAAGGACTGCTAGGCACCAGGCGAAGGACAGCTTAGTACTGAAGACCTGGAGAAGGACAGCTGGGCACCTGGCGAAGGACTATAGGGCAAAAGTCCAACTGGAGGAGACGGTTGGCATCAGGTAAATTTTCCCGAGAGGAGTAGGTGAGGACGCGTTCCCCGTTGAGGGAACAGTAGGCGTCGGTTCAACCTAGGGCTCCATTTGGGAGACCCAAAGTCAGAACCAAGACAGCTAAGGCTGTATAAAACTAACATATTATTGCTTTATATTGTTTTTGTACTAACCCTGGATGCAGGACCGAAGGAACGAGTGTCTGCAGCTTAGAGAGCCTCAAAGGAGTGAGGCAGCAGCTGACCAGGGCGCCCGGAGTGTCTCGGGCGCCCCCAAGGTGAATACAAAATAGATGAAGCAAAAGGAGTGCTTAGACAGCTTATGGGCGGGGCGCCCCCGTGCTCCTGGGCGCCCCCATGCTCCAGGGCACCCCGGATGGTCCGGGCGCTCCTAGTTCAAGCTAACAAAGCAGAAGCCAGCGAAGCCAAAGGATAAGAGTTGACCCGGTCAACCCGAGCACCCCCAGCGTCTCGGGCGCCCCCGTCAAAGCCTGATCCCGAGTTTGAAGGGATCAAAGCTGACCGAGAGGAACTCGGATCAGCTGACACGTGAGGGGGCGCCCCCGACGTTCCGGGCGCTCCCAGGGGCTATAAAAGAGACCTCTACCCCAAGGCTTCAAACAATCAATTCATCCAATGCATTCACGCTCTTCTGCTCCCGCGCTCTGCTCCGGAAACCTCCCGACTCGAGATACAAGCGCCGACGACATCCTTCTGCTCCAAATATACAATCTACATTAGACGTCGGTAACAAAGAGGTTTCTTTAAAGTTTACCGTACTATACTTGTAATACAATCTTGTAAACTGATTTTGCGAACATATAGAATTGCCCGCAGAAAACGGTCATCGACCGTGGGCCTTGGAGTAGGAGCCGACCGCGACTCCGAGCCAAGTAAAAAACTTGGTGTTAGCGTGTGTTTGATTTAAATTTCCGCTGCGTAATATCTCTAACTGTAAATCCGAACGTTTTACGATATTCACCCCCCCTCTATCGTTTCTCTCGATCCAACACTGAAGTCCTATGGTTTGTGAATATCTTTCATTTGAGACCCTCTGTTTGTTTGCTTTGTTGATTCATTGTTCTGTGCCAACTGATACTGTATTAACACGTAATTGATAATCATTAGGACTATGTATGGAGACCAAAAATATCATCTCCTAGCTATCTAAACTCTAACTACTGGTAATGAGTTTTGAGAAATCAAAATATCATAGGTCCATGAAACAAACCTCCTGCTGTGCCAAATTCTGAAAATATGAGATAATGATGTGGATGGAATTAAATTGTGGTATGCAATGTGTATGTAGGTACTCTCCTTCTAGGTTTAATATTAAAAATAATTTGACAACATGTATATTTATATAAAATATTTAAATATTCTATTATTAAATTAATTGAAATCTGAAATGAGATTATTGTGTCAGGCCCTACATGGGCCTGAACAAGATTGTTTCAAGCCAAGCTTGGGCCTGAAATGAAATTATTTCAGGCCCAGCGTGGGCCTGAAATAATCTAATTTCAGGCCCACGCTGGGCCTGAATGGGAATATTTTAAGCCCACTCTGGGCCTGAAATAATAAAATTTCAGGCCCAGCTTGGGCCTGAAATAATATCATTTCAACCTCACGTTGGGCCTGAAATAATCTCATTTCAGGCCCAACATGGGCTGTGATTTAAAAATAGGCAGAGGAAAAGTAAGGTTCAATATTACTTATCATATCGAGAAGAGGACAGATTAGAGATTAGAGATTACACAATAACAAGGATCGAACATACATTATAACTACAAACATATATTGTTTGTCATTAAACTTACATTATACAATTGAATAATTTTTTTTCAGTCCCTGAGTGGGTTTCCTAAAATGCTTTTGTTTCCAGCCCACCGTGGTCATGAATTCAAATGATTCTAGCAAAAGCAAGGTTCAATATTACTGATGGGTTCGACAACAATTATAGATTACAGATCATATATGAGACAAAAATAATGATCCAAAGCAAAGTTTCATTGATTTGAAAAGGAGTACATAGATTGTATAATTACAAATATACAATGTTTGTGATCACAATTGTATATGCATAGTATCACTGATATACTATTTACAGATTTAGCTCCAGTACTTGTCTCTCATTATTTTATATCCCACTTGAATTTATAAATTTTCATTTGCTTTTGGCTAAAATCAGTATATCTTTGGAAAACCAGACTTTCAGCATACCGCATCATGAAAAATGCACAATCCAACCTGAAAAACCAATATTCACATTGTTGTCATCTAATAAATCCAACCATGAAATCAATTGTTAATTTTAACAAAAATAAACATCCTCTTACAATCTTGTTTGGGTCGGTCCATCAACTACAATTTTATTAAACTCTGTCCCAGCTATGGAAGACAATCCTTTATTTCATATCTTGTAATATGACCAGTTTAAATTTTTGAAAAATGCCACCTATATGACATTAGTAACTCACTGATATTGGTCTGAAACTTTTTGTTGAGGTATATCTATGAAATAGAAAACTTACAGTTTTTTCAAATTGGATGGTGTACCTTTCTATGGCGCCAAGAGAATTATAATGATGGATACTACCTTCCACGAGGTCAATAATCATTAGATGCCAATGATATTCTGCATTATTTAAAGGACAGATGACATATCTAATTGGCTTATCCATATAAGTAGCAATAGTTTGTTCAAAAGCCTGAGCGTGAATCGCCTCAAAAAGTTCCTATGTTTATTAAAAAGGAAGTGTCAGTGGACTAAATCATAGAAAAAAATAACAAAACAAGTAGCTAATTGACTTACATCAAACCTCACCCCACAGAATATGGAGGGCTGGTATGGTAAGTTACACGCTTTTGCTTCATTTGCAAGAATAGTCCAGTATGTATTGATGCAATCCTCAGTGGTGTAGTTATTCCAATCAAATATTGTCAAAAAAGATTGCATATCTAATGTAAAGGTCCCATTGGACCATACTGGATTCAACTCATACCTACATGCAAATAAGATAAGCAACTTAATAACAATGTGAATGAATAAATTTTATTAATGAATGTCAATAATCATCATTGTTTTACAATATTTTTCCAAATGCAATAGCAACTAACTCACTTTAATTTACTAAGCTTTAATAATGTTTTAGTAATCTCTGCATCTTTATTCTTCTTTAAAAATGCCCTGGAATTCTTCAAAATTTTGCTTTTCACCTTTTGAAATTCTTTTGCTTTAGCTTTTTGGTGTTCAGATATGTTTGTTTGGGTGGAGGTCGCAGTTTTTGTTGTTTGCATTGTAGTATCTGATATTGACGGGGCAGGAGCCTTGTCATCTTCATCTGCATCTTCATCCTCATCCTCATCCTCATCCTGAACAACTTGTTTGCCCTTGCCTTTGGGCTGGTAGTCTTGTCTGACCTGAGTTATTTTCCTTTTTTTGGCAAGTGGCTCACCTTCATCTGACCCTTTGCTTTGCAATTATTCATGCAGCTCTTTGATTTTTTGGTTAGACTGAAATATGATCGACTCTCTTACAGCTACCCTTTTATCATTTTGCTCTTCTTATACTTTAAGCTGCGACTCTTTGTCACCAATTATTTTATCCTTTTCAACAATCATGTCATCTTTTTGTTTCAGCTAGGACTCCTTCTCTGCAATTATTGTTTCTTTCTAAGCAATAATTTGATCCTTGGCACTGATGGCTGTTGCCGTCTCACTTTTGGCTTCCTCCAAACTTTTAAGTGTTATATTTAATTGTTGCTGTAAGGTCTTAATTTGTTCTTGTTTTTGTATACATGTATTACAGGCTTCCATTTGTAAGGCTTGTAGCCTTCCTTGTGCTGCCTGGCTTCCTTCTGGTGCCTGCTGTAATACCTCACATTGTACCTCAAGTGGTTGAGTTGGAGGAGAGTAGTCAGGTACCAAATCATGCTCTATATCAAAAGGAATTAAATCAACAATAATTAAATGTGTGGCCACACGGTCTATCATCCGCTTGATACTCTCAACATGGGCCTTAGGCCAAGTCCAGCGAAGTATTCTTGGCAATCTATGAGGATGTTGAGGAGCAGCAATACTAATATGTTCAGTAACCCATACCTGCAACATCATTATAATCATTAACTAATATCCATCAACAAATGATATGAGCAGGTATATGTACTCTAACTTATAGCCAAAATATTTGGAAATCCCTTGAGTAAGGGAGCCTTGGCCCGTTGGGTTGAATCACCTACATTTGGTCTATGCCTCAATGTCACCTCCTTTCCAATGGCTCCCAACTGAGGAGCCATGAAATTGTACAAGGCATTGCACCAATTATAGTTTCGTAGATTGTCAAAATCATCTACGCAATCTATAAGTGACAGGGCAGGAATGACAAGTATGCTGCTAGTACCACAAAATAGCACTGTACAAAAAAATAGAGTATATACAACTGACAGTACAGCTTGTCATTGGATGTACACTTTATTAGCAGTTTCTCCAAATTACGTGCAGAACAACTGGAAACTTCAAAATACTCCTTGTACAGTGGGCTGGAGGCCTCATTCAAATCAAGTTGGACTATCTCTCCATGGTCAGGTAGTCCTAGAATAAGTGATATATCAACCTTTGTGAAATTTAGTTTTTTCCCATGGAATACAAAGCTCTGTTCTTCTTCATCCCAATTATCAAACATGTTCTGAACCTGGGGTCTTACACAAGAACTAGTAGGAAGGTCGAGGACCCAAGAAAAGGGTGTTTCTCGAAGCAACTCTTCTTGTGCTGGTGTGGGTGGAACAGATTGAATAAAATTTTTGAAATGGCAAAGGCTACTTTTCCAGTTCATTCGTTTACTTCGACCTCTGTTAGCAAAACTTGTATACTCGGTAGGCAATTTGATTTTTCATTGTGGCAGCTGTTTTTTCCCATGACTTCCCCCCGGGACTTGCTGTTTCTTAGATTTGGTGGGATGAGCTTTCTTTAAAGATGATCTTTTTTGACCCATACCGAACATAGCAAACATCAAACAAAAAATTATTTGACACAAACAAAAATGACACTTAGAATTCGTTCATAAAAGGCCCTCCTCTATTTCGGTCTTTTACTAAAAACTATCGCTAACCCAAGGTGACAAGCAAGAACTGAAATAACAAAATACAAATTAGGGTACGTACATTTCGACTAGTGCGATGACGAGGATGTCGCCCACAACTACTCCAATTAACACAAGCACTCTACCTTGAAATTGCAACAAATCTGGAGCTAGAAGACGATTGCTTAGAAGTAGGCTCGAAGGGACGTTATAAAGCTGAGTGACTGCTGGCCCTGATATAAAAGGATTTCAGGCCCTTGGCGGGCATTTTTTCTTTATATGTATTATAAATATAATTTAGGTTTTATCTAATAGAATTTCACATATATCAATTTGTTATATATCATATATATTTCTGGATTTATCATGTTTATTTTATTGATTATGTATTTATATTTATTTTTCAAGACTCTAAAATTCACATATAGATGAACGACGCTGAGCCTGAAATAAAATGATTTCAGACCCAAGTTGGGCCTGAAATCATTTCAATTCAGGCCCAAAGTGGGCCTGAATACAATTTACTTCAGGCCCACCATGGGCTTTAAATCATTTTGTTTCACGGCCACACTGGGTCATAAATCATAACTCATAATTTAGGAGTAGTATAGGTATTTATCATACATTTTGGTGTCCAAACCTCTAATCTTGATGTCTCACCAATGTTATAGGAGTGGTTTTGGGATATCAGTGAGTTTTGAGCAAAACTCACTAATGGACCTACCATATCTAGAATTCTGAAAACCCTATATCAGTAGACAGGGTTGTGCTAGGAGATGAGATTTTGGGTGGCCAAACATCTAATCATGATGTATCACCATGCTCTATAGGAGTGGTTTAGATATATCAGTGAGTTTTGAGCAAAACTCATTGATGGACCTACCATATATAGAATTCTGAAAACCCTATATCAGTAGACAGGGATGAGCTAGGAGATAAGATTTTGGGTGCCCAAACCTCTAATCTTGTTGTCTAACCAATGATATAGTAGTGGTTTTGGTATATCAGTGAGTTTTGAGCAAAACTCACTAACGGACCTACCATATCTGGATTTTTGAAAACCCTATATCAGTAGACAGGGTTGATCTAGGAGATGAGATTTTGGGTGCCCAAACCTCTAATCTTGCTGTCTAACCAATGATATAGTAGTGGTTTTGGTATATCAGTGAGTTTTGAACAAAACTCACTGATTGACCTACCATATCTGGATTTCTGAAAACCCTATATAAGTAGACAGGGTTGAGCTAGGAGATAAGATTTTGGGTGCCCAACCCTCTAATCTTGCTGTATCACCATGCTCTATAGGAGTGGTTTAGGTATACTAGTGAGTTTTGAGCAAAACTCACTGATGGACCTACCATATCTAGATTTCTGAAAACCCTATATCAGTAGACAGGGTTGAGCTAGGAGATGAGATTTTAGGTGCCCAAACCTCTAATATTGCTGTCTAACCAATGATATAGTAGTGGTTTTGGTATATCAGTGAGTTTTAAACAAAACTCACTAATGGACCTACCATATTTGGATTTCTGAAAATCATATATCAGTAGACAGGGTTGAGCTAGGAGATGAGATTTTGGGTCCCCAAACCTCTAATCTTGCTGTATCACAATGCTCTATAGGAGTGGTTTAGGTATATCAGTGAGTTTTGAGCAAAACTCACTTATGGGCCTACCATATCTGGATTTCTAAAAACCCTATATCAGTAGACAGGGTTGAGCTAGGAGATGAGATTTTGGTTGCCCAAACCTCTAATCTTGCTGTCTAACCAATGATATAGTAGTGGTTTTGGTATATCAGTGAGTTTTGAACAAAACTCACTGATAGACCTACCATATCTAGATTTCTGAAACCCCTATATCAGTAGACAGGGTTGAGCTAGGAGATGAAATGTTGGGTGTCCAAACCTCTAATCTTGCTGTATCACCATGCTCTATAGGAGTGGTTTAGGTATATCAGTGAGTTTTGAGCAAAACTCACTGATGGACCTATCATATCTGGATTTCTGAAAACCCTATATCAGTAGACTGGGTTGAGCTAGGACATGAGATTTTGGGTGCCCAAACCTCTAATCTTGCTGTCTAACCAATGATATAGCAGTGGTTTTGGCATATCAGTGAGTTTTGAGCAAAACTCACTGATGGACCTACCATATCTGGATTTCTAAAAACCCTATATCAGTAAACAGGGTTGAGCTAGGAGATGAGATTTTGGGTGCTCAAACCTCTAATCTTGTTGTATCACCATGCTCTATAGGAGTGGTTTAGGTATATCAGTGAGTTTTGAGCAAAATCACTAATGGACCTAACATATCTGGATTTCTGAAAACCCTATATTAGTAGACAGGGTTGAGCTAGGAGATGAGATTTTGGGTGCCCAAACCTCTAATCTTGTTGTCTAACCAATGATATAGTAGTGGTTTTGGTATATCAGTGAGTTTTGAACAAAACTCACTGATGGGCCTACCATATCTGGAATTCTGAAAACCCTATATCATTAGACAGGGTTGAGCTAAGAGATGAGATTTTGGGTGCCCAAACCTCTAATCATATTGTCTAACCAATGATATAATAGTGGTTTTGGTATATCAGTGAGTTTTGAGCAAAACTCACTGATGGACCTACCATATCTAGATTTCTGAAACCCCTATATCAGTAGACAGGGTTGAGCTAGGAGATGAGATTTTGGGTGTCCAAACCTCTAATCTTGCTGTCTAACCAATGATACAGTAGTGGTTTAGGTATATCAGTGAGTTTTGAGCAAAACTCACTGATGGACCTACCATATCTGGATTTATGAAAACCCTATATCAGTAGACAGGGTTGAGCTAGGAGATGAGATTTTGGGTGCCCAAACCTCTAATCTTGTTGTCTAAACAATGATATAGTAGTGGTTTTGGTATATCAGTGAGTTTTGAGCAAAACTTATTGGTGCAGAAAGCACCCAAGTCGAACCTGAGTTTTGATAATGGCAAAAGGGTTCAAAAGTTAAGTCTTATTTGTTATCTAACATGTTACTTAAGTGTGCAGGAAAAGTCCTAGCGAAGGACTGCTAGGCACTGGCGAAGGAATGCAAGGGTAAAAAGTCCTAGCGAAGGACTGCTAGGCACTGGCGAAGGAATGTCAGGGTACTGAAGCCCTAGCGAAGGACTGCTAGGCGCCAGGCGAAGGACAGCTTGGGACTGAAGACCTGGCGAAGGAATGTTAGGCACCGGGCGAAGGACAGCTTGGTATCCAAGACCTGGCGAAGGACCGCTAGGCAAAAGTCCAACCGGAGGAGCCGGTTGGCATCAGGTACATTCTCCCGAGAGGAGTAGGTGAGGACGCGTTCCCCGTCGAGGGAACAGTAGGCGTCAGTTCGACCTAGGGCTCCATTTTGGAGGCCTAAAGTCAGAACCAAGACAGCTAAGGCTGTATAAAATTAATATAATATTGCTTTATGTTGTTTTGGACTAACCCTGGATGCAGGACCGAAGGAACGAGTGTCTGCAGCTCAGAGAGCCTCAAAGGAGTGAGGCAACAGCTGACCAGGGCGCCCGGAGTGTCCCGGGCGCCCCCAAGGTGAACACAAAACACAAGAAGCAAAGGCAAGCTTCGACATCTCATGGGCGGGGCGCCCCCAGGTGAAGCTAACTAAGCAAGCCAGCGAGAAGCCAAATGGATGAGGTTTGACCCGGTCAATGTTTGATCCCGAGTTTTAAGGGATCAGAGCTGACCGAGACTAAGGTGGATCGGATGACACGTGGGGGGGCGCCCCCGACGTTCCGGGCGCCCCCAGGTGCTATAAAAAGGGCCCTCAACCCCAAGGCTTCAACAACAGTTCTTTCCAACGCATACACTCTCTTCTGCTCTCGCGCTCTGCTCCAGAAACCTCCCGACTCAAGACTTAAGAGCCGACGACGTCCCTCTGCTCCGAAAAGACAACCTACATCGGACGTCGGTAAAAGAAGAGATTTCCTTTTAAAGTTTACTTTGCTATATTTGTAAATTCAATATTGTAAACTGAATTGCGCACTTATAGAATTGCCCGCAGAAAACGGTTAACGACCGTGGGCCTTGGAGTAGGAGTCGACCTAGGCTTCGAACCAAGTAAAACTACCTGTGTTCGCGATTGTGTTTATTCTGCTGCGTATTTGCTCTAAAATTTCATCCGAAAAGCGTTTTCCGATATTCACCCCCCCCTCTATCGGTTCTCTCGATCCAACAAGTGGTATCAGAATGGGGAAGTTCAAATTTGGTGCAACCACCAATTTGAAAATTTTTCGGATTTTTTTTAATTTCTTCTAAAATTTTTTTTCGAATTTTCTTCTCGTTAATCGAGGTTGGTGCAACACCCCTTGACAAATATTTTTTATCTCGCACTACTAATCCAAGACCTAGTCTTGGGATATTCCTGTTTTTTGTTAGTTTCTTTTTTCCAGATAAAATGGCCATGCAAGAAGGCTTCAGCACCGCAAGACCACCTCTCTTCAGTGGAGAAGTCTTCTCCTACTGGAAGAGCAGAATGGAGGTCCACCTGAAAACTCAGGTGGATATGTGGATAATTATCCAGTCCGGACTGGAGATTCTAAGAAATGCTGAAGGAGTACCTCAGACTTACACAGAATGGGACACCGCTCTGAAACGGAGAATTGAAGCGGATGCAAAGGCGACCCAGATCCTTCAATGCGGCTTAACAAAAGAGGAGCTGAACCAGGTGGGCCCCTTCAACAGTGCCAAGGAGCTGTGGGGAAAACTGATCGAGCTGCATGAAGGAACATCAGACACTCGGATCAGCAAGAGGGATCTCCTCCTAAACAAGCTGTATACAATTAAAATAACCGACAGCGAAACAGCAGCTCAGCTTCATGCCCGAATCCAGGAACTGATGAACGGACTGCACACCATCGGTCACAAGGTAGAAAACCGTGACTTAATAAGGTACGCTTTAAATGCTTTCCCTAGAAACACCTTGTGGGCATCTATGGTAGATGCATACAAGGTTTCAAGGGACCTTTCAAAAGTAAAATTAGATGAATTATTCTCTGAATTAGAGTTATACGAACAGACTAACTGCAATCTGGCCGAGAAAGGTATTGCCTTTGTTGCAGGTACAACTGGAAGGACAACAAAGAAAAAGCCTCAACCTGAACTCGAGTCTAACTCAGACTTAGAAGACGAAGAAGGAGATAGACCTAAGCTGGTTCGACTGGCAAGAAACTACTACAAGGAGTTAAAGAACCAAACCAACAAACGAAGAGCCAGTAGAAGAAAGGATGAACCAGTTGAACCCGCAAACGAAAAGAACAAGCCCAACGTGACCTGCTACGTGTGTATGAAGAAAGGTCACTACAAGACGGAGTGTCCGAACCTGAAGGAGACCAAAAAAATAGAAGGAAGAAGAAGGTACTTCAAGCAACGTGGGACGAGTCCTCCTCCTCCGAAGAAGAAGAGGTCCCACAGTCGAACCTGCTTGCACTAATTGCCTCGGAAGAAATCGAGACCGAATCAGAATCGGAACAGGACGACGGAAGACTAACATTTTCAGAAAACGGCGAAATCAAGGTAAGTGGTTTTACTAGAATTCAGTTAAGTGAATTAATTGCTTACCTTTCTCGAGATTTGGCGAAAGCCAAACTCCGAATCGAATCCCTCCGACAGGAAGTAAAATTCCTGAAAGAGGGAGCTGACCCTAAACCCTTAACTGAGAAGGTTCAAGAAGGAACCTCTACTCAAGTTGAAAAACTTGAGAAAGAGAATTCCTCCATGAAAATTCAGGTTAAGGATCTTAGATCAGCTTTAGAACAATTTACCTTTGGTTCCAAGGGTCTTGACATGATCCTTGGAAAACAGAAATCGATTCTAAATCGATCCGGACTAGGTTATAAAACCAAGTCTCGACAAAGATCCTACTTTGCTGTACTGAACCAGTCCTGACCCAAAGTTCAGGCATGGGTACCAAAATTATACCTGAACAAACAAACTGGATCAAATCAATATTGGATCCCCAAGGACGAGATTCACATCTTGCCAAACCATTATCGTAGCTACAGTCCAGGGGGAGCCAAATTGAAAACAATAGTTATTATTAGATAAATTTCAATTCTTGCTTGCAATTTGCTTGGATGTTTGTTTATTTAATTTCTGCAATTTATCATGCTTAGACTTAGGAATGGTTAGTTTAAGGACTGAACCAACTTAACTGAAAATTGACAACATAGTATTAGGAGGAGGTGAGATGATAGTACGTTAGGGAAACTAATTCTAATAAGGTCAAGTATACTTGGTCTCTTTAGACTGGTGAAACTAGCCGAAACTACCGATCCAAGACCCAAACTAGTTAGACCAGAATTTTTTAAAGATTAATTTTGAAAATGAAATTTCATTGAAAGGCTTTATCAAGGAAAGGGTTGATGATCCAATAAGGCTACGGCCAAAGAAGGCCTAGTGCCTCGCCAAGACCTGGAAGCCAATCTCTGAAATTCAAATTCAAATTAGTCTTTGTTAAAATTTAAATCTAACACAAATTTTCAGTTATGTATAGATTCAAATAATTTTCAAAATAAATTCAACTGTTTTCAAAATTAATTAAGATTTCCAAAATAAATCATGTTTTTCAAAAAAACTCTTTTATCAAAATCTGTCTCACAAAACCTATAAGGCTAACGTGATTGAAAAACCTAGATTAAGTGAGACAGTAAATTTAACTTAATCAGAATTCATAACTGGATTGTTGTTGATTGTTGTTTTAGTTTAGAAAGGCATTTGACCTAACAATAAGTCAAACCATGGTCAAAGCAGTCAAACCATGGTCAAGGTAGTCAAACCATGGTCAAAAATAGTCAAACCATGGTCAAAGTAAGTCAAATCATGGTCAAAGCAGTCAAACCATGGTCAAAATAGTCAAAACATGGTCAAAGTTATCAAACCATGGTCAATCCAACTTAATCATGGTCAAACGATGACAAGAGATTAAATCTATCACCTCCTACACACTCCGGGCGCCCGTGACTCCTCGGGCGCCCCCCCCATACCTTTATCTTCCTACAAGGCAAAAAGCTGCCTTTTGACCCTTGACCAGGGCGCCCGGAACCACGCGGGCGCCCCCATCCTAGTCAATGCAGCAAAAGCTGCAAAGACCAGCAAAGACCAGCCTGACTGGGGCGCCCAGGCCGTTCCGGGCGCCCCCAACTAGCCCTAGTCTCTGCTAAAGGCAGAGACCCCTGTCCGGGCGCCCGGGAGCTCCCGAGCGCCCCCAATGATATGCCTATAAAAGGGCATCCAAACCTCCTCTTCCCACACCAAAAACCATCTCCCTTTCTCACTTCCTTCCTTCCAAGAAGATCAAGTGACACTTGTGCTTCCTCAATCTCAACCATGCCTCCTCGGTATGAATTCTTTTATGCATTTAGAATTATTATCTTAAATTCTTTCCTTATAAATGCATGTTTCTTAAATTAGAAAACGCCGAGCAAACCAAGCGAACCCCGGTGCCAAACCGAGTCCCGACCCTAGGTTCCCGACTCTAGAACTATGTAATAAGTTTGCTCGAACAACTTATAAACCTATCAAAACTAGCTATCTTAATAGACATTTCTTTACCCAATCTTGTCCCTTAGCCATGAACGTCATAAACTTTTATCAACTAGATAATCTAGTGTTCTGCACTCATTCCATTAATACAACTTTATGTGCAGAATTTTATAATAACATAGTTCGACAGAACGATCTCATGTTTGTCACTACTGTTCAAGGGATACCCTTGTCGATCACTCCTACCTTGCTAAACCGATTCCTTGGACTACGACCTTCCCAGTCCACCTTCTGTTGCTATCCACCTAGGGATCCTCCATTGGATGCTCCCTACTCCCATATTACTCTAGACACTCTCCACTCATATTTCTATAGGGAAGCCAGACTCCCCATAGCTAGAAGATTCCAGTCCGTTAAGCTGCAGGCCCAGGACTACGCCCTATACAGAGTCCTGGTTCGCTGCATTTTACCACTATCTTCTAGGGATGTCGTGACCATGCGACCTTTTCATGCCTTTCTTCTGTATGCCTTGATCCATCACCTTGACATTGACATTGGACTACACATGTTTCATGCTATTCTGCACGCGTCCAGTGTTACCACTCAGGGACGAGTGCGCACTCCTTTCTGCCACATTATCACCTCCATCCTTCACCACCACGGTCGTGACATCACCGTAGGTGAGATATCCGAGCTGACCGATTTTGATGAAATAGGGTTTAGGAACTTCTCTTTAGCTGGGATAGATGTATCAGCCACAGGGGTTTTGAGTTAGAGACGACAGCAAGCCGGGGCTCCAATTGACTCAGACGAGGAGGTAGACGTTGACGTTGCAGATCTGGCAGCAGAGGCTCGAGCACACATAGACGAGCCGCCTCCACCGACCATCGACCAGCGCTTCACACAGATGCTGACGGAGATCCACAGTCTCCGAGAGGAGGTCGAGGCCTATCACATCGAGCAGATGGACGCTCGTAGAGCCGATCAAGAGGTGGCCGATGCACGATACATTGAGATGATGTCGCTTTTCAGATCATGGCAGCCTGGCTCATCTGACCACCCTGGCTCGTCTTCATAGTTAGACTATTTCAACATTGAACTAAGTAACTACAACTTGACTCATGTTTGACTCTACGGGACCTCTGTTTGATCAGTTAACCTATTTTGTTTGACTACTTATTTGACTTGAGTATCTGGTCTTGACTATGCTTGGTAGAATAGGTCTACTTTGCTTTTTGGTTTTTGTTGCCTTTAAAATTTTTAAATGTTTTTAAAAATCAGTTTTTAATTTTTTTTCAAAAATCAAATTTTACTTAGTTTTGAAAAATTTTAAATATTTTTCGATTTAGTTTTATTTTCAAAACTACCCCCTTCAAAACTAGGACTTTTTTGCAAACAGACTTAGCCTAGGCCCTAACCCTAGAACTGCATGCACCTATAGATTTAGAAGCCAGCATCTCACAAGCACCTTAGGGTTCTTTTGATTGATAACCTAGAATGGGTTGAGATGCTTAGGTCTTTGCCTTAATTCAAGATGCTTTAAGTCAGTGCATCTGCAGTAATTGGGGCACTAAATACAACTTACACAGTAATTAAGTTAAGTGTCAAGTTTAGAAAATCTAACTTGAACAGAACACTTGACTTGACTAATCCCAGCGAAAACTACTGTTTATAATGTTGATGCAGTCTGGCCCGGTTGTTGTTTTGGTGTTTGACAATGATTTAAGTTTGGTTGAATGAAATTCGGGTTAAGTCCAGGTGGATCTGGGAGATCGCACGCTGGCATAGAAAAAGTCCTAACTTGAAGGGTTAGGTGAAAAGTCCTAGTCTGGAGGGCTAGGTTGGATGAAATCTCGGTGAGTGAAGCCGGGTCCTGGTGAGTGAAGCCAGGTGGTGGAAATCCCGGTGAGTGAAGCTGGGTCCTGGTGAGTGAAGCCAGGTGGTGGAAATCTCGGTGAGTGAAGTCGGGTCCTAGTGAGTGAAGCCGGGTCCTGGTGAGTGAAGACAGGTGATGAAAATCCTGGTGAGTGAAGTCGGGTCCTGGTGAGTGAAGCCAGGTGATGGAAATCCCGGTGAGTGAAGCCGGGTTCTGGTGAGTGAAGCCAGGTGATGGAAATCCTAGTGAGTGAAGCTAGGTTGAAATCCTGGTGAGTGAAGCCAGGTCCCGGTGAGTGAAGCTAGGTTGAAATCCTGGTGAGTGAAGCCAGGTCCTAGCTTAGAGGGCTAGGATGAAGTCCCAGTGAGTGAAGCTGGGCATGGCATGAGTCAGAGAAGGGTTGGAGGCTTGTTCTCGTGACTTAGAGTGCATTTGGGCTTGCCTGGATCGGTCTGGTGACCGATCAGGGAAGTTGGCACGGTGCTCCTTCGTGGATCAGTCTAGTGACCGATCCAGCGATGACTGATCGGTCTGGTGACCGATCAGGGAGTATGTGTTTCACTCACTGAGTGGCTCCTGATCGGTCTGGTGACCGATCAGGGAGCTCACAAGTGGGTTGAGTTCCCTTGCTAATCTGCTCCTGATCGGTCTGGTGACCGATCAGGATCACTGTGCAGATCGTTCTGGAGAACGATCCAACATCGCAGGTTCCTCTCTATGATCGATCAGGACGGAGCCTGATCTTTCTGGTCATGTCCTAATCAGTCTGGTGACCGATCAGGAGGCTCCCTGATCGGTCCGGTGACCGATCAGGAATCATACAGTGGGTTTTGGGAACCTTACTGCTCGACTCCTAATCGGTCTGGTGACCGATCAGGGATACTATTCAAATCAGTCTAGAGAACGATCAAGTGTCACGAGATTCTCCTTATGACCGATCAGGATGGAGCCTGATTGGTCTGGAAGCAGCCTGATCGATCTGGTGACCGATCAGGCTGGAGCCTGATTGGTCTGGGGACCGATCTGGAGTGTGCAGCAGAATGCTGGATTGGTCTGGGGACCAATCAGGAGTGTGCAGAAGACTGCTGGATCAGTCTGGTGACCGATCAGGGTCCTTCCTGATCGGTCTGGTGACCGATCAGGAGCAGAACTTTAATTCAAATACGCTGTCAGAAGTCTGCTTTCACTGTCGATTCTCTGCTACTTGATGATTTCTTTTT
Source organism: Boesenbergia rotunda (assembly GCA_024364735.1). Lineage (NCBI taxonomy): Eukaryota > Viridiplantae > Streptophyta > Magnoliopsida > Zingiberales > Zingiberaceae > Boesenbergia > Boesenbergia rotunda. Next base: position 329,736 of record JAGFNQ010002231.1, read on the forward strand.
GATATGCATTGCTAAGCCTCTATTGGAGTGTGCAGGTGATAGTAGGTGATTCAAACACTCAAGGAGGGTCAATGGGAGGCTTTCCTTGGAGCAGGTTTGGATCTATTGTGTTTTCAGGTCTCAACGGCGTCTGGCGCAACTGGTAACTGACGAAGGCGCGGCTGGCAACTGACGGAGGCTCAGCTGGAGGAGTGACCAGTGGACTGAGTGCTCAGAGAGGTCAGTGGGTCAAGGTGTGAGTCAGTGGTACTGATGGAGTTGGCGACGTTGAGTAGGAGCTTAAGAGACAAAGCTGGATGCAAAGGAGCTGAGGTGAACAAGACAGAAACTTGGGAAGTTTGGCTGGGCTGTGTTCGTGCTCTCTGTTGCTTTGTTCTTGAGCGATCTTGTTGCATTCCTGTGAGATCTTTGTGAGTGTTCCTTCTTGTGTGATCTCCTGTACTCAAGTTCCATCATCCGTGAGATCTGTGGAGAGGTTTCTCCACCGAGAAGGAGACTCTATCATATCCGGTGTTCACCGGGGCTTGATCTGCCGACAATCAAGGGATCGCCCACCTTACGTGCACGCCAAGGAGTAGGGGCAAGTTATCCCCGAACCTTGTATATCAAGGTGTTAGCGTCGGTTTGCTTTCCTTTGCTTTGGGTTGTTGTGTTTAGTTTTCTGTTTCTGCATTTGCTTCGGCTGCCTAACTCTGAAGTGCAGAATAGATTTGAAAAGATCAAAAGTTTTGTGTCTAAGTCCAAGAGATTGGCTATATTCACCCCCCCCCCCCCTCTCTAGCCATCCGAGTTCCAACATATAACAGTTAGTAAGTAGCTAACTGGGTTAGATAGGACCCTAAAAGAAACTGATTTGGTTTAGTTCATATCCTGAATTGGCTCAGTACAGCAAATTATGAAATTTATTTTTTATCCAATTCAGTTATTCTATTTTTTTTTTTAATCAAAGAAAAGAATCTTATTCCAAGAAGAGGAAACAAATCATATTAGAAGGGGGACCAAACCTAACCTTCTAATATGAGATTACAAGATAAAACAAAAACTAATTTTCCTTAATTTTACAATTAAGGAAACGAGAAAAATATTGGCTAGAAATATTTTTATACAACACAGCCAGCCATCATATATTGATTATATCCCTAAAACAAGGTCCTCTGGAAATTCATATCCATTTTGATGTTAACTCCATAAAATTCTGAGCATTAGCAGTTGAGCCCTGTTAAAACATAAGACTTTATGCCAAAGGGAAGCCTCCGAATTCCATATCACATATGCCGTTTTTGAAAACCAATATCACATCCTTTACCAGTCAAAAATCTGGCAAACTATATAGCATTCAGATTCAGCCGGGGGGTAATTTCCGTATGATCAGTCTTCACCGAGCAGCCTACAACCTTCAGTATGGACATAATCTTTTTTGCTCTGCATTGTATCTATGCAAGCAGACGAAAACCTTTTGCCCATCAGACAATCCATCTGAAACTTTTGAAAACTCCATCTGAGGATTTGATCTGAGTAAACACTATTTTCCCCCACATCTGAAGATATATCAATTACCTCAGGAAAACATTAAGTCCAAAGGATCCATCAGAAAGCCATCAAATTATAACAGATTTTCATAAAATTTATCAGAGAACATCAGACCATAATATCATAAATTCAACTATCAGAAAACCATCTCAGAGACTCAATAGAAACCCACAAATATATCTTTCAAAATCTGTTATCATTCTGATACGATATTGCATATAAAGCATAAACATAGCACATAAGTTTATCCCAAAAATTCCAGATACCAATGAATCAAAGTATATCAGAATTTCATAGACTTGTATCAGAAGGTTCAAATTATATCTGAAGGTTCAAATTCAAATTTTGTTTCAGAATTTCAGTAAAAACTCTTTCAGTTATAACCCTCAATCCTGTTATCATTCTCCAAAATTTTTTCAGACTCTTTCAGAAATCCATTTAATCAAAATATAATCATTAGAGCATAAGAAGCCAAAGAGAAGGGATGATCCTTTTGATTAAAGAACCCTTCATTGCTAAAATAAACTCCTTCAGCAGAAAATCCACAAGACAGGCAGCTATAACAGTTTATATGAACATTTAAAAATTTGACAATAGTAGGAAAACCAGAAGACCAGAAAAATTATACCAAAATATCAGAAAGACCAAAGAATAATTGATCTTTCTGAGCACAGATAGATAGAAATTGTCCATCAGGTCTGTATTTCAGAATGCCCACTAGACTCTGCTTTCTACACTGCAACATTAAAACCAATCAGAGCAACCAGAGAAAAACAGAGCAGAATGACCACCAGAATTAAATTTCCAAAAGAATCTATAATATTTTCCGGTTCACTCTGATGTAAGGGATGCCCAACCTGTCAAGCTTACATATGCCATGCAGTTCTCTTACCATGTCATTCTTCAATAACACTTTTTCTCCTTGTACATTAAAGGCTTGGTTAGCCAAGAAATCAGCGGCGGCGTTAGCTTCTCTATACACATGAGAGCAAATTACATGATGTTTCTCCACCAATATTCTAATTCTTGAAATTAAATTCCTATACTCCCAACACATAGCCGAAGATTGTAAAATTTTTAACGAAACCAAGGAATCTGATTCTAACCAAACCGGGAGAAAATTACAAGCTACACATAATTCAATACCTGCTTGTATAGCAAAAAGCTCAGCCTTAACATTAGATGAGAAGCCCAAGGTACCATATTTTGCCATAATAAAGTCACCTGCGTGGTTTCTAATTATAACACCATAAGAAGAAAGACCAGGATTCCCTCGGGAACATCCATCAGTGTTTAATTTGTAGCATCCTATCTTAGGCTTCTTCCAATGCACCATCGTTATTGTGGTTCTAATTATGTTGTTAACTGTTAATCCCCAACTTCTAGCCACAGATGTGTACCCCTTCCAATGTGTTCCTTTAATGTTACCAGAGTGTCCCCCAAGCAAACAGTACTGAATTATATTGCTTGTAATTTTATGAGCTTTTTGTTTTAACCCTTTGTGTTTAGCCTCATTCCTAGCTAACCATAGAAACCATAGAATAAGGAATGACATAACCTCTCTAACATGACCTCCCAGCAACCATTTCAAACCTAATTTCCAATCTTCTAAATTAGATGATCGATGAACATCAAAAATTCTTGCAAAATAGGACCAAACTTCTTTAGCAATTGGGCCATCAAAAAACAAATGTTCCCAAGTTTCTATGTGATCACAACAGAGGCATTTAGATGCAAGAGCAATACCACGGTTTTGTAATATATCATCAACTGGAAGCTTCCTTTTTAAGAAGCGCCAAGCAAAAATTGAGATATTAGGCCTTAACAGGTCATTCCAAATAGCATAATTAATATAAGAAACAGAGCTTGTCTGTCTAACCTTGTCCCAAGCTGATTTCAACCTGAATTCACCGTTTGTAGCAGGTTTCCAGATTATTCGGTCTGGTATATTCTGTTGCAAAGAATATTCTTCAATTTCAGCCTTTAAATCCTCCGGAAGGACGTCCATAGCTTTATTATTCTTCCAATTTGAATTCTCAAGAATATCTACAACTTGCAAGTCTTTATTTTCAATAAGCATACCTTGATTAAAAAGAGGACCTCCATCAAGCCAAGTATCATACCAGAAGTTTATTTTACCATTTCCCAATATCCATCCAATGTTCTGTTCTGCTAAGCATCGAACTTTAATTAATCTGCGCCAAGTAAATGAAGCCTTGCCTTTTAAGCTCACCTCAACCGGATGACCGGATCCACAATATAACTTGGATAAAAATTTAGCCCAAAGTGTGTTTTGCTCTCTAAAACGGAACCATAGTTTAATGGTCATTGCCAAACTAAAATCAGTAAGCTTTCTAATCCCCAAACCAACCTCAAACTTCTGTGTGCAGATATTATTCCAAGACACCCAATGAGTTTTCCTATTAATATCAGTCGATCCCCAAAAAAATTTTGCAAAAAACATTTCCAAGTTATGTAGGACAGAAAAAGGAGGGAGGAGAACTTGCAGTAAAAATAAAGGCATTGAAATGAGCACACTCTGAATTAAGCAAAGGCGACCCCCATATGACAAATTTGATAAATTCCAACCCAAGAGTCTATTCCTTATCTTCTCTAACATAGGATGAAAATAAGCAGATTTTCTATGCCCAGTAAATAATGGAATGCCTAAGTATTTCAAAGGCCATACACCCTCCAAAAATCCAGTAGCCATAAGGATCAATCTTTTACGAGATTCCGGAATTCTTCTTGACAAATAAATCAGACTTTTACCTGCATTAACTGCTTGTCCAGAGTTTTTCTCATAGTCATCTAGAAAGGCTTTGACTTTTTTAACACATTTGATTGACCCATTCAGGAATACCATTACATCATCAGCATATGCTAGATGAGAAATTCTCAAGGAACAACCTGAAACAAAACTCAAAGAGGGATTATTGATAAAAAGTTTCTCTAAACCTCTGGATAGAAACTCTGAGGCAATAATGAATAAGAAAGGCGAAATTGGATCCCCTTGTCTTAAACCTCTTTTTGATTGGAAAAAGCCTGCCATTTGTCCATTTTATACGAATAGAAAACCAAACCATTGAAATACATCTTCGAATGCAAGCAATAAATTTTTCAGAAAACCCAAAAGCTGCTAAAATTTTAAAAAGAAAACTCCACTGGACCCTGTCAAAGGCTTTAGCCATATCAAGTTTCATAATCATATTTCCTCCTCTAACATGATAATTCAGCTTATGTGTCAATTCCTGAGCTAATAGTATATTATCAGATATTAATCTGCCTTCAACAAATCCACTCTGAAAAGGGGATATGATTTTATTCAGTAATTTTTTCAACCTATTTGCCAATAATTTTGATATTATTTTATAGGACACATTACATAAACTGATAGGCCGAAAATCTTGCCATGCTTGAGCATTCTCAATTTTAGGAATTAGTACAATGGTTGTAGCAGCCATACCTTTTGGGATCATCCCACCTGAGAAAAAATCAATCACAGCTTGATAAACATCTTTTTGGATGAGATCCCAACAAGAAATATAAAATGCTACTGAAAAACCATCTGGTCCAGCCACACTATTTTGATCCATTTCCCATACTGACTGTTTTATTTCTTCTAGAGAAGGTAGGCTTGTAAGTGTGTCATTATCCTCCATAGAGATCAGCTCAGGAATGCAACTTAGATCCAATTCCGAATCATTGAAAGACTCACCTGTCAACAAATGCTCAAAATATGCGACTGCAGAATCTCTAATTAGATCAGATTTTTCCAAACACTCACCATTATCCCATATCCTGAAAATTCTGTTAGTAAACCTTCTTTTCTTCACCATGTTGTGGAAAAATTTTGTGTTTCTATCTCCATCAGACATCCATTTAACCGCAGCTTTTTGTCTCCAAAAATCCTCTTCCATCTGAAGGGTTTTAAATAGAAGTGCTTGAAGTTTATTTTTGATCATTCTGTTCTCCTCCGACGGATTATTCTCAAACTTGATCTCGGCATCACTGAATTGTTTATCCACCTTCCTAACATTATCATGTATATTACCAAATATCTCCTTATTCCACCACTTCAAATGACTTTTCAACCTTTTCAGTTTAAACTGCAGCTTTGACATACCATAACTATCACATGGCAGATTCCAATTCAGCATCACAGTTTGTTTGAAACCTTGATGTCTTATCCACATATTCTGAAATCTGAAAGAAGCAACTACCTGCTCAAACATTGGAAAAGAAATCAGCAATGGGCAATGATCAGAAGCTGCCCTATTCAAATGCTCTATTTTCACCGAAAATCTATGCCCCTGCGAAGAATCTAAAAACAAAACTCTGTCCAATCTCTTCCAAATCCTGTTGTTTGTCCAGGTAAAACAGTCCCCTACAAATCCAGCATCAACCAGCCCAGTAATCATCATGAAATTATTGAAATCCTCCATCGCACCTCCATTTGTGACAGCACCTGTAGACTGTTCTGTATCTTTTGCAATAATATTAAAATCGCCACCGACCAGCCAAAAAGAAGCATCATTAGACGGTTTGATAAGCTCTAAT
>JAGFNQ010002232.1:0-21445 GCA_024364735.1 Boesenbergia rotunda
TATACATATAAAATGTCACGTCATGTCACGTCATTCATTATGATTTTTACTCTCCCTGTCATTGCTCTAATAATAAATGGGAATTAGCGATCCAACAACGGTAATATTTTTCTATATAACGGGCAAGTTTGACGTGTACATGTAAAATGTCACGTCATGCCGCATCATTTATTATGATTTTTACTCTTCCTGTCATTGCTCTAATAATAAATTGGAATTAGCGATCCAACAACGGTAATATTTTTCTATATAACGGGCAAGTTCGACAGGCACTAGATTTCCCCTTCCCTCTATTTCCTCCGTTGGCTAGTGAATGGTGGTGGTTGTGGTGGTGGCTGCCATACTCCGCACCATATCTGCTTCTTTGTCGCTGCTGCTTACGGTGACTCCGAGAAGTCATTTCTCGGGCACTGTTTTTGCTCCGCCGCTAAAATCTAGAAGAAGAGGAAGAAGAAGCTTCGCAGGCATTTCAACGAACATCTTATGGGCACTCTGGTTTCTTCGGGCTCATCCTGCCTTGTACGGCTCGCCGTTCACCTTTTGCTGTTGATGTTCCAAGGAGGTGACGGTTTGAGAGGATTGGTTCGCCATTTGTGGACAAAATGAGATTTTGTTTGTTTATTTTTAATGTTTTTGGGTGGATGATTTTGCAGCGGAGGCGAGCACATTCACGTTTGTGAACAAGTGCGGGGAAACTGTTTGGCCTGGGATCTTGTCCAACGCCGGCAGCCCGGCGCTGGAGTCCACCGGTTTCGAGCTCCCTGCAGCATCTTCCCGCGCCTTTCAACCGCCCACGGGGTGGTCTGGGCGGTTCTGGGCGCGGACCGGCTGCTCCGCTGCCGCCTCCGGTGGCGCCTGGTCCTGCGCCACCGGCGACTGCGGGTCCGGCCAGGTGGAGTGCAACGGCGCGGGCGCGGCCCCGCCCGCGACACTCGCCGAGTTCACCCTCGCGCCCTCTTCCGCCGGGCAGGACTTTTACGACGTCAGCCTCGTGGACGGCTACAACCTCCCGATGGTGGTGGAAGCCAGCGGCACCCCCGGCGCCGGGGGGTCCTGCGCCGCCGCCGGGTGCGTGGCGGACCTCAATCGAATGTGCCCGGCCGAGCTACGAATCGCCGAGGGCGAAGCGTGCCGGAGCGCATGCGAGGCATTCGGTTCGCCGGAGTTCTGCTGCAGCGGCGCTTACGCCAGCCCCGCTACCTGCCGCCCGTCGACCTACTCCCAAATGTTCAAATCGGCGTGTCCTAAATCCTACAGCTACGCCTTCGACGATCCAACTTCAACCTTCACCTGCGCCGGCGGCGCCGACTACACCATCACGTTCTGCCCAGGATCCGCCCCTAGGTAGTATCAAAATCCCCCATTTCCATTACCATCCATCTCAAAATCGAATTTTGTGATAAAAAAATCTGAAATTTTTAATCGCTCCGCGACCACGCAGCCAGAAATCATCGAGAGATTCCTCGACAAGCTCGACAACGACGGCGTCTTCAACGTACTCAGGGACCGGTGGTGGGCTGACGCTGGAAGACGACTCTTGGCTTGCAAGCTTGGCCACAGGCGACGCAACCACCGCAAGAGGGCCCGTCCCTTTCTTGTACTCATTCATTGCCGCCATGGCATTGGCTTGTACACTACTGCAATAGCATAATGTAAATTTGCTTAATTATTCAGTTGCCCTGTTCTCTCTCTGTCAAAGTTTGTCCTAAAACATAGCCGGTGGTGGTGGTGGTGGTGGTGGTGGACTGGTGGTGGTGGTGGACTTTCCAAAATGGAATTTTGTAAATAAAAATTAGATGAAGGGAAGAAAAATTAAAAAAAAAAAAGTGGAGACGAGAAAGATTCGCATTGGATTCCTGTGTTTTTAAAGCTGGTGCCACGGTTGTCGAGGAGATGAGATTGACCACATGCAGGGAATGCGCTGCAAATAACAGCCGGTGCCATGAAATGAAAGCACGCTCGGTTGCGGGCAACTGGTCGTCGATTCTTTTCAGGCAGTGGGGAAGCAGTGATGAGTGATTTGGTTGCTTTAATGGAGGATAATCTGTGACTGCTCTGATGGTCCAACTTTTTTGATAGGCGTGATGGGTGGAACAATGAACAGATGGGCCCACTGGGGCATTAGTGTGCGGATAACTGATATCATGGTCTACGTGTGAACTTGGTAGATGAGTTCGACAGTAAATCTAAAAAAAGTATCTGTCCTGTTCTCCTGTAATGGCGAACAAGATGATCGAACATGATCGATGAATATTTTAGAAGAATGATGTATCAATCGAAATCGTTGCAATTACAATTTCGTCGGATTCAACGGTGAATCCGACAAGATCGTAATTACAGTTACCCCGATGGGTTCACTGTATCCCAGAGTATAATTTTATTCAGGGCGACAGCTGGATGTCACTAATAGTATCCGATCGATGATCGAATGACTCACTGGCTGTCATCGTGGAGCGAGACAGGAAATTTCTGGAAACAGAGGATCTGCCCTCGTAAATACTGGGTAACTTTAAAGGTAAAAAACTTAAAAAAGCCACCACTAATTATTATAATTATAAAAACAACGCTTTTTTTAGAAAAGGGGTTGCGTAATGTATTAAAATAAATTATTTTTTAAAATTAAATAATTTAGCTAAAATTGTTACAATAATTACTAAATAAATACTCGTAATACTTTGAACTTTTAATTATTTATATCTCGTCTTGCAAACTGATTAATAGTGAATTAATCAATAAGTCTATATGAAAAATGAAAATTTTCAAATGATCACTAAACTAAATTAAAAAGTATTCATACACTCATCTAAATAGTCAAACATTTTAAAATATGGAGGAGTCTATCTTTCATAAAAAATTTTCTGTTACTTATGAGGATAAATTAGGAATTATTGGTCAAGTTCTTAAATTTATCATCTCATTAGAAAAAGTTATCCCTATAATATATGATAATTGAAATTGAATCTTAAATATGTTATTAATCACTTGCCTACGGGCACACTGATTTGATTAAATTAAAATAATTTAAATTAAGTTTGGATAAATTTCACATTTTTTTATAAAAAATATTCTTTATTAAAATTTAAATCGATTTATTTTAATAAATTATCATTCTAATTATTAAAAAAATTATTTTTATAAAATTTAATATTTAAAAATACTCTTTCAATTAATATCTTTAACAAATTATAATAAGAGTTGGATTACATCTAACAAATTAATAATGAACCAAGCTCAAGATTGAAAAAAATTCAAGTTAAGCTTTAGCTTGAACAATTTGGAAGTATTTGGGAGAGCTTTTGCTTATTTAAAAATACTTCTTATATAGATTATTTTGAAATTAGTTAGAAATAAAATATGGAGTATTTGAAAATATAAGCTAAAAGTTAATATAAGATAAAGTTTGAATATTTAATGAATAATTATTTTAAGTTTAATTTTTAATTAAAGGATTAAAATATCCTTGAATTATATAAATTAGTTTATTTTAATTATCTAAATATAGTTTTGATATACCATTAATAATGTGTTTATATAATTATTATTATATTTTGAATATTGTATCAAAATTATTTTTTTATATAATTTTTTAAAAATATATATATAATTAATAAAATATAAATATAAAAAGACAAAATTTACATATTGACATATATATAAATATAAATAATTCTAGAAATATAAGTTACATAAAAATACAAAATTTATTTAAAAATAAATACTTATAATAAAGTATAATTGAAAATATCATAAATGTCAAAAATATGATGGTCATTATTAAGGATATAAATATTAAGTTTTAATTTTCAATCATAAAAAAATAAAAGTAAGAAAAATATTAAATTCTTGCCACTCAAAATGTTTCCATGAAATTAAAATTTAAAAAGCCCTTAGTAGAAATTTTACCAAATACTTTCTTAATCTAATTACTTTTAATCTCGATTTGATTTATGTTTATCAAATAAACTTAAATAACATATATTTTAACTACAATTATCTTATCAAATAAATTTAATCATCAACAAAAATTTAATTCAACTTACTGGTTTACTGACCTATAGATAATGTCACAGCTAAAGATTATGCAGAGCAGTGGGCAATACAAAGGAGCATAGAAGTTGATAATGTGCGCGGCCTGAATTTATACAAAGTGGTAAATGACGTTTCGTTTATCTCAGGACTCCATTAATTCATTCTAAGATCAACACGAAAGACGTAAATCACGACGGTTATTCGTTCGGATATTGTGGCTAACTCATGAAAAAGACGAACATACTGACTTTGTCAAATTTTAATCCTAGACCTTTGATATGACTACAAATGGTAGATCTGGTGAGGTGAAAGACAAGAACAAATGAATTAATGACGAAGAAGACAAAACAAAAAGGGAGCTGGGGCACCGTGCAGTACTAAAGACAAGGATGTTTTTCATATTATGTGAGTCGAATCTTATGGATATTTTAAAATGCATCATTATTTATGCTTTCTCAATTTACTTAATAGTCAGTTTACGAGCTTGGATCGTCGATCTCTAAGATTAGTCGGACCCAAAACTCATATACGAATTTAAAAAAAAATAACAAAAAAACAAAAGGAGGAAGAAGAAATAATTAAATATGAGAATAAGATAGAGGAGGAACACTGAAATGAAACGAAGAGAATGGAAATGGTGAAAAAATTAATAGAAAATGATAAAATCAAATCTGCAATTTTGTGATTTGAAAGAGATATTAAGAATTAAAAGGAGTATTGTTGTCACATTTCTCTTCGCCTATGTAAAAGGTCTAAGGGTCAATTTTTTTATAAAGAAAATATTCTTTTTATTTTATTATTATCTACATACTTTTTTTTTTGGTAATCGAAAACTTTTTTGAAAAATATAATTATTTTTTTTAAATTACTTATTATCCATAAATTCATATGTTATTTATTAACAAAAATAATTCTTTTAAAATTTAACTTGTTTACAAAGTAATTTATTTCACTATAAGAAATTTATTTCACAAATTTTTTAATTGCCAACATCAGTTAGCGATGAAATTAATTTCCATAGCTAATATTAGCGCTAATATTAGTGATAGAATCAAATGTCCATCACTAGAATTAGTGATGGAAAAAATTATTCCTTCGTTAATTTTGCGTCGAAAATTTTTATCAATGGAAATAAATTTTCCGTTGCTACTTTAAGATGGAAATAAAATTTCATTACTAATTTTGATTAAAATTTTTAGAGCTTCTCCCTGAATTGAGATATTTCAAACCATTTACATTTAAAATACTCATTAATACACAATATATTCAAAAACAACATTAAACAGGTCCTCAAGGCATAATTGAGATGGTAATTATTTTAGAAGGAGTCGACGATGATGACTAGGCACCGAGGTTCTGCCCACGTGGAAGATGATAGGAGGGAAGGAACTCTGCGCCATGCGAGATCAACATGAGCGTTAGGGGAATACGTCGGAAGTTGTCCGGCGGAGCCCACTCCGACGCTCAAGTCAGTACCTCGATAGAGAAAGGTGTAAGACAAAAAAGAAAATATGAGTCGTAGAGAGTACGTCCCATTTTACCGGAGGAGTTGGAGTATCTTTTATACCTGCAGCAGGGTCAATTTTTTTATAAAGAAAATATTTTTTTATTTTATTATTATCTACATACTGTTTTTTTTGGTAATCAAATACTTTTTTGAAAAATATAATTATTTTTTTAAAAAAATTACTTCTTATCCATAAATTCATGTTATTTATTATCAAAAATATTTCTTTGAAAATTCAACTTGTTTACAAAGTAATTTATTTCACTATAAGGAAAATGACAATTAAGAATCGAAAACTACAGTCACAAATTTTTTAATTGCCAATATCAGTTAGCGATGAAATTTAATTTCCATCGCTAATATTAGTGACAGAATCAAATGTCCGTCATTAGAATTAGTGATGGAAAAAATTATTCCATCACTAATTTAGCGGCGAAAAATTTTATCAATGGAAATAAATTTTCCGTTGCTAATTTAAGACAGAAATAAAATTTCATTACTAATTTTGATTAAAATTTTTAGAGCTTCTCCCTGAATTAGAGATATTTCAAACCATTTACATTTAAAATACTCATTGATACACAATATATTCAAAAACAACATTAAACAGGTCCTCAAGACATAGTTGAGATGGTAACTGTTCCGGAAGAAGTCGACAACGATGACCAGACATCGGGGTTCTGCCCACGTGGAAGATGACAGGAGGGAAGGAACTCTGCGCCCTGCGAGATCAACACGAGTGTTAGGGGAACACGCCGGAAGTTATCCGGCAGCCCACTCCGACGCTCAAGTCAGTACCTCGATAGAGAAAGGTGTAAGACAAGAAAGAAAGTATGAGTCATAGAGAGTGCGTCCCCCTTTACCGGAGGGGTTGGAGTATCTTTTATACCTGCAGCAGTGGTCGTACATGTCTCCACCATCTTCACCACGTTCCCTCCATCTTCGGTTCTAGGATCACCTTTGTGACGGTCGTCGTAGTCATTAAATCTAGTCCGTTGTAAGGATGAGGACGATAATGGCCGTGGATTACGGGTCATGACCCTCCCGTGATTATTGATGATCCTTATCCAACGGAACCACAAATAGGGGGTTCGTTATTCGAGGTCGAAGGAGGATTGGGCTCCCCATCCCCGAGGTGATCTCGGGGTCTTCTTGCCTAGGTGACCGGCGGGTGCTCCACTTCCCGAGGCGGTCTCGAGCCCCGACTTCCCGGGGTGATCCTGGGAAGGGGTTTTTCGATTTGCTCTTCCAGGGTATGTGTTCCGAGGGGAGTCCGAGGGCTGACAAAGAGTAACTCCTACTCTTCTCGTCGTGCCACGCAGCTTCTTCATTCCCCGTGTCCGCCACGGGCTATTCAACCCTATCACAAGTCCCTCCCTTCAAGTCTGATAGAAGAAAGTGTGGCTGACTGATCGGACTAATGTTGTGATGAAGAAGCTGGGTCTAAGTGGTCTCTTCGTCTTCTACGACTTCATTGGCGGCCTTTGAGGCCCCAAGATACAGCCTATGCCACCCCGGACTGCGGGGTGATTTTTTGAATATGTTCCGTATTCCCACAAATTATGTTGTGGTGCTTCGATGGCTACATCGGGCCCTTTATAAATACCTGGGGCCTTACAATGGCAATCCAGTCGTCTCCGAATGCAATCTCGCCACGTGGTCCCTCCCCCTGGGTGTGGTGAACTCTTATCGATGTTTGCCGCGGGCCATACGAAGCGACAACAATAAGAGCTAGCGGCTCCTCGGGAGGAGAAATCAGCGCCCTTGACGTGCCGCTCCCTCATTGGTTATAGTAGTGCGGCTTCTCCCTATAAAAGCGGGTGCAATCGCCGCCCTGCAATCTCCTTGCCATATCTATCTTCAAGTGTCCTCCTTCTCTGGTCATTCTTCTTGTCGTCGCGCCCCTTTTACAAGGGTAAGTCTCCTTCTGTTTTTACCTCCCCCATTTCCCTGAGTCCGATGGAGAAGAAGAAGAAAACCCTAGGCGATGACGAGCTCTCCCTGAAAGAATTAGGATTCCCTACGGAATGGTACAATTCCATCTCTTCCCGGATTAGGTTGGAATCCCTCCAGGTCGCCCGCTAGAAGTATGGTATCCCAAGAGACTGGGAGGTAAGAGTTCCTGCCCCAGGTCATCCACCTATAACAACCAGTAAAGATTTTTATACTTTCTTCTCGGGGTAGGTGGAGTTAGGGCTTCGCTTCCCTATCTCGCCCTTTTACATGAATGTGAGTAAATACTTTGGTATTCCTCTACAACAGATGGCCCCAAATGGCTTTGCCCAGATGGGTGGAGCTGTTGTAGTCTTCAATCTTTTCGACATCCCCCTAACCCCCCGATTTTTCCATTTCTTCTTTGTTCTTGTCGGGTCCCGGGGGGCATTTAGCTTTACTGCTCGTTCCGGCCATAGGTTCTTGGGGGGTCTTCTTCACACAAGGGGTGGAAGGAACGGTTATTCTATATCCAGCTTCCCGAGCGTTCTTTTAGTTCTATCCACTAGACAACCAGTTTACCCCCAGTCCCCGATCTCGGCAATTTCTAGCAGGACGAGGGATATCAGAGGGCTAGGGGTATCCTGGCCGGGATGGAGTTCCACGGGCTCCAACTGGTGCAATGCAAGGAGCTCCTTTATCGGGCTGAGCTTAGCCCGAGAGTCACACGCTTTAGCTTTAATCTTCGTAAGTTACTTTTTTGTCTGGTACGCTTCCTAGTTAATACTGACTGATGCCTTTTTATCTCTATTTTGTAGGTGACGTCATGTTCTCCCGAGTGATGAACCAACTCCTGAAGTGGGACCAGGCCAACGAACAGGCGCTGGTCCCAGGTACAACCTCTTCTGTTCCTGCAGGAATCTCCCCTGAGGATTGTAAGGGAGTGAATGAGCCCTCCGCAGACCGAGTCGCCCCCGAGGCCCCCCGAGATATTGGAGCATCAGAGTTGCCAACGGACCTCGAAGGGGGTTCAACTGTTTCTACTACCGAGGCCCTAGAGGGAGAAGTTGCACCCCCTCCATCTATTGCACATTCAAAGACCCACACGCCCGAGAAGAGGCGGCGGGAGCGTCTATCTCGGAGGGATCACCCCTTGAAGAGGTTGAAGAAGGGCCTATCCTCAGAGTTGTTGCGCTCGGCTGCCCTCGAGGACGCGGCCCCACGGTCTCCGAGAGTTCGAGAGGGCTCTTCTTCCTCCGCCATTGAGGCCACTACTCCCATCATCGATGCCCTGCCACCCCGGTCGGCCCTCCGGCTGCTCCTCGCGGCAAGGAGGCGTCCAAAGACCTGCCCAGCTCCCACCGGAAGGCCCCCATGGCAAAGAAGAAGGTGACAAGCCGTTCCCAATCCATCCAGATAAAGGGAATCGCTTCTGAGGATTCGCCGAGGGCTTCAAGTTCAGAAGAAGATGTTCTCAACCCAAGAGACGTTCCCAGTCAGTCATGGCCCCCTGCTGAGAGAATCCATCCTCCTCCCGTTCTACCGTGGCGGGCAGTTGATCAGCTCAATACCTAGGCCTATTACATCAGTCTCTATTGACGGTGAGTATTTTGGCACACTTCCTGTTTCAGTGCCTTTTGCATTGACTATCTCTGCTTTGCTGGCAGGTTGCCTCTAATTGTTCCGCTACGAGCCGTCTGTTATGCTCCGCGGGGGGGGGGGGGGGGTGGGGGTCACGGAAGACCTCCTTCAGCGAGTAGCGATAGCCGAGGCAGAGGCGGGTCGGGCCCGCGAGGCCGACCTTCTGCAGTTGGAGGTGAGTCAAGCGCTCCGGGCGAAGATCGAGCACTATCTCAATACTCTGTTAGCATATAAAGATACTATACACAACTATCAAGTCCGAGAATGCCTTGGGTTCGAGAAGAGTCAAGCCTTGGTCGAGGACATGCAGAAGCTATCCCAGGAGCATGAGCAGCTCCAGGCTCAAACGACGGAGTTGTCCAATGAAATCCAACTCCTGGAGTCTTCAAAGAAAGCTCTGGAGGCTCAACACGAGGCACGAGAACGTCTGCTGACTATGCAAGAGTATGATCTAGAGTCATCAGCCGCTTATGCAGATGACCTTCAGGAGAAGGTTACTCAAGCCGAGGCTCAAGCTTCAGCCGTTGCCAAGAAGCTCTAGGAAATGCAGGAGGCTCAGGATTGTTTGCTCCATGAGGTGGCGATGTTGAAGACCGCCAAGAGGGAGGTTGAGGCCCAGTTACAGTAGCAGCAGAGTGAGCACGCAACCCAACTATCTAGGGCCGAGGCAGAGTTCAAAGTTAAATTCCTGTAATCGGAAGAGTACGCCGAGGTTGTAGCCGTGCAGGCATTGAAGTGCCTCAAACAAGGCTTCCATGGCGCTATCTGTCAGTTGGAAAAGGATCAGCTACTGAAACCAGGTTCAGACTTGAGCACTATCACTGTCCAACGGGTCTGGGACGACCTTCCTCTTGAAGAGTAGAATCTATAGAAACCTTCCTGACGCGGGGCACGGGCTCCTCGACCACTTCTTGTCTGTTGCATTTTCTTCTATTTCAAATTCTCTCCGGTAGTAATCCTTTCAGCCCTGGCTGTCAACATTAAAAGACTTTTTATATTTTTAGTAACATCTTGTTCCCTCTCGAATGATCAGTTTCTGATCGGATCTGCGTAGCACCTAGGCTCAACCTACTCACTAAGAGACAGTGAGGTTTTACGGCTCTTGACCGGACGCGTACATCACCGAGGCCAAGCCTACTCACCGAGAGGCAGTAGGGTTTGGTAGCTCTTGGCCGGGCATGTGCAGCATCGAGGCCAAGCCTACTCACCGAGAGACAGTAGGATTTGTGCAGCTCTTGGCCGGGCATGTGCAGCGTGTTGGTGCAATCTTGGTTAGGTCAAGGTTGACCTAGTTTGACAAAGCTCAGGTGAGCTTGAGTCTGGTAAGCTCGGGTGAGCTTGAGGTCGTATGATTCGATGTTTGATAATGATGTTTGAGTGGTCATGATGTGTGAGTCAAGTGGGTCAAGATTGACTGGAGGCTTGACATGGCAAAAGACCTAGTGGGACTAGGTGAAGTCCAAGTAGATCGGGGAGATCGTACGCTGGCATGGCAAAAGACCTAGTGGGACTAGGTGAAGTCCAGGTAGATCGGGGAGATCGTATGCTGGCATGACAAAAGACCTAGTGGGACTAGGTGAAGTCCAGGTAGATCGGGGAGATCATACGTTGGCATGGCAAAAGACCTAGTGGGACTAGGTGAAGTCCAAGTGGATCGGGGAGATCGCACGCTGGCATGGGAAAATACCTAGTGGGACTAGGTGAAGTCCAGGTGGATCGGGGAGATCGCACGCTGGCAAGGTGGAAGTCTACTGAGAGACTAGACCTAACTTGAGGGTCAGGCAAATCTGGTTGGGAACCAGGTTAAGTCCGAGCTGGGAGCTAGGCAGTAGAAATCCAGGTTGGTCAAAGGGGTTGACAGGACACTTGGTATGGGATCCTAGACTTGTGAAAACAAGTTAGGTTGGACTCAATCGATTGGGTAATCAATTGAGTGAATCGATCAACTGATCGATTAGGGCAGTTTGCGCGAGAGGACAGAAGGGCACTGAATCGATTGGGTTATCAATTCAGGGTATCGGTAATCGATTACAGCAGTTTGCGCGAGAGAACAGAAGAGTCCGGAATCGATTGGGTAATCGATTCAGGACACTCGTAATCGATTGGCTAATCGATTACGGTTCGAAAACTAGCCGTTGAATAGCTAAATCCTACGTGGTAATCGATTGGGTAATCGATTCAGAAACCCTAGGCGTCGGGTATAAGGTCTTTCACGCAGGTTTGAAGCGAAACTCTTCTTCCTCCTTCTACGCCATCTCAAGAGAAGCTTTGAGGCTTAGTGTTGCTGCACTTCTAAAGTTCTAGAGGCGTTCACAAGCTTGAAGATAGCAAGAAAAGCAAAGCTTGAGTGCATCATTGTAAATCTTATAAGATTTCATTTTGTATTTGCTTGATTCTTGTTGTATCTTTGTGAAAGCTTGTAAGAGGTTTCTCCACCTCAAGAAGGAGATCTTTCATAGTACATGAGAGAGTGAGGAGAGTGGATCCTTGGATTAGTCACCCGGCCGGGGTGGATACCAAGTAAAATCCGATGTGTTAGCATTGCTTGAAGTCTTTCGCCGCGACAAATCATCTACAAGCAAATCGGAGCTAATCACCCCCCCTCTAGCTCGTCTACCGGTCCCAACAAGTGGTATCAGAGCGAGGTTGCTCTTCTTTGGACTCATCGCCAAGAGGGAAAGGGCTAGAGGAAGAAGAAGAAGTTGGAAGAAACCCTAATTTCAAGAGGCCATCATCAAGAGGGTTCAACTTCAAAAATGGAGTTTGGCTACGACACCCGGGCACCTCCACCATTCGACAAGGCAAATTTCAATCTTTGGAAGTCAAAGATTGAAAATTATTTCATGATGGAGATAGAGCAATGGTTTGCTCTAATGGAGGATTTTGAAGCTCCAACAAGCACCAAAGGAAAGCTCCTCAAGAAAAGCAAATGGAATGAGGAGCACATCAAGAGATGCGAGGCCAACGACAAAGTGACTAAGTTATTGGTCAATCTATTGCCAAGCACCATCTTAAAATTGGGGAATTTCAAGATGCCAAAGAGCTTTGGAGCAAATTGACAAGGCTTCATGAAGATCCCTCCACTGTACCAAATCAAGACAAATCCGAAGAGGGAGATTCATCAAGTGAAGAGGACTCGGAAGTTGTGAGATGCTCAACATCCGAGAAGGAAATTCAAGAAGCTTCTACTTGAAGAGGAGTAAAATTCGACATTGGCTCCGGAAAAAGAAGAAGTCTCCACCTCTAGGATTAAGGGGGAGCGAAGGTCATTGACTCCGGAAGAAGAAGAAGTATCCACTTCCGGATCAAGTGAAGAGTCATGCCACACCCCTACAAGCAAAGGTATAAAAATTTCAATTTGTAAAAATAAAGATCATATTATTTGCTTTGAGTGTAGGGAAAAAGGGCACTATAAGAGTATATGTCCCAAATTGGTCAAGAAGAAGGTGCTAGTGTCACCCAAGACCAAGGAAAAGCCAAAGGAGGTCGGCCCCGTGGTAAAGAAGGATAAGAAGCACATTGTGTGCTTCTCATGCAAGCAAAAGGGGCATTACCGAAATCAATGTCCAAAGGGGAAGGATCCGACCAAAATTAAAAGGAGGAGTTCAAATCAAAGGGGAGCCTCCAAGATTAAGCCTAAGGCACCATTAGGTAATGGTAATTATTTTCATCATGATAATATGCATGCTAGGGAAAACTTTTATCATTTTAATGCTATTTATCATGAACATAGGAGGCATGAAAAGCCTAAGGAAAACCATAGAGCTTTCCATGCTAGGACTACCACTTCAAAGGATAGGGAAAATATTAAATCATTTCATGGTAGACCTATCCAATCCAAGGTCATGAAGAATAATCACCAAGGCTATACTAGAAAACCAAGCCTTGAGGAGGTAATGATTGAAAATCAAGTTTTGAGGTCAAAACATGATAAATTAGAAAAATCCCTCAAAAGAATAGAAAATCTATTTAAGGGATCTAAGGATCAAAACCTAGATTTAGGAAATCAAGGACCCTCTAGGAGCAAGAAAGGTTTGGGGTACAAACCTAAAACTAAGGATGATGGTCCATCCTATCATAGAGTTCTATATAGGTATGGAACTCAATCTAGGTCTAGGAGTCAAGTCAAGGTCGCAAGGGAAGCCATCCCTAGAGTTGACCAAGACAAGACAAAGGTGACTAAGGCTTCGGAGAAGCCTAAAAAAGTCTTTAGAAAGGTATCAAGGGAAGTCATTCCTAGTGAATACCTAGAACACCCAAGGAGCACCAATAGATTTTGGGTTCCTAAGAGTGTGTTCGCCACACCCTAGATAGGTCTAGAGAGTGTCAACTCTAATTGGAAGGGTAGTTAACCCAACCTTGATGAAGTTGACACTTTGGGACGTTTTCAAGGAATTACTACCCTTGAAAATGAAGGATTCATTTATTTACTCTAGGAAGAGAAAATTTGTGCTAAGCTATACTTTTGAAAGATTAAACTTAATAAAGTTGGCACAACTAGGTTAGAATCCAAAGATAGGTCAAGTTGGGGAGTTTTGGCATTATCTTGGAAATTAGGGCAAATTTAGGATTATCAATGGCTTAGCGATGAGTTATTGATACTTAGATAGGAAATCTAGGTACTTTCTTTTTGCTATTATGCCATGTTTTGTATGCCCTATCACATGCCATGACATCATATTTCATCATTCATATTTATTATGAAAATATTACATGTCATGACATACATGCATCATCTAGTTATAATACTATTTAAATTCTCATATGATGCATGTCATAATCATAATCATGCATTTAGTCAATTTTATGGAAATTAAGGACACTGACATTAATCGGCATCCTAGGTGGATGATCAAAGTTTATAATGCCTAGGTAAAAATGCATAAACCCTTAGATTAGGGAGAACATGACTTTCACATCTCACTAAGACTATAAGGTGACTTGTGTGTGTTTTTGAGACACATTAGAACAAGTGAGATGTTAGGAAGATGAACAAAACTCAAGGTGTTGATTTATTTTCATCTTATTGAGTTTTTAGTATCATCAAAACATGAAGTTCCATGAACTCCAATCATTGGGAAAGCAAATGTACAAGTCATGTGCATTTAGCCCAAGGAACATGGTTGGATATTATTTTTGAAAAACATTTTAAAACTATCTTGGAAAACCTTGGTGAAGACTATCTTTTGATAGCACTCATCATTGATGAAATGGATACAAAACAATGAAAAACATTGAAGTATTTTAATGGTTTCCAATTTTGTGTCAATCTTTGACAAAGGAAGTTATTTTCATAGAAAATTATTTTTCCTTGATAGTATATGGTATAAATAATGTCTACACAAAATTTTAGGATTTTTGGAATTTTATAGAATTACTTAGGGGTTTCTGAAATTCGGTCTGAAATTGATTTCAGAATTCAGAAACTCCCAATCGATCAGGTGATCGATTGGAATCATAGCCAATCGATTGGTCAATCGATTGGTAGATCTTGTTGCGAGCACAGAAGCTCGCGTAATCGATCCATTGATCGATTACAGTCAGCCGTAATCGATCAGTTGATCGATTAAGGTTAGGGTAATCGATTGGTTCCCAACGCCAATCGATTGATGAGGCTGAAACTGTCTATTTTCAGTCCAATAACCCATTTTTGAGTAACCTAACAATCCCTAGCCCCTTGAAATACTTTTATAAGTATATTTGGGTAAATTTCATTGTGAAATCAAAAAGGGAAATGGTTTGGTGAACATTTAAGGGTTAGGGAGAGATTTTGATTCAAGTTTTGAATCTCTTAAATCTCATCACCTCAAGTTGAGATTTTCTAAAGGTTTAGAAACTCAAAAATCATTATTGGTGCAATGATAGAGGTTTAGTGCATGTTTTGAGGGGGAGGTCTTCCTTAAAGGCATGTGTTTAAATTTTCTTTTTGGGATAAGTGAATGAATGGAGATTGGGAATCTTCATGAGTGCTCAAGGTTGAGCATATGTTCATGAAAAGTATGGGATTTTCATTGGGTATACCTTTGACCATATAGACTCTCGGGGAGACTTTTGATGTGTGTCAAAGGGGGAGAAGATTGAAAGGCTAATAGCGATTGGTCTTTCTCAAACATATTGTCAAACATCAAAAAGAGGGAGATTGTTGGTGCAATCTTGGTTAGGTCAGGGTTGACCTAGTTTGACAAAGCTCAGGTGAGCTTGAGTCTGGTAAGCTCGGGTGAGCTTGAGGTCGTATGTTTCGATGTTTGATAATGATGTTTGAGTGGTCATGATGTGTGAGTCAAGTGGGTCAAGATTGACTGGAGGCTTGACATGGCAAAAGACCTAGTGGGCTAGGTGAAGTCCAGGTAGATCGGGGAGATCGTACGCTGGCATGACAAAAGACCTAGTGGGACTAGGTGAAGTCCAGGTAGATCGGGGAGATCGTACGCTGGCATGGGAAAAGACCTAGTGGGACTAGGTGAAGTCCAGGTGGATCGGGGAGATCACACGCTGGCATGGGAAAAGACCTAGTGGGACTAGGTGAAGTCCAGGTGGATCGGAGAGATCGCACGCTGGCAAGGTGAAAGTCTACCGAGAGACTAGACCTAACTTGAGGGTCAGGCAAATCTGGTTGGGAACCAGGTTAAGTCCGAGCTGGGAGCTAGGCAGTAGAAATCCAGGTTGGTCAAAGGGGTTGACAGGACACTTGGTATGAGATCCTAGACTTGTGAAAACAAGTTAGGTTGGACTAAATCGATTAGGTAATCGATTGAGTGAATCGATCAACTGATCGATTAGGGCAGTTTGCGCGAGAGGACAGAAGGGCACTGAATCGATTGGGTAATCAATTCAGGGTATCGGTAATCGATTGGGTAATCGATTACAACAGTTTGCGTGAGAGAACAGAAGAGTCCGAAATCGATTGGGTAATCGATTCTGGACACTCGTAATCGATTGGCTAATCGATTACGGTTCGAAAACTAGCCTTTGAATGGCTAAATCCTACGTGGTAATCGATTCAGAAACCCTAGGCGTCGGGTATAAGGTCTTTCACGCAGGTTTGAAGCGAAACTCTTCTTCCTCCTTCCACGCAATCTCAAGAGAAGCTTTGGGGCTTAGTGTTGCTGCACTTCCAAAGTTCTAGAGGTGTTCACAAGCTTGAAGATAGCAAAGAAAACAAAGCTTGAGTGCATCATTGTAAATATTGTAAGATTTCATTTTGTATTTGCTTGATTCTTGTTGTATCTTTGTGAAAGCTTGTAAGAGGTTTTTCCACCTCAAGAAGGAGATCTTTCATAGTGCATGAGAGAGTTAGGAGAGTGGATCCTTGGATTAATCACCCGGCCGGGGTGGATACCAAGTAAAATCCGATGTGTTAGCATTGCTTGAAGTCTTCCGCCGCGACAAATCATCTACAAGCAAATCGGAGCTAATCACCCCCCCTCTATCTCGTCTACCAGTCCCAACACAGCGCCGAGGCCAAGTCTACTCACCGAGAGGTAGTAGAGTTTTGCAGCTCTTGGCCGGGCATGTGCAGCGCCGAGGCCAAGCCTACTCACCGAGAGGAGCACCGAGGCTAAGCCTACTCACCAAGAGGCAGTAGCGTTTTGTAACTCTTGGCCGGGCATGTGCAGCACCAAGGCTAAGCCTACTCTCCGAGAGTCAGTTGGGTTTTACAGCTCTTTGTCGGGCATGTGCAACATCGAGGCCAAACCTACTCACCGAGAGACAGTAGGGTTTTGCAGCTCTTGGCCGGGCATGTGCAACATCGAGGCCAAGCCTACTCACCAAGAGGCAGTAGTGTTTTCTAGAGATAGGGATTCAACGCTTTCCTCGTATTATTCCTTTTGCCTTTTTGATTTATTGAACTGCCAGGTAGTGGAAATAAAGAATACAGCAGGTAAACGAACAATGCAATACCTCACAGGGTATGATAAGAGCGCAAATGGTTGGCGTGCCAGGGCCTTTTCAGTCTCTTGTCTTTGTTGTCCTCTAGATAATAGCTGCCTCCAATGAGCCTTTTGATGATAACGTATGGTCCGTCCCATTGCGGCTCCAGCTTCCCTAGGTCACCAACCGGTTTGATCCTTTTCCAGACTTTATCCCCAACTTCAAAGCTGCGAACGATCACCCGGCGGTTATAGGCTTGCTGCATTCTTCGTCGATATGCTTCCAACCGGTCCGCGGCTTTGTCCCGAACCTCCGAGATGAGGTATAGGTCAATCAATCATTCCTGATCGTTGTCTTCCTTATGATAGTATTGTTGTCGGGTAGACTCTTCCCCTACTTCCACTGGGATGACGACTTCAGCCCCGTAGACCAGTTGGAAAGGACTCTCACCTATGGGATAAAAAAAACTCATCTATGGAGTAAGAAACAACAGTCAGACTCTATAGCCAATGCCAAAGCAGAATTTCATCTATGAAGCATGCTTCCGGCTCAGGAAGTCAATCGGATCGACACCTACGGGTCAGCAAAAGAGTTGTGGAAGAAGTTCCTAGAACTGTATGAAGGGACGTTGGAAGCAATGATCGCTCGACAGGATCAACTCTGAAGTCAGCTAACGAATCTCTGAATAAAAGAAGAAGCAACGATAGCCGAACTACATGCGAAGATCAAGGAGTCGATCACCAGACTCATGAATCTCGGAGAAACGGTAACAAACTTGGATTCGCTAAGGTATGCTCTAAACACGTTTCTAAGAACACCAGAATGGATGTCGATAGTCAACTCCTATTACATCTCTAAAGATCTCAAGGTAAGTACTATAGAAAATTTATTTTCGACTTTCGAGTTTCACAAATCTTAGTGTGTAGGAAGAAAAGGAAGGATGAACAATGTTGCCTTGAATACAACGAAGATCGAATCGGATGAAGGATCTTCAACAGATGAGGAAACAACCCATATGGAAAAAAAATTTAAAAAGTTTTTTTAAAACTAATAAATTTAACAAGATGCAGAGCATTGTCTGAGAAAGAGAAAGATCAGATGCTATCACTGTGACGAGGAAGGACACGTAAAAGACAATAACCCAAAGTTAAAGAACAAAAACAAAGGTCCAAGTCCAAGCACAAGAACCTGAAGGCAACATGGGACGATTCATCTTTGAAAGAGTCTGAACTCGAGAAATACACTGAATTATCACTTATGGCAAGCTACCAAGAGGAAAGCATCGATGAAGATGGAGTCACGTCAGAAAAAATTGTGATGAAGGGGGAACATCCTGCTTTGAACACGATATGGTAAGTGAGGTATGTCTCCTACCTTCCGATCACCTATACTCCGGTATAAATCTATGACTAGATATTTTTGCAAATTAAGGATAAAAAAATATAAATCTAAAAAAGAAATTAGTCATTGCATGTTCACTAGAGCTATATGATAACTTAAATTTTGAAAATGACAAACTAAAGCATAAAAATGATAAACTCAAAGAACAAATAAAGTTGTTGAAGAATAATGCATGCTCAAATATTTCTATTCCAAAAATAAGATATTACGGAGGATTTAACTGGTATATTAGGAATCATAGGGGCTAAATTATAAAATTGCCCAAGAATTATATTCCACCTAAATTTCTTTGCTTGACCTTTGAGTTATAATCAAAGTTTTCAATTATACAGTCTTAACTCTTATTTTTTGGTCTAAAGAGTACCGCTTATACGCGAGTACTTTAGAACCATCATGTGACTTATCTAGGATGTGGTTGACATTGGATATACCATACTCAGTAGATTAATTGCATGTTTATTTATTATAATATTTGATTGCATGATGGTTGATTTGATTAAGGTTATGTATATTGGTATCATGTACCATATTGCATTATTGCATGTTGGCGATTATCTGTTTCCTTGTGGTTAAGTACGTCATCAGTTATATAGTGGTTTGCCCACTCAACCACTTGAGGTAGTGGTAATTATTCGAGTTGTAGCCGGCAGTGACACCTCCTCCATTGTTTATGAGGGATAGGTAGATCCATGGGGTTTAGAGATGACACTCCCCTTTGTTCTTGGAGTTGGAGATCACACTCCTCTTGGGGTCTTTGATATTAAGTGGTTGTGCACCCCCTTGATATTGAAATTTAGAGATTGTTCCTCATTCTTGGGGTTCGGGATTGAGGTTTTTTACCCAGCATCCTGTCCACTTGGTCACTCAAAGGAGATGTTTGTGAAAGTGCGTACAGTTGTTACAACTCTTGCCCAGTCGGCCACGCTAATGTTATGTGATAGTTGTGAGATTGGTGTGTAGGGGAAGCACATGTCATTGCATCATTTGCATGAAACACATCTTGCATTTGTTTGAGTTATAATTATTATATTTAATTGACATGCATATATGGATTATGATTTGCATTGATCATATAATCTAAATATATTTAGTAGTATGGGCACCTTACTGATATGCCATGGGGATTTTTTGATCATGCTTGCATGTTATATGGATTTCACTTATGTCTATTTGTATAGTTATGCATTTGATTTATGCTATATATCTCGGAGACTGTATATTGTTGCTTTTATTTATTTGATTATCCTGTTTTATACCATGTGTTTGTCTATCTATTATACCTGCAGAGTCCACTCGTACTCATCACCATTTGCTTCCTTTTTGTTTCAGGTAGTTGATAGCTGTGACTCGTACCGTCGGGAGAGGATCCAACTACTAGTTCCACAAAGTCGAGTACTTGTCATTGATTCATTAATTTCATTATTGGACTTGTCTTTATTTACATTCTTTGGTGGACTTGCCATTATTTTTGTCGTGGACTTTTGGTTTGTTGTCGTATGTTACGTAGTTTATTATATTATTATTAACTGCGTGGTTGTGATTTTTTATTATTTTATTTTCTGTTATGATTATGTGGTAGCGAGCCGTGTGACTGTGCTATATATATTGTATTGAGGCATGACCGAGCTCGCAGTTGCGGTCCAACTCGCAGCCAAGGCTGAGGCCCAACTGAACTTGTGGCTAGGGCTGAGCTTGGGGTTGAACTGCGGCTAGGGTTGAGGTCTCGGCCAAGCTCACGGTCGAGCTCGCATCCATCCAGTGCTCGGCTAATTCTGAGCGCGCAACTGGCCGCTTGGCTAGGGTTGCCCCACTGCCTAGCTAGGGTTGCTTGTGAGCCCGACTCCCTGGCTAAGGCTGCATGTGGGGCGACCACCCGGCCATGGCTGCTCACACACTTGGCCAAGGCAAGCGCGGTTGAGGTCGCACCCGACCTCACAAGCTCATTGCTAGGTCACCGCCAAACCGTCGCTGTGAGAGGAGAGGGAAGGGGAGAGAATCGAGCGTACCGACAGAATGTGTGTTGGTATCAGAGATCAGAGAGGTGAGGAGAGGGTCGGTGCTTAGCGAAGATCGAAGAGGAGAGGAAGATTTTAGGATATCGGGAAGAAAAAATGAGGATTGAAACCCCTAATTAGAAAGTCAATTAGCCGCCATCGTTATTTTACAAATGAAAACTTAATTCCGTTGCTATCTTAGTGACTAAATTATGTTTTTTAGCGAAATAATTAAGTTTTCGTGTTAATTATATAGGTTAAATAAGAATAGACTAATTGACAATAGAATTTAATTTCAGTGATGGAATATATTTCGATCGCTAATTTAGTGACAATAATTAAATCTCGTCGTCGTTCATTGATAATATTTTTTTAATGTTTAAAAAAACATCTAAAAATGTAATTTATCTTTACTAGCCAATTTGTCTTCCTTGCAAAGGAGGAAATCAAGTACAGCTAGTCGGGACCATGATATTAAAGTGACTCTATGGATACGAAACTTTGAGTGGGGATCATTCGATCAAAATATTTATCTTTCTTTTTCTTTTTCTTCTTCTTTTCGGGTAGCTTTACCAGTAAGCCTTACCCATGCAAGCCAAGCTTTTGAGGTAGCAGATGATTCCTTATCCTCCATCAGCATTTGAAAATTTGAGCTGGCCATGATAACAAGAACCCCCTTTATTTTTGAAGAATTTATTTTATTTTTCGCCCTTTTCTTTTCTTATTGGATCCAAATATATACACAAAGTTTGCTTATGATATCATGCTTTTGATAATGAGATCTCAAATCGTGACATGTCTAATCAACTAGCCGACGGGTTAAGCAAGTCGCGTTGTCGAATGAACTCGAGCGACACATGTGCAAGATCATAGTAGTTTTGGTCTTGTAAGCTTTTAACATTGCTCTTTGTAATTCCTATATGATCGAAAATCTCTTCGATGCACATATATTTACACACGAATACGACTCTTCACTATATATTTTGATCCGGGTGAGTAGTTTTCAGAGAGAATCAAGGGCCCGGCCACTCGGGGTCGAGTACTCAGGATCGATTACCCAGGGTCAGGC
>JAGFNQ010002232.1:23524-42856 GCA_024364735.1 Boesenbergia rotunda
AGATGATAGTACGTTAGGGAAGCCATTTTGGCGGAACTAGCCGAAGCTACCGATCCAAGACCCAAACTAGCTAGACCAAAATCTTTCAAGGAGTAACTTGAAGATGGATTTTCAATAAAAGTTGTCAAGGGTTGATGATCCAATAATGCTACGGCCAAAGAAGGCCTAGTGCCTCGCCAAGACCTAGAAGCCGATTATTGAAAACCAAATTCATTTTACTATTGTCAGATTTGAATCTAACACAAATTTCAATTAATCTTAGATTCAACCATTTTTAAAAAAAATAAATTAAAGCCTAATTAATTGGTTTTTCAAAATTAATAACTTTTTAAAATTAATCATGGGTTTTCAAAATAAAATCGTTACTTCTATTAAAACCTGTCTCACAAAACCCATAAGGTTAACATGACTGATAACTATAGACTGGGTGAGATGGTTAGGATCTAACTCAAATTTATCTATTTTCTTTAATAAAAATACTGAATCATGCAAATTAAAGCTTAACTGACCTAGTTGTTAGTTAGTCAAAAGAGTCAAACCGGGTCAATAGTCAAACTATAGTCAGCTCGGGCGCCCGTGACCTGTCGGGCGCCCCCGACTTTCCCTTCGACCGAGACAGCAAAATCTGCCACGAGTGACAGCTGACTGCAAGAGCCCGAGTCCTCACGGGCACCCCCAGGACCAAGCATCAAGGCAGCAAATGCTGCTAAAGGCAGCTGACATCTGAACCAGGCGCCCGAGACCTACCGGGCGCCCGGCCAACCTCTATATAAGGCCACCGAGTCTTCCTTCTTTTGCCACCCCAAAAACAAACCTCCTCCCTAACTCTCTTCCTCCCAAGGCGCCTGAAAGCCCTTCAAACGTCCAACTTCAACCATGGCTCCCCGTTATCATTTTTATGCATTTATAATTTTTTAAAATTATTTTTCGCTACTTAAATGCATTTTTCTTATAATTTTAGAAAACATCGTGCTATTCGACCCAACCCCGGAACCGAGCCTAGCCCTGACCCTAGGTTTCCGACCTTAGAACTATTTAATAAGTTCGCTCGGATGACCTATAAACCTATCAAAATAAGTTTCCTAAATAGACAGTTTTTCACTCAGTCATGTCCATTAGCTATGGACGCCATCAATTTTTATCAGCTTGACCATCTTGTCTTCTGCACCCATCCTGTGAACACAACCCTATGTGCAGAGTTTTACAACAACCTAGTCAGACAAGATAACCTTAGCTATTTCACCACAGTACAGGGGATGCCTTTGACTATCACACCCTCGTTGTTTAACAAATTCCTTGGACTACGACCTTCCCAGTCCACCTTCTGCTGTTACCCTCCTAGAGATCCCCCATTTGCTTCTCCCTACTCCCATATTGATCTGGACACCCTTTATTCATAATTCTATAGAAATGCCCGAAACCCTTTGGTTAGACGGTTTCAGTCAGTAGATCTCCAGGTCCAGGGCTACGCTCTTTATAGTATTCTGGTCCGTTGCATTCTTCCCTTGACCACTACGGATGTCGCGACCATGCGACCATTCCATACCTTCTTGCTGTACGCCTTGATTCATCACTTAGACATAGATATTGGACTTCACATGTTCCACACCATTCTACATGCGTCCTGTGTTACCACTCAGGGTCGGGTATGCACCCCTTACTGCCACATCATCACTTCTCTTCTTCATCATCACGGTCGCGATATTACCGATGGAGAGATGACCACGATAACTGAATTTGACGAAATTGGGTATAGAAATTTTTCCCTAGCGGGCATAGATGTCTCGATTACCGGGGGTCTATCATGGAGATGCCAGAGAGCCGGAGCCCAGATCGATTCCGATGAAGAGGTAGAGGTCGACGTCACAGATCTCACAGCCGAGATTCGGGAGCACATGGACGAGCCCCCACCTCCGACGATCGACGAGAGAGTGACACTACTTCAGACAGAGGTTCATAGCCTCCGAGAGGAGACGGAAGCCCACCACATCGAGTTAGTCAACGCGATTCAAGCAGAGCATGATGTAAACCGAGCCTACCATAACGAGCACATGGAAGCTATTCTAGCCGATCGCCAGGTGAGAGAGGCACATCACATTGAGTACATGGATGCCCTCCGAGCCGAACATGAGGCAAATCGGGCCTGACATGACGAGATGATGTCCTTGTTCCAATCTTGGCAGCCCGGTCCATTCTTTCCTCCGGGCCCCTCCTCTTAGACACCAGATGATTTCAGCTACCTTATTGTACTATTGACTCGTACTTGACTCATGTTTGACTGTGCTGGTCCTTCCTTTCGACCAGTTGACCCTTTATGCACTTATCATATCTCTAGCTGTTTACTTGATGAGTTATCTGCCTTTTATTAGCTACTAAGTTAGGGTTACGCTTGGTAGAGTAGGACTGCTCTATTAATGTTTTTCAAAAACTATTTTATTTCTTATGTGAAAAATCATTTTTAGCTTGAAATTTAAAATGATTTTCGACTTAGTTTTTTATTAAAAGTTACCCCCTTCAAAACTAGGACTTTTTCGTAAATGGATTTAGCTTAGGCCCTAACCCTAGAATTGCATGCACCTATAAATCTAGAAGCTAGCATCTCACAAGCACCTTAGGGTACTTTTGATTGATAACCTAGACTGAGTTGAGATGCTTAGGTCTATGCCTTGATTCAAGATGCTTTAAGTCAGTGCATCTGCAGTAATTGGGGCACTAAACACCAATTAAACAGTAATCAGGTTAAGTGTCAAGCTTGGAAAATCTAACTTGATCAGAACACTTAACTTGACTAACCCTAGCGAAAACTACTTTTTATAGCAGTTAGTAAGTAGCTAACCAGGTTAGACAGGACCCGAAAGAGAAAATTTAAGTTAATTTGGTCCAGTTTATACTTAGAAGTGGTTCAGTACAGCACTTTACTTTTATTACTCTTTTTTTTTTTGCTATATTTTTTTTATATATGAAAAAGGGGGAGAGATTGGAAAGGAGAGAAAAGAAGGTTTTTTTTTCAAATTAAATTTCTTTTCCAATACTTTTTTTTTCAAATTAAATTTCTTTTCAAAAACTTTTATCTCCTTTTTTAAAAAGTAAAGTTCTCTAAGTACTTAAATTCTAGTTAACCCAAAACTGTTTTCAAAATTATTTTAAGTACTTAACTCAAAATTATTTTCAAAATTATTTTAAGTACTTAACTCAAAATTGTTTTCGAAATTATTTTAAGTACTTAACTCAAAATTGTTTTCAAAATTATTTTAAGTACTTAACTCAAAATTATTTTCGAAATTATTTTAAGTACTTAACTCAAAGTTGCTTTCGAAATTATTTTAAGTACTTAACTCAAAATTGTTTTCAAAATTATTTTAAATACTTAACTCAAAATTATTTTCGAAATTATTTTAAGTACTTAACTCAAAATTGTTTTCGAAATTATTCTAAGTACTTAACTTAAAATTGTTTTCAAAATTTTTAAAGTGCTTACTCTAAAAACTTCTGGTAAAAATTTTCTCTAAGTGATAACTTCAAAATTCTGGTGAAAATTTTCTAAGTGCCCAACTTAAAATATTTTGGAAAACTTTTGTTCTAACTCAAAATCCCTTCTTGAAAATTTTCTAAGTATTGGAAACCTGAAAAACTTTTTCAATTTTAGAAGCAAAGACTTAGAAACGTTGTCAAAAACCCCACGAATTTTTGAAAAACTCTGGGGGAGATTTCTTCCAGGGGAGGAAAGTAAAACTGGTACTTTACCTGCTTTTGATTAACTTCACTTTTTGAACTGGGTTGCCATAAAAACAAAAAGGGGGAGATTGTTGGTGCAGGAAGCACCTAAGTCAAACCTGGATTTTGATAATGGCAAAGGGTTCAGAAGTTAAGATGTTATTATTGTCTAACTTGTTTACTGAGTGTGCAGGAAGGAGTCCTAGGTGCACTAGGCAAGAAGTCCTGGCCAAGGGCTAGGCAAAGAAGTCCTGGTCAAGGACTGGGCAAGAATACCTGACTGGAAGTCGGGCAAAGAAGTCCTGGTCGAGGACTGGGCAAGAAGTCCTGGCAAGGGGCTGGGCACGGAAGACCTGACCGGAAGTTGGGCACGAAGACCTGGTCAGGTGGATTGGACAAAAGTCCAACCGGAGGAGCCGGTTGGCAAAAGGTAAAACTCTCCTGAGAGGAGTAGGTGAGGACGCGTTCCCCGTCGAGGGAACAGTAGGCGTCGGTTAGACCTAGGGTTCCATTTGGGAGACCCGAAGTCAGAACCAAGACAGCTACGGCTGTAAATATTGATTAATACTCTTGCTTTGTTTGTTTTGGAACTAACCTTGGTTGTAGAGACCGAAGGAGTATGTTTCTGCAGCTCAGAACACCCCAAAGGAAAGGGGTAGGCAACTGGGCTAGGCGCCTGGGAGGTACCGGGCGCCCAAGGTGAAAAGCCAAAACAACAAAGAAGCAAGAACGCTTCGAAACCACACTGGCCTAGGCTCCCAGGAGGTCCCGAGCACCCAATGTCAAAGCCAAACGAACCATCGAAGCAAATCTGCCACGAAGCCATTGGACGAGGTCAACCTAGGCGCCCGAGTGGTCCCGGGCGCCCCAGCCAGACCAGGGGCCGAATCAGAGGGGACAAGAACTGACCGAGCTGCGGATGAAGGTTCTCGCAACTAAATGCATGTGTTAGGCACCCCCAGCGAATCAGGCGCCCCCAGGAGCACTATAAAAGGGGCTCGACCCCAAGGCTTCAGAACAACTGCTTTCAAACTCTCAAAAGCTTTTCGTTCAAGCGCTACGCCCCGGCAAAACTCTGACTTCGAGATCTCAGTGCCGACGATGACCCTTTGCTCTGAAATACGATCTACATCGGGCGTCGGTAATGAAAAGTGTAGCATTTCAATACTGTTGTACTTAAATTTGTAAATCCCTTTTTGCGCGATTATAGTATTGCCCAAAATAAACGGTCAAGGACCGTGAGCCTTGGACTAGGAGCCGACCGCGACTCCGAACCAAGTAAAAATCTACTTGTGTTCCTGTGTGATTTGTTTATCTCCGCTGCGTATGTCACGACCCCAGAGGCACATGCTTTCTCAAAAATCGGACAGCATCTCCCCAGTACGGCGGACAATATGGGGCAATTATACATCATATCTCCTCAATATAGCTCAGCCACAAGCGGCTGGCATCACAATAATATGTAGGAATCACAACCACACAGTTTTATATCGAAACAAAATAAATAACAGATGGCTCAGCCCCTTAAATATAAAATGAAACTACAATCCAGAAGAGAACTCAAATGTCTCTGATAACGACAAAATCAAATAACGAATAAAATGCAACTCCAAGTACTGAAACAAATAAGTAAACCAAATACGGAAGACTAACTCAACTCGACACTGGGGATTGGCAACTGGATCCTCTTCTGGCTCCAAGAAATACTTCTACCTGCTATCTGAAAACAAAAAAAAGGAAAGCAGGGGTGGTGAGTCCGGGCGGACTCTGCGGGTATATGAGTAGACAAATAAGCATGGCATAATAAGGATAAACAGAGTAGAGAAGTCAACAGTGTACAGTCCATAAGAATTATAGGAATCTTAATCATGCATAACATATGTAAATCGACATGGTATAAAGTTCGAATAACGACTAAGTAGGTACAGAACAACTCAACAACAATAATATCAATATATACATGCATGTCAAACATGTGCAATAATCATAGCTCATATAAGTGCATCAAACACAAGCAAATGCATAAAAGAAATACATATGCACATGATGCAATGACATGTGTCACCCCTGACGCCAGTCAAGCCGTCAACACATCACATCTGTGTGACCGAGTGGGTAGGGCTGTGACAACTGTACCACTCCAACAACAAATACCACATAAGGCGTGGTTGAGTGGACAGGATGCTGGGGAGTCCACACTCCAGACCCACGGTACATCGGGGGAGCAATCAACAGCTCTAATATCCCTCTAAAAAAACAACGGTGAGGGTGAGCCACCAACAACTCATCCCTCTAAAAACAACTGTGAGGGTGTCACTGTTCGGCATAACAGGATAGATGCTCGCACTCTAATAACCACCACGATAACAAGTGGTTGAGTGACTCGAGCAATAATATGACTAACAACGGCTTAACCAAATGTAAGCCAACAGTCGTTAATATGCAACATGCAAGTATGGTGCATGCTATACGATGCACGAACAACCGGAGAAACAACAATGCAATAAAATCCAACGAGAATACGATGCATCAATACAACCATCCAGAAATCGAAAACCAACGATTATGCACCTACACTACTAGGTAGGGTATTTCTAATGCCAAATAAACCTATCTGTGTTTAATAGACTTCTAAGTGCTCGCGTACAAACGGCACTTTACAGAATAGAAAACCAATAGAGGACTGTACGGATACAAATTTGGAATGCTCGAAAATCAACAAAGAATAAGTCTCAACGGCGATGCTTTAAATAACGACAAAGAACAAGGTCAAGCAACCTATCAGACATAATATAGCTATGCATTTAAGGTAAAGAAAACTACTCGAGTACAAAGGAGAAGTACCCGTCTTTTATTGAAGAATTTCGTAAACGAGGACCTTCCACGATCAACCGAAACGAATCCAAGGTCAAGGTCCTGTATATATGATAAGGTTTAGCTAATTATAAAATTAGCAAATTATCTAAACACAATTAGAACAAATCTAATTACAACCTCTATTTAAATAACTCACAATTTACAGCGGATCCCTGCTTAGCCTAATTCATCAAATATTAAGTTATTACTTTAAATCTCAATATCCCCTAACATATCATGTTGGGATCTACTCCACTTAAACCATATTCATTAATCCATTAATTAAGCTAACCCTTCTTTTAATCAAACCAACATTAGCCAAGCAAATTTAAGCCATAATTAATTCATCAACTTACCTAATTTCCCACAATTAAACTCCTTTCAAAACTCACGGCTAACTCCAATCTAACCGAAGCAAAACAAACTAAGACTTATCTCAGATTCTTTCAAATTTTAGAATCAAGCTCCCAAAACCATCATTCACAAGATCTAAACCAACAGCAAGATAAATTACAAATAAATCGACTCACCTTCAACCGCCTACTGCGCACCTTGACGGAGAAGAAGAAAAATGAGAAGGGGAAACACCCAACCCACTCTTGATCAAGGAGGAGGAAACTTTAGCGTTTTAGGTCTTGCGGCAACAGTGGGTTTTCGAGGGAGAAGTGTAATCACTGGCTCGTCCTTGGTGGTTCTCAATTGCTCGATGGAGAGGACCGGCGAGCCTTGGGCTGTTGCGTAAGGGAGAGAGAGAGAGCTACCACCTATGGTTTGCGGCGGGGAGTTAGAGAGGGAGAAGAGAACAACTCGACCAAGACTTCAATCGCGAGGGAGAAGGAAACTCACCGTCGGTCAATGCAACCACCTCGCGAAGGAGAACTCTGCACCGACGGAGGGGCGGCGCGATGGAGCATCGGGCGTTTGCTCGCTGCAGTGTCGGGCAGAATCGAAGGAAATCAGGAGAAAACTGATTTTGGGTGGTTTCATCAAGCATCGGGAAGAACTTAGGGCTTTTAGGTTTTATATAAGTTTTTGGCCTTTTTTGCAAAAAGGCCCTTCAAGTCCAGAAAATTACAACTAAACCCTTTAAAAATCCGATATTTAACATTCTCCCTACTAACAAAAATTTGGTCCCAAAATTTAGCTAGTAGATCACAACAGATACTAGTCACCCAAACAGGTACTAATCAACCACAACATATATCAACATCCTATATCAACAACGTAGATATAATATAAATACTGAATAAAATCTACCATATTGAAAAATGTCCAATATCTCTCTAACGGTAGCTACCCAGTTACAAGCAGTGACCTACACGTAGATACCCTATAACTCTTTAATATCTCGGAAAATCAATTCATGTACCTACTGTGCCTTCTCTCTGGTGACAATGTAAACCCGGCCCATCTCTGAAACTGATGGTGGTCATCTAAATAGGCAGTGGATGAATCATCTGAATTGCTGCTGGTTGCATAGTCTGAGGTGCTGGAGCTCCCACCGTTCGCTGAGTCTGATGACTTGTAGCTTCGACCATCTGCTAAGGTTAGTAAACTGATGACTAATATGTTGGGCACAGCTGATCTCCTGGTCTAATCATCATATTTCGGTTCATTCCTAAACTCAAATATAATTACCCGTGGTTCCAAATAGTCATTAGGCAGACCTAAGTAACACTGCTACATGCAGGCTGGAGTGGAAAGTATATACACAACAATTACATCAACCTCCTAGAGCAATTCAGCTTGACTGATGTTTACTGAACATATAGTATGGTACATAACCCTTATGTGTAGGGTAGCCTTTGTCCTTTGAAGCATAATCACAAGTGCCTCTATAACAAATTCTAGAATTGCACTATCTTAGTATAAAAATGAACCATAGTTTTATAAGGAGAATATGTGGATTGAGACATGATCGAAAGAATCAATCTACGAGACCAAAGTCTATTCACGAGACAGATACAAAGAATCCAACTATGAAACTGCTTGATAGAATCAACCTCCATGAAGTGCACACGAATGCCGAAGCAGTCAAACTCCCAACACACCACCAGGACATTGCAAAGGATTCTTTAGGGGGGATTTATCTCTTCGCATATTTTCCAACAAGCGTAACAGGCAACACGGTGGTTTTAAACTTTGTGATTCCTCGACGACAACTTGTTCTCATTTGGTTCATTCCAACGGCTGGATAGTCTGTAAATTTGACAATGGAGAGGATAGGAATGATGTGCTGAATGCGGGGCTGAACATGTACTTCAGTTATGGAAGAAACAAACACATTATCTCTTCCAGCTTCAGAAGAACCTATAGCTTCAAGTGTAGTTGTCAAATATCTTGAGAGTACTGAACACTTGCACGAGAAAAATGTAAATGATACAGGGACCAAAAGTTAAGCAACATTACTCAGTTACATCAATGGACAATAGATATGTGAGTGATAGACATCATAAGAAAAGTGTAGAAAAAGACGAGGCATCAGTTCAGCCTCAGCAACAATGATTCTTCATCAGTGCATAGGAAACAAACTTTAGACAACATAATTAACTTATGATTCATGTGCCACTAAATTTAGGGATAACCTACTTCAGACATTTCTGTACTAGGAGTCACAAGTTCATTTTCTTCTTGTATTATCTTTCAACGTATTTAATGCTATGATTTGAATATGTTTCCAGTTTTCATATCCTTATTCAATTTTTTTTTGTCTTTTATAAATATTCCCGACCATGTATTCCCTCTCTTATCACAGTAACCTATAACAGTACCACAAAACTAAAAACAACTCTTATTTATTAATTTTTTAAAATTATTATTATTATTATTATTATTATTATTTTATTGTTATTTATTTATTTATTTATTTGTCATGTTCCAACGCATGTTTCATTATCTATTAGCCACTATGGTTTACTATTTGTTTTTTCCTATCGTCCTCATGTGTTCTCATTTTATTCAACCTTATCACTGCTTAATTTTTGCACACAAAATTTCTAGATTTAGTTCTGAAGCTTATTGTTGTAGATCTCTTCTGAAATTAAAACCATATTTCCAACACTAGTATCCCAAGCAGTAAGTAAAGTAACCCTCTCGTGATCTGCATGTAATAAATTCACACAAAATTTCAACCCAAACTGAGTCAGAAGTCGATTGCGTGATCAACTTGTTAAACATTCCATGTATTTATACCCCATAATTCATATTCAGGCATAATGAACTCACACCACGAGGTTTCAGTTCAAAATGATCCACCAAGTCAATAAAAATCAGCTTATTATTCATTAGGAATAGAGTATGGGTAAGATGGGGGGACATTAGAATGGCTGTGATCTAATAATTCTTGCCGGCCCCCACAAGTGTAGTACAATAGTAAAACGCTTAGAGGGACAATAAAAGTATCAAAGTTTGAATTTTAGATGAGACAGATATCCTTTCTGAATGTGTATAAGCTGTAAATTTATTTGATAGGCAAACTAAGGGAAAGCCGTCTACTTTCATAGTTAATCGGGTAAAGCTTAGACAACTGAATTACCAATTAGAAAGGGATATACTATCTATCACTTCCTATATAACAGAAACTTGTAAATCTCTTTCACACATTAACGAATTGGGCATGCCAAATTACTTAAGAATAGAAAGCAAATAATGATCTATCCTACCTTGAAATGGCCAATGGAGCTCATCCATCAATTATCTGGATAAACTAGAAGTACAGCTTATCGACTGTACATCGTCATGCATCATTTTTTTTTAAACATAAAACCAAACCAAAACAAAACAAAACAAAATAAAGGGGAGAAATCTATAGGATTTTAACAACTTGCATTCCCTGATGCACTGCTCGAGGAGGATTCCTTGGTGATAATTGAATGATGAACAATCGAAGAACGATCTTGATAAAGAGAGAAATTCAGATTTGCTCCCTACATACACATGTGATGAACCAGGCAACAGACAAATTGAATTTGGAGTGACCGGCCCGGCCCCACGGTGCTCCCTACATACACATGAACCTTGAGATTGTTGTCTTGCTGAAGAACAAGAACATTGAACCAGAAACACCTTCACTCGACGACTGAATATACTAAAGAGCACTACCAAGAACATTGTGTTCATATAGAATCTATTCGAAAATTTCTCTACCCTCAGAAAACTAAAAGGCTGTAAAGCCCAATAAGAAACATCTTCAAAATTACCAACAAATTTTTTTTTATATCAAT
This sequence comes from Boesenbergia rotunda, assembly GCA_024364735.1. Lineage (NCBI taxonomy): Eukaryota > Viridiplantae > Streptophyta > Magnoliopsida > Zingiberales > Zingiberaceae > Boesenbergia > Boesenbergia rotunda. The sequence goes on from JAGFNQ010002232.1 coordinate 34,318, forward strand.
CTTTTGGTTGTATCCAACATAAATCAACATTACAAATCTATATCCTACCGACCAAAGAGATTATCTCATGGGAAGTTGTTCAGCTTATGAGACGGACATGTCATGTACTCATAAATCTAGCCTCCCAATAGCCATGACCCATACTGAGGTACTATCAAGATGTACTATAATATACATCATTAAAATAATTGTTTGTACTTATAGTCTATCAGTCCAATTCAAGCCTAAAGAATACTTAGCAGTCGGGTATAGGTAATAGTTTGCTATTCAACTAAGCCAACATGTGTCTATACAACCATAAACAATGTATTGTATATAACGGATAGGATAATTATGAAAGATATACCTAACCAATTTACTTCTTGTTTGCCGGGAGAGATCTCGTCGCTGCCAAGTCCCATCACAACCATAACCAGAAAATGACTCCGGAAAATAACTCCGTAAAATACAGATAACCCTCGTAAAACAAATCTGTAACTTATAGATTGATCACGCAAAAACAATTCCGTAAACCCACAGACACCAAAACATCGCAAAACTTCAACAAACTGACGCACCAAAAACAACATCATAAAAATCCACAGATCCCAATGGAACTCGCAAAACCTGGCTCTGATACCAAAAATTATCACGACCCCAGAGGTACATGCTTCCTCGAAAATCGGGCAGCATCTCCCCTGTACGGCGGACAATATGGGGCAATTATACATCATATCTCCTCAATATAGCTCAGCCACAAGCGGCTGGCATCACAATAATATGTAGGAATCACAACCACACAGTTTTATATTGAAACAAAATAAATAACAGATGGCTCAGCCACCTAAAACATAAAATGAAACTACAATCCAGAAGAGAACTCAAATGTCTCTGATAACGACAAAACCTAATAACGAATAAAATGCAACTCCAAGTACTGAAACAAATAAGTAAACCAAATACAGAAGACTAACTCAACTCGACACTGGGGACTGGCAACTGGATCCTCTCCTGGCTCCAAGAAATACTTCTACCTGCTATCTGAAAACAACAAAAAGGAAAGCAGGGGTGGTGAGTCCGGGCGAACTCTGCGGGTATATGAGTAGACAAATAAGCATGGCATAATAAGGATAAACAGAGTAGAGAAGTCAACAGTGTACAGTCCATAAGAATTATAGGAATCTTAATCATGCATAACATATGTAAATCGACATGGTGTAAAGTTCGAATAACGACTAAGCAGGTACAGAACAACTCAACAACAATAATATCAAGATATACATGCATGTCAAACATGTGCAACAATCATAGCTCAAATAAGTGCATCAAACACAAGCAAATGCATAAAAGAAATACGTATGCACATGATGCAATGACATGTGTCACCCCTGATGCCAATCAAGCCGTCAACACATCACATCTGTGTGACCGAGTGGGTAGGGCTGTAACAACTGTACCACTCCAACAACAAATACCACATAAAGCGTGGTTGAGTGGACAGGATGCTGGGGAGTCCACACTCCAGACCCACGGTACATCGGGGGAGCAATCAACAACTCTAATATCCCTCTAAAAAAACAACGGTGAGGGTGAGCCACCAACAGCTCATCCCTCTAAAAACAACTGAGGGTGTCACTGTTCGGCATAACAGGATAGATGCTCGCACTCTAATAACTACCACGATAACAAGTGGTTGAGTGACTCGAGCAATAATATGACTAACGACGGCTTAACCAAATGTAAGCTAATAGTCGTTAGTATGCAACGTGCAAGTATGGTGCATGCTATACGATGCACGAACAACCGGAGCAACAACGATGCAATAAAATCCAACGAGAATACGATGCATCAATACAACCATCCAGAAATCGAAAACCAACGATTATGCACCTACACTACTAGGTAGGGTATTTCTAATGCCAAATAAACATATCTGTGTTTAATGGACTTCTAAGTGTTCGCGTACAAACGACACTTTACAGAATAGAAAACCAATAGAGGACTGTACGGATACAAATTTGGAATGCTCGAAGATCAACAAAGAATAAGTCTCAACGGCGATGCTTTAAATAACGACAAAGAACAAGGTCAAGCAACCTATCAGACATAATATAGTCAAGCTTTTAAGGTAAAGAAAACTACTCGAGTACAAAGGAGAAGTACCCGCCTTTTATTGAAGAATTTCGTAAATGAGGACCTTTCACGATCAACCGAAACGAATCCAAGGTCAAGGTCCTGTATATATGATAAGGTTTAGCTAATTATAAAATTAGCAAATTATCTAAACACAATTAGAACAAATCTAATTACATCCTCTATTTAAATAACTCACAATTTACAACGGATTCCTGCTTAGCCTAATTCATCAAATATTAAGTTATTACTTTAAATCTCAATATCCCCTAACGTATCATGTTGGGATCTACTCCACTTAAACCATATTCATTAATCCATTAATTAAGCTAACCCTTCTTTTAATCAAACCAACATTAGCCAAGCAAATTTAAGCCATAATTAATTCATCAACTTACCTAATTACCCACAATTAAACTCCTTTCAAAACTCATGGCTAACTCCAATCTAATCGAAGCAGAACAAACTAAGACTTATCTCAGATTCTTTCAAATTTCAGAATCAAGCTCCCAAAACCATCATTCACAAGATCTAAACCAACAGCAAGATAAATTACAAATAAATCGACTCACCTTCGACCGCCTACTGCGCACCTTGACGGAGAAGAAGAAAAATGAGCAGGGGAAACACCCAACCCACTCTTGATCAAGGAGGAGGAAACATTAGCGTTTTAGGTCTTGCGGCAGCAGTGGGTTTTCTAGGGAGAAGAGTAATCACTGGCTCGTCCTTGGTGGTTCTCAATTGCTCGATGGAGAGGACCGGCGAGCCTTGGGCTGTTGCGCAAGGGAGAGAGAGAGAGAGCTACCACCTATGGTTTGCGGCGGGGAGTTAGAGAGGGAGAAGAGAACAACTCGACCAGGACTTCAATCGCGAGGGAGAAGGAAACTCACCGTCGGTCAAGGCAACCACCTCGCGAAGGAGAACTCTGCACCGGCGGAGGGGCGGCGCGATGAAGCATCGGGCGTTTGCTCGCTGCAGCGTCGGGCAGAACCGAAGGAAATCAGGAGAAAACTGATTTTGGGTGGTTTCATCAAGCATCGGGAAGAACTTAGGGATTTTAGGTTTTATATAAGTTCTTGGCCTTTTTTGCAAAAAGGCCCTTCAAGTCCAGAAAATTACAACTAAGTCTAGAAAATTACAACTAAACCCTTTAAAAATCCGATATTTAACAGCGTATTTGCTCTTTAGTTTATCCGAAAAATTTTAACGATATTCACCCCCTCCTCTATCGTTTATCTCGATCCAACAAGGCTTAGCCAAAAAAAAAAATCCTTCTCCAATAGAAGAGCCCCCTTTTATAGGGGGCGCACAAGAGGTGACATGGGTCGTGCCATGCCGATTTCGATGGCTTTGGCATGGGTTGTGCCAATTGGTCTGGCCCAGCCATGGGTCCTGGGTAATCCAGCATGGTCGGAGGTGAGCCATGCCAAATGGCGTGTCTTGACCGTGAGAGGTGCACGGGTCATGCCACCCCTCACAGCTAGACCATGTGGGGCCTGTATTGGCTACCTTGGCCGGCTTCGACTCTCGTTTCGCTTTATTTTTGCTCCAGGTTTGCTCCAAATTACGTCTTGTCATTGAAAATAAACAAAGAACAAATTTATGAATAAAAAGAAGGAATAGTAGCAAAGTCATACAAAATAGAGTGCAATAAACTAAGTTATGAACGTGAATATAAATAGATCTGCGCTAAACAATGCATAAAACTATATATATTATACACACATCAAGTGAATGAGAGTATCCTTGTAGGGTACTCTAAGCATAGCAAAGTTTAATGTTGGGGATCAATCAAAGTCCCACATTGGTTAAAAATGAAAAGATCATGGGTATAAAAGGATGGAAAGTATCTCCATTGACATAAGGCCTTTTGGGTAGAGCCCAAGAGTAAAGTAATAAGGGCTTAGGCCCAAAGTGGACAATATCATATTATTATGGAGATATGCATATCCTTAGGCCCCCAACAGTGGTATCAGAGTCATGGTCTAGACCATGTGCCATGTGGGAGGGTCCTCGAGCGAAGTTGTGGGGAGTCTCAGAGTAGGTCAAGTGTGACCGGATGTTTGCAGGGAGGCTTGGAGTAGGTCAAGAGTGATCGAGTGCGTATGCTCACTGGGAAGCCCAAAGGCCTGGATCGGAGTAGGTAAAAGGATGACTGACTGCTTGCAGGGAGGCCCAAAGCAGGTCAAAAGGTGATCGAATTGCTCATAGGAAGGCCCGGAGTAGGATAAAAGAGTGCTTGGATACTCGCAGGAAGGCCCAAAGCACGTCAAGAGTGAACGGATGCTTACAAAGCGGACTCGAACCAATGGTGGTCCTTCGTTTGAGGAGAGAATTATTAGTGATCAATCAAAGTCTCACATTGGTTAGAAATAGAAAAGATTATGGGTTTAAAAGGATGGAAAGTATCTCCATTAGCATGAGACCTTTTGAGTAGAGGCCAAGAGCAAATTCATGAGAGCTTAGGCCGAAAGTGAATAATATTATATCATTATGAAGATATGCATATCCTTGGGGCCCCAACACCTATAGAGTTTACAATAAGAGATCAAAAATAGTTAAAGAATATATAAATATTATTTTTGAAGAAAATCCATCTTTAAATCCAACAAAGACAATCGATGTTTAAATGTAATATGAATTGGAAAAATTAACATTGAATAAGAGAAATGATCAAGAGGGAGAAAATCAAGAGTGTGGGAGTGAAAGAATAAAAGGGTTACCACTCAAGCACGTGATCACCATAATTCAAGAACCTAGATTTATTAGAACAAATGTCAATCACCCCTTAGATCAAATCGTGGGAGATATTACACAAGGGGTGAGAACTCGTTCATTTTTTCGAAATGAAGGAAGTCAAATAGCTGTGATCTCCCAAATTGAATCCAAAACTATTGACGATGCCTTGCTTGATTTAGATTGAATTTTAGCAATACAAGATGAATTGTTATTAATTTGAGATAAGTCAAATTTAGGATTTAGTTTTTAGATCCGAAGAAAATTATTGATACCAAATAGGTGTTTTGGAACAAATTTTAATGATAAGCTAGATTGGTGACTAGAGTTTTAATCAAGTTGAAGGGTTAAATTATGATAAAACATATGCACTCGTAGCTTAATTGGAGTATATTAGGATGATGTTGGCATTTACGACTCACAAAAGTTTTAAATTATATCAAATGGATATACAATCAGTATTTTAAATGGTTTTATTAAGAAAAAAATTATATTGAGCAACCACAAAGATTTGAAAATTTAGAATTTCCAAACCATATGAAGAAACTAGAACCTCTTAGACAATTGTGTTTCTCCTTCTTAACCTCTCTTCTTACTAAGCCTCTTTGATGGAGCACAGGTCTATATATAGGTAGCATATTCTATCAATGTGTTCATTCAATTGTCTCTTAATGTAATATGTTCATTCTCATGTTTCATGAATATGAGAATGATGTCTTCATCTTCCTTTAAATTCATTTGCATGAATATGAAGAAATTTGTCTCTTCATTTACCAATATAAATGTAACCATTAATAATAATTGTGGCTATTTAATCACAATAAAATCAAGACATATGAGTCATTGAATAGAGAAATAAATCATATATATCGACATTAATAAGAAATAAAGAATTATTTCTAACACATTCTTGGTATCTAAAGGATTTCATGAGTACAAATTGACCCTATATTATTTCTAAAAAAAATAGTGGAGATGATATTTTTGTGGCTCAAGTGTATGTAGATGACATTATTTATGGTCCCACAAACAAAAATTATCTAAATGAGTTTGTTAATCACATGGAGAGTAAATTTGAAATGAGTCTGTCAATCACATAGAGATCAGTGAATTTCTTGGCACTTTTACTATTTAGCCCCTATACTTCCTAATATACTAGTTTAATCCTCCATGAAAATTTCTATAATTTGAAATTTTAAAATTATTTGAGCATGTATAGTTTTTTTTCTAACATTTTTAGTTTTTTTCAATTTTCTATTTGCAATTTTAACCTTGTCAAAGTGTTCTAATGGTCATACATTGGATAAGTTAATCTTCAATTTAATATTATCCTTTTTCAAATTATGTACTTGGTTTGTAATTTGCATAAGGATCTAGACAACATTTAAATATCATCATAGAGTTGATTGGGAGGGAGGTTATGCACCTCACTTACCATGTCAGATTCATCATCTGACACTCCCCTTCATCGATGCTCTCGATGCTCATCTCGGATGAGCTTTCATTGTCTTCTGCTTGGTAGCTTGCCATTAGTGTAAGACCAGCATATTCTTCTAGTTTTGATTCCGAGAAAGATGATTCATTCCACATTACCTTTAGGTTCTTCTGCTTGTTTCGACTAAGTTTCTTCTCTTTGTCTTTTTCTTTATTCTTTAATCTTAGACAGTTATCCTTGATATATCCTTGTTCTTGACAGTTATAACATCGAACCTTCCTTTTTTCCTGAAGCAGCTTCATTTTTCTCCGAAGCAACTTCTTTACTTGTGACTTATTAAAATTATTAGTTTCAAACAACTTATTGAATTTTCTTACCATGGACGCTTTTTCGTCTTCGTCCAAGGATGTGTCTAAATCTGGTTCATCTATTTCGACTTTTAATGCTAAGTTCTGATGAGTTTCTCTTTTTGATTTTGCACATCTAGATTCATGAAGTTTAAATATAGAAAATAATTTCTTCTACCGTACTTACCTTAATGTCTTTCGAAATGTAGTATGAGTCTGCAATCAAAGACCATTCCTATGTTCTTGGAAATGAGTTTAGGGCGTATCAGACTGAATCTCGATTTAAAACCATTTCTCCAAGGATGGTGAGTTCGATTATCAGTTCTAGTTGTGCAACAGTTTTTTTTAGTGTCCATCCAGAGGGTTGTCAGTTGATTCCGGAGTAGATCCCATCTTACCAGCTTGGCTTCTAATGTTTCTTTGTAAAACTCTAGGAACTTTTCCCGAAGCTCCTTGGAGGAGTGGTAGACATCGATCTGATTGACTTCTTGTGGCGGTAAAACATTTAGCAAATGTATCTCTGCTTGGCCGTTAGCCACGAAGTTGGCTTGCTCCTTTTTGGTCTATAAGTATTTTTCTTTTTTTCTCCATTGCTTCCTTTAGGTGCTTTAAAATTATATTTTATTGTTAGTAAAATATCAAAGACTATTTTAAAGTATACCTCTATTTTACGCTTCCAAAGTGCGAAGTCCCTCTCAAATTTTGGTGGGTAGATGCTTGATCCGATATTTCTTTGTTGCTTCAGTTGGCGGTTAATCCTTCTAAAGTGACCTTGCTCTGATACCAATTGTAAAGTCGTGTCGGGCCAGCTAGAAGGGGTAAATAGCCCAAAAAAGTAAAATCAATCTCTTGCTTTCTATTCTTGCAAGGGCACACTATCAATTAAAAAGAAATAACTAACACAAAAGAAAGTAAGAGGAGACACCAAATTTAATTGGTTTGCAACCTAGGTGGTTGTTAATCCAAGACAATGAAAGCACTAACAAAATTTCTCTTTCTTGAAGGCGGAGTGACATCTTACAAGAGTTGAAAACACACAAAGTTGAGCATGGAATTAGAAGAGAGAATATAATTATTGTTGTCCTAATTCTAAGCTAAAAGGGCATTATTTATAAAGCCTGAAAAAACTTGTCCGTTGCTGACGTGGCACATCCCGGGCGCCTAGGAGTGTTCGAGGCACTTGAGTTAGGTCAACTCTTATCTGTGTCATAACGGGTGAAAAACGACTCTTTCTGGATAACATATTCGATCCCGGGTAGGGATGGCAATGTCCTCTCAATCCGATTGAGGATCCAATATCATACCCAAATGAAAGAGGATATGGAGAGATTACCAATACTCGATATCGACCCGAATACCCGATTATATATATATATATATATATATACATTAAAGATTTTTTTCCAAAACTCACTAACAACTTGTGTTGATGTTAGAAATATGTTATATAGATGTTTAATCTACTTTTAAAATTATATATATATATATATATATATATATATATATATATATATATATATATATACACACACACACACACAGGATTGATCTCCTGCGGGACAGAAAAAATGCGACTGTGCACGTCGCGTGGGTTTTTTTTTCGGACTTCGCGTGGCTTTAATAAAAAAAATGAAAGCTTTTCCCTCATCTCCCTCGCGGCTCAAGGGCTAGGGCGAAAACTTTCGGCGCAGATCTCCATGCACACCGGAGGCAGAAGACACGCAGAGCCCTCCTCTCTCACTACTCCTCTCTCGCCGGACGTCGAAGCCACGCAGAGCCGCTCTTCCTCCTCTCTCGCCGGAAGCCACGTAGAGGCTCTTCCTCGAACGCCGAACGCTCAAGGCCAACCTCCTCTCTCGCCGGACGCCGAACCCACACTCTCTCTGAATCCAAGTTTGGCCGCTCTTCC